>JAGFZM010001228.1:76311-117156 GCA_017657215.1 Limnothrissa miodon
TGTCTGTGTATGTGTAAGGGGTGATGGTTGTGTGTGTGTGTGTGTGTGTGTGTGTGTGTGTTGGAGCTGGAGAGAATAAAAAGCCACTCATGGCGAAGGCACAATGGAAGAGATCAATTTTACACTCTTGGCACCTGAGATTCGAGTGTTTCTGTAATACCGCACAGCTTAATCAATACCCAGTCAAACGTAAGCTGCGGGGTGCCGAACACTGCCTGCGGAGAGACGGTGGGGACTCATCCCTACATCTGGGCCACATGGAGGAGAGGAGAAGAGAAGAGAGGAGAGGCGACAGACCTCCGTGAAAGTCCCCCCGCTTCTCTCTCTTTTAATGAGTAGATGACAGCACAACATGTGCTTTGTGCTTTGTGTTTTTTGCACAGCACCAACGCTCTCCACTAAATCAACGGCAAATGTAGAAGTGCTCTGTTATTTTCATACAATTATGCAGTTTGTAATCACTGGGACTTTGTAGAATCTGGAGTCATGCATTTCGATTTGATCTCTTTTAAATGACTGAGTCGAAGGGAAAATACAAATTAAAAGGGAATATAACAGAATTAAATGGGCATATCTTTGCAAACTTATTTTTCATTGCTGGGTTACATCATTATACAAACTTGCCTTCCCACTGCAGGAAAAGATTTCCTGAAATCATGGAGCAATTATACAACTTTATACCACAGCCAAAGGATAGCTTAACATATAACCAAATGTAGACACAGTAAAAAGCAAATATTTGTTCTCTGTGTTTAAAATTAAGGTACCTTAATCATGGGACATTTATTTTCCATCATCAGCATGCTTTTAGAGAAAAAAAGCTATAGTTTAAAATTTCAAAACATCTGGATAGCAATGAGACATGTAGGAACATGTTCTGATTTAATCCAATATTGCCATGAAATTTAACCAGAAGAAAATTACATGTGTGTTTTACTTGAGTGCAGTAGAACCATATTGACAACAATACGAAGCATTCCAACCATTTATCTATTAGCGGACAATATGTAAAAGTGGTGTTATTTAGTCATATTTATTAGCAATTCATCATCAGGACAAATTGATGGTAGGCTACCGAGAGAGTGTTATGTTATAGGTTTTTGGATTACTTTTTATACAGCCGCTTTCCGTAATACTAGACCTATTATATTTTAACCTAAGCTATACATAGCCTGATTGATTTATTGTCAATCAAGACATATTGACGCTAATTCGCATTTTTTCCTTATTTCCTAATTCTCTTATTCAAACGGTAATTATAATTGAATCAGACAATTCAACAGATCCCAGAAGCAAATTTAGAAAACTTTCTTGATGCCTTCAAGTCAATAAACAGTGGTGAGTCAGGTATTTGGTTCTGTAATAAAAGAATCCGGAAGCTGATGCGCTGTACAAACAAAGCTCTATCGGAGGACCAGATGTGACCGTCAAAAGGAAAACAGGGGCGAGGGGCGGGGATCCACAATGGTCCTCTGCTCTTTGCAAGGATCATTTAGCATCGAGATCTTGTAAATATTGGGGAATTTAGCCAGCTATAAAATCCAAAAAGGAGGGAGGGAGAGGGAGAGAGGATGTTGGGCTCAAATTAACAGATCCTGCATTGCAGGAAGTGCAATGGTGTGTTAAATTAAATGCAGCTGGTGAAAAGGGAAAAATATAACTTCAAATAAATGAAAAGAAACTAAATGCTTCTTATTCTTGCCGACAGGTTTGATTGGATTTGGTCTTACAGGAAAGGTTTAACGAAATAGCCAATTGTTGAGGACAGTGACCGCCCATGTTGTTTTATTCCATTCGCTTATAAGGGAGGGTCAAAATGAGGCATAACCGAAAAGTTCTCGAAATAATAGACACAATTCTCAAATCGTTTCATCAAATTGCGTTCTGTATGCAGTCAAGTTTAATTGTTTGAGATAAATATTAATATTTTAAAAAGTGTTTTTAAATCACCACTTTCTGTTTAGACATCTGTGTATTGCTGTGTTCCAAACAGACTGTGAAATCTTACATTTTATGCGTCTGTGAAAATACAATCCATCAAGTGCCGTGAAGGGAAAAAGTTGCCCTCTTAAGACTGGCGGCTTCGATAAATCCATCTAAATAAACGCTAAAAGACAGAGGATTCCAAACCGATCGATTCTTTAATTAAAGATTCAGAGCCCTGACAGCAGAGGGAATGATGAACTAAGAAATCTGACTTCGGCAGCTTTATGTTTTTTAATGACCAAGCCTGCGTCCAGCTGCTGTTAGCACTAATTGCATCTCCATCCGGATTCAGACGGCTGACACGCTTACAAAGATGATGCTCAAAGCAGAGAAGAAAGGGTAAGAATTACAGCGTGTTTTCAACACATTTTATCTGCATAAGGACGGCTGCCTAATGCATAGGCCCACCTGCCTTAGCCTACACATTTGCGTCACACTGAAATACACATGAAACAAGCAACCAAACAAGCCACCATGTAACGAGAGAAAGAAAAGACAGCATATGGATTTCACCATGGAAACAATAATAAATAAGAACACGAAGAAATACCACAGTCACACGTGTGCCTTCTTTTGGAAAACTGATGTATTTGATTATTAGAGTAAAGAATTACAGTATCTTAGATGTTAGTAGGTATTAAAGTGTTGAGAAACTGGACCCATAAAGATCTTTCCAACTTTCCAAGAAAGTGCATGTAACAGTCCAATGGTTTTCAAACCTAATATATATTTATATTTATAAAAACACTATCATTTGTCCCCTGGCCAAGATGGACGTTGTCTTGTGAGCAATATGTACATTTGTTGTGTGATGGAATTTGTTGTTCCACATTTGATATTATTTACAGAACGCATCAACACATTTTGCATTTGATGTCAATGGGGATGCTTTAGTACATAGCAGCAACATGGAGTCCAGCACATTTAACACAAAAAGAATCACACCCACAAGGCATTTTTTTCTGCAGTTCAGACCCAGATGGAAACCTTTCTTGGAATCATTCTCCTCACTAACAACTGTCCTGCAATAAGGTTTACAGCCAGTAAGCCAAAAGGTTTAAAAGGAAACAAAAAATGAACATAGATTAAAAAGCACTATACAGTGAACATTTAAGAACAAAATGTATTACCTCTAAAATGAAGGACTGAAATGCAGCTATGTTTTTTTCTTTCTCTTAAATAAAAGAGCAACACAAGTTGGTTGCAGGACTACGCTTGTTAGTCCCTTGCCTGAAGTTTCATCTTTTTTTTTTCATGGAGGAAAAGTTAATACACAGCTGACTGACCATCACACAGATCAGTTATTTACAGCCACTTTTTCTTTGCTTATTCAACACCTAATGCATTACATGAACATCAACAATTTTGTTATATATCCTACAGATAGAAAATAATTTAATGCCAAGGTAAAGTGTTCTACCCAGATATACTAAGATCCAAAAGCATATTGTACACACTCATACAGGTCCATTGGGGCGAAGAAAAGAGAAACAAAAAAAACCTAGGTAACTCTTAATGTTTCCGAGCAAGGTTATACTCACTAATAAATAAGCTCCTTTAAAACTATAACAGGTTGTACATTGTACAAAAAACAAGTTCTCTTCACACTCATGTTCATAAAGTTTTCAATGGCAAGCCAGATCGGTGGTTTCAACTCTCTCCTTTGTTCTCCTTCTGTTCATGTGTGTAAATAATCCTGTGTGTGTGTGTGCGTGCATGTGTGTGTGTTTGTGTACACATGTAGTGTGTGTGTGTGTGTGTGTGTCAATACTTATGACAAGTCCCATTATCTAGTTGGTGACAATCTCTTTGTTGTCCTCCATGAAGCGCGTGAAACGGAAGTGGGTTCCGTTTTCGGTGTTGGCCATCTTCTCGAGGCCGGCCAGGGCCGCGCTGGGCTCGGTGTTGTGCAGCTTCTCCAGGCTACCGGTTAGGCCTCCCACCGGCGAGCTGCCGCCATTGCCCACACTCCCGGACAAGGAGGGCGGCAGGCCGCCATTCTGAATGACCGAGATCTCGTTGGTCTTCATGGCCAGGCCGTTGGAGAAGGCAGCGGCATACTGGTTCCAGAAGCTGGCCGGGTCCCCGTTACCAGCTCGGGGTGCTAAGTCCTTCTGGAAGATCTCGGGGAACTTGACTGGGTTGGGCCCCAGGAATGCCATCGGCCCGTCTACTGAGAGCCGGCGCCCACGCCTAGCAGGGGCACTGTTCCACATGTGGGTGCCCATGTGGACCTGCAGAGAACGAAAGAGATAGAGAGGGAGAGGGAGAGAGAGAAGGAGGGAGAGACAGAGAAAGAGAGATGTGGAATTAGTTATGTTTGCAAATTTGGCTACAACATTGTACCACAACATACAAGATGATGCAATGGAAAAAAGAATGAAAGTAATGAATGTATTTAGTATTAAACTGGCTCATTTTCTGGAAACTTTGAAAAAGTATGAGAAGGCAAACATGTGCAATATATCACACTTATTTTTCATGTTTTTAGTTTTTTTTTTTTTGGTTTCATCTTTATACATGTTCTTTTAGGCACCAACTGTACCTTGGCCAGAACTAAATCTCTCTACTGTCCTTCCTGTGTACATTATAGTATCTGACATTTACTGCTGATCTGCCCTTAGCAGAAGAACAAACTGTTCCTTTCTGCATAGCAAGAAAATCTGAGCGATGTGAATAATTGAGGTAGTCATTATTGGATTAGTTTCTATAAGATGTGCTTCAGTTACCATGCAAAACTCTTGGCATGTGATGCAGTTATACTCATCTCTGGGCAGCAACAGGAAACTAAATGGTTAGACATTCCCCGCAACTTAGCCACATATTTTCAGTATGTGCATTTTAAGAAAACAACTGCCAACAAGATGTTTATTTGTTTGGTTTTGGTTTTGTTTCTCTCAAGTATGATCTAAATGCAGCTAAACATGCTTTTAAGTAGTGCCTTGCCCCTTCTTTCACAGTTCGCCAGCGTCATGACTTCTTTTCACATGAACAGCCAGGCCTCTACAATTACTGATATATTAACGGGATGTGAGGCTAGCTGCAGATTTATTCTCCTTCCTGAAATTCAAGCCTAAAATGTGTCAGGTTTCTCTCTCAGTGTTCACAGATGAGTGCTGGGGTCATACATGCCGGCCGAACACACTCTAATTCCCGTTGATCCCAACACATGGAGGGAGTCTGTTATAATGAAGGGAACATCATGTTTTTTTCACCCCCAAGATGAAAAAAAAATGCATCCTTTGACACAGTGAGCAATAGCCTGGGGTACCTGTAAAACCATTCCGAGCTGCAGTCTGAATATCACGGACTAAGGTTTCCTCCCACTTTTTTTCTGTTAACGGGGATGACTCAATTTTTCCGCTGATGTACCTCTAAGGCTAACAAGATAATTATCATTAATTATGCACCACTTTGTGCCCATTACGAAAATTCTCAATAGCAAAGAAAATGTTGATGTGATTATCTACTTTTTATACAAGTTTCGGGGCTCCACACCAGACCAAGATTTGGATTTGGTGATGAAGGCACGGATGCAGATAGTATGATTTTGTGTGTGTGTGTGTGTATCTTCAGATTTCCTTTGGTGGCAAAGGCAAAGGCCACAGAGAGTATGATTTTGTGTGTGTGGGTGTGTGTGTGTTTACCTTCAGATTTCCTTTGGTGGTGAAGGCACGGCCGCAGATAGTGCAGGCGAAAGGCTTCTCCCCTGTGTGGGTCCTCTCGTGGATCTGCAGCGCGCTCGAGGACGAGAACATCTTCCCGCAGGTGTTGCAGTAGTGCTGCTTTGGGGTGCGGCGCGGCGGGGCTGCTGGCAGGACCGGGGACGTGGAGGCCGAGGATGTGACCAGGCCTGTCGGCAGGTCCTTGGAGGGCCCGTCCTGGGGGTGAAGGCCCGACATGAAGCCGTTGACCTCCGTCTTGATCATGGAGGACAGCGAGCCCACAGACAGCAGCGAGGGGCTGGAGCTGGACGACAGGCTGGTGCTGGAGGGCTCAAACAACTGTGAGGGCAGGTCCCGCATCTGGTGCGTGAGCATGTGCTGCTTGAGGTTCCCCTTGGTGGAGAAGCCTCGGTTGCAGGCTGTGCAAATGAATGGTCTCTCTTTGGTATGGCTTCGGTAGTGGATGTCCAAGGCACTCTGGCAGGCAAACGTCTTCCCGCAGATGTCGCACGAGGTGTTCTTGGAGATGCCGCGCTCGCGGAAGGGGAAGAGCAGGCCCAGGGTGTCCTTGGACGAGTTCATGGAGGTCAGGTCAAGGGCGCCGAGGCCTCCAGCGGCTGTGTGGGATTGCATGAGGCTGGCGCTGATGTGCTCCAGCGAAAGGGCTCTCTGCTGACGGTCATCCAGGCTGGGGGACTTCCGCTGCTGCGGCTGATGTTGATGTTGATGTTGATGATGATGATGCTGTGAGGGCAGACAGCTGGAGGGTGATGGCGCTTGCATGGAGGAGGTAGATTCAGAGACAGCCGGACTCCCCGCACTTTGGCTCTCGATGTCGCCTCCCAGGGACGAGGAGTCGTTGGTGAGGTGGTCGCCCTCCATCAAACCGTTGACCTCCATGCCCTTAATCTTGCCCATGTGCAGGTCGTCTGTCAGGCCACGCTGGCCGCCCTTCTCCTGGCCCTCGCTGAGCCCTGATTGGTCGTTGGGGTTGGGCGAGTTGCACAGGCTGTCCTGGGATGCGTCGACCGACTTGGGGGTGTCAGGGATGCTGCTGCTGTCTGGTCCCTCCTCCAGCCCTTCCATGTAGTCGTCGGACATGTTCTCCAGGTCATCAAAGTTCCTGTCGTCGAACGAGCCGGCGTCCGAGCCCATGGTCTCAGAGTAGCTGTCTGGAAGCGGGGTGTTGGGGATCTGGCCGCCCATGTGCATGCGGATGTGCTGCTGTAGCACCACGGCGTTGGTGAACTTCTTCTGACAGATGGGGCAAGAGTGCTGCACCCGCAGAGGAGGCATGGCGCGGTGCACGCTGTAGTGGGTCTTCAGGTTGCCCTTGGTGGTGAATGCCCGGCCGCAGATCTTGCACTTGAAGGGGCGTTCACCGGTGTGCGTGCGGTAGTGCATCTTGAGCGCGCTCTGGCAGCTCAGCACGCGGTGGCAGATGACGCACTCATTGGGGTCCGTCACCTTGCGATCGATGTTTTCCACCAGCTGCTGCAGCTTTGAGGTCTCTGACCCCTGCAGGGGATCCAAGAGCCCACCGAACGGGAACTTGGCCTTAAACTGCTCCGACATCAGGGGCATGAGTGGGTTGGTGGCCATGGGCGGGCTGTTGGACATTGTGTATTCAGTGGCGCCGTCTCCGGCCGAGCTAATGGGCATTGCCAAGTTGGACGACTGGCTGCTCTCCTCGCTCTTCCCGTTTGAGGTAGGCAGGGTGGCACTCTCGCCTTCCTCCGAGGCCCCATCGTTGCTCTTAGTGGAGGGCTCCATGGCGCCGGATTCACTCTTGGCAGAACTGGAGGGGCTCGTAATGGCAACCGAGTGATTCTCCTCTTTCTTGATGAACGGGGGCAAGCTGGGAATGGTGGGCGGGAGCAGCATGCCCACCGAGGAAGTCAGTGTGGACAGAACCGGCTTGCTATCCAGCCAACTGGTGACCGGTTTCTCGGGCGGCATGGACATGCCGTAGGGAATACCGGTGCTAGTCGGAATATTATCTAGGTGCTCGGGGACCGGATATGGGTTCATCTGGATGTGAGGGTACTTCTCCTTGTGGCGCTGGAAGTGGACTTTCAAGTTGCCGCGGGTGGAGAATCGGTTGCCGCAGATGTTGCACTTATAGGGCCTTTCACCGGTGTGCGAGCGCAGGTGGATCTGCAAGGCACTGTCGCTCCCGAACACCTTGGCGCAGAACCTACACTTGTGTTTGAAGAAGGCCTCCTCTGAGCTGCTCTTGTGTTCGAAGGACGAGACGTTGGGCGGCTTGCCTTTCCTCTGCTGCGCCAGCGCTGCCAGCGAGTTCAGGTCCTCCACGGTGGTGCCCACGCTGGGCAGGACGCTGGAGAACATGGGGTTGCCCGCCGGGGGTTGAGGTAGAAGCGGGTTGGTGGCGGGGTTGAGCAGGCTGCTGATCCCGAAAGCGGGCGCGCTCGTCTTTGCCAGGGAGGGATTGAGCTGAGCGTGGAGGCTGGTGGCCGCGGGTCGCTTGTCGCCTGGCTGGGCTCCAATGCTGCTGCTGCCACCACTGCTACTGCCGCTGCCCAACGACACGCCCAGGCCCTGGGCACCCTCTCCACTGGCCCCAGAGGAGCTCTGAGGTAGCTGCGCGCTGCCCGCCAGCTGCTTTAGGCTGCTGATGGAGGCAGACTGGCTGGCCAGGCTTTGGGCCAGGCCTGCCGCCGCTGCCAGCTGCTGGGAGAGGTGGGAGCTAAGGGTGGTCAGTGGGCTAGTACTGGAGGAGCCCAGTGTGCCAGGCGAGGAGGTGGGGGGCACCTGCATCTCCGGTGACTGGGATGCCAGCAGCAGGATCTGGTGACGGATCTGCTCGATGAGCTGCAGCTGATGGATCTGCTGCTGCTGCAGGGCCAGGAGCTGCTCCATGAGGGCTGGCACGGCCACCCGCTGGCCTGCAGCAGTGGAGGAGGAGGAGGACGAGGAGGACGAAGAGCGGCTCTCCTGAGAGAACTGAGCCACGGCCACTTTGGTGCTCTGCAGGTTCTCGATGATGACGTTGCTGTTGATCATGGAGATGTTGCCCAGCTCGGTCAGGTTAGCCAGCTGAGGTAGAGAGGTGGAGAGGGCCGCGTTCCCCACCACCGAGCCAGCGAGAGCGCTGCCGTTAACGACACTACCACCACCACTACCACCACTGATGCTGCTGCCGCTGTTGATGGGGCTTCCTCTTTCGACATGGCTACCTCTGTCGTCATCCCCAGCACTCATTCTTGACACATCCACTTCCATGGACTCCTCTTTGTTAAGTGTGTTCTGCTCCAAAAGGTCACAGGCGTCCACTTGATCTGCGTTATTAACCGTGTCATTCATCTGCTCGTCAGGATTAGGTGGTGGTGGGGAGCCCGGCGAGAAGGGCCCGGAAGGGGAGGCTGGATTCTCATTCACAATCAGAACTAATTGATTCTTAGTGCAATTCTTCTGGTGTTGTTCAAGATCAGATAGTTCAAAGAACTCGGCACAACATCTGCCACAGACGTGGGCATCCGTTTCCTTGCAGGGGGTGTCTTCCGAGGAGGCCTCTGCGTCGCCTGGAAAAAGAAAGCAAGGGGGGAGGGAGGAGGAGGGAAGGACAGAGGATTAGAAATGTTTTGCAGCTGAAGAAGCAGCTTTATCTATTCAAATTCTTTTGTTGTTAATCTTGAGTTAATCAGTTTAACACTCATCCCCTCTTGATACATTCACAAAAACAACCATCAAAAAAAGCAACAGTAAATCCATAACGAACAAAAGACAAAAGATTTCAGCTAAGAGTAACAGGATGAGAAAAAAGGGGAAAAAAAGTAAATCAATAACAGCCCTCAACTTTTGCTTAAAAGTGATCTTTGAAGACAGAACTAGGTTTCATCAATCTGTCTAAGGCAATCATCATCTTCAGATAATCCATCAAAACATAAAATACTATGAACTACGGACATTAGACCCTAATGAAATTTCATAGAGAAGAATTGATTTCCAATATTTCATACTCCTCAATGTCTACATGTCCACTGGGCTCAAATCAACCATTTGAAGGACTTATTAGACTTTCAATTTGCTGTCAACTTTGCTCATTTTCAAGCGGGTCTAGGCACCTTGGACAGGTTATCCCTGTCACTAAACTAATTTGTATCCAGGCAAACTGCAATCAGAGGCTGACAAGAACAACAGGGCCTTTGGCATCCAGATCAGTTTCTGCGGTCGCTCGGACACCCACTCCTGACAAGCACGCTGGCAGACAGCAGGGACAGAGCCTCTGCACCACAACATGACTTATCATACGAACATCAAAGCCTTTTGTCTGTCAGCAAAACTAAACGGTTAATCATTATATTAAATAATTCTCCCTGTGAGCAAAACTCAACAAATTGTCTCTACATAAAAACATTTTTTTCTCTCTTGAAGTACAATTTAGCCCCACACTTTTAAGTAGTAAATACAAAAAAAAATGCCATTAAAGTAAGATATAGAGATTATTTAAAAACTAAAGCAAGTGTTTTACACTCACTTCCTTGTAATAGATTGTTACTAACGCTGTAATTAAAAATAACATGGTCCAAACCTACCAATTCCGCAAGATATGTAAACTACAAGGAATGAAAGCTAGTCATGACATCGTGATGTAGAATGTAATAAGTTGTTGCCACAAAAGAAGCTGCTCTCACCTTACAAAGAATCATAAATGACTGAGCCAGAGGCCAGAAACTAGCAGACAGCAGTTCAAGTGCAAATGAGCTGACCGCCATAAAAAAACAGACGCAAAAAGAAAGAAAGGAAAAAAAAAATAACCCACACAAGAGAAGAACCGGTTTTTGTTTAGCTCACACTCATTTAAGAAATGCAGGAGTTGTTTGAAAAGGGACAAGTCAAAGACTGCTTTCCCCCCTCCCCCTTGGACAAGACTTATCTGAAAACACCCCTCTCTCCCCCCTACTCCAGACCCCTCCCAAAAAAAAAAAAAAAAACTAAACCACCCCTACCAAACACCACCCCCCTTCCCTCATTGTTGCGCAAAATTCTTGCTGTTTAACATACAAGTTGATTTACAAATTGCAATTCTCTATGTAGCCCTTTCATTGCAGGCTTTGCCCTTTACATTTTCATCAGTGCAAGGATTCATTTGCAAATGAAATCCCGCAGAAGTGCGACCCGGCCCCACTGCGAGACAGGATGGCTTCCCATTGTCCGCCCAGCATGGGAGCAGCGGCAGCAGCAGTGGTGGTGGTGCACAAGCCTGCTCATCCCGGGGCCCAACTCAAAGCCAGATCCTGTTTAATTCAGGGATTATCTCCCTCAATGTTTCTCCGCGCTACAACATCAGATAACGCACAAGTTGCCATGACAGTAAAGCCAGGCCTCACACTGCCCATGCCATGCGGACGGGAAGCCTCAACTTCTGATGAAAACTTTTTAATAATGATGACCCACCCCCAGAGTTTCCCCTTTGCGAATTGCTAATGTGAAAAGACTTTCTACCCCCCTCCTCCGTTCACAAATTTAACCCAGTGAGATGAGTGGGATGAAATACAAACTCTGTTGTCCTTTCTTAAATTAAACTTTAAGGCAATATATCAAGTATGTAGTCTTCAGACGGTAAAACATGGGAGAATTCTCTCCAAATCACTGCCTTCTTATTTTTACTGAAGTGACGTACTTTAGTCACATTTTACTTGTTCAATTTACAACATATCTGATAATGAATAACTTTACAAACTTAGAAGTTAGAAATTGACAATTGACATCATGTGAAAACTCAACACACACATAAATTTGTGATAGCAATAGACGCATTGCTAAATTGCTCCCTAAACTAAAATGGTGGAAATAGCAAGTGTCAAAAATGAGAAAGTACGTGAAAATATGATCATTTAAATAAATCACAGTCACTACAACTCTTAACAGAGCAATTCTTATACTCAGTGCCTTTCATGCACTGTCTGATAAATTCAGATAATGGCAGATTTGTCAATAAATCTGAACTAAACAAAAGAAAACCCTGCAGAAAATGGAGAATCTCAATGTAGTCTGAGTAAGTAAAGGTCTCAAATTCCCTTAAAATCAATCAGATGACAAATATATAACATTTAAAATGTATGCGATAAAACAATGTCAAAAACAAAAGAAAAACTAAAATTAACGTAATTCATTTAACATGACACCCTTACACTTGAGAAAATTGAAAAAAAAAAATGTTATACACCTAGATTAATTTAAATATATAAAAAATATATTTTTATTTAAATATCCATATAACTGTCTGTAGGATATCTAACTCTGGCCATTTGATCACTGTTGATATTTGATAAACTGCAAACAAATCATACACTGCGCTAAAAATGTACCACCATAGATCGTACACACATATGTAATTTTAATCATCAGAAAGTCTGTTGAAAGAAATAAATATAATACTTTCTTTAAAAAAAAGAAACACTTGCAAATGTTCCCTTTTTGGAGCAGATGTCTGGATTAACACAGAGTCTCAAACAGAAAGCCCAACTTTTAATAGGAACACTGCCCTACAGTTCTGGATCATCATCACATAATCAGCATGCCACAGAGACGCCAGATTACAGGCCCACAAGCAAACAAGGGCACACACACACACACACACACACACACACACACACACACACACACGGAGCAAGAACAACATCTCTGTCTCGAAAGAAACAGGGACACAACAGCGAACAGGTGATAGGAAAAGAAATGAACGGTGAACGGAGGGAAAGAGATAGTGAGAGTGAGAGAAAGAGCGCTAGAAGTGTGGAGTGCCTACGGTACTTTAGCCCGGCAGGGCTGGGCTGCTGGCTTGCAAGGTTCCGAGAGACCCGTCTCTTCAGCGAGGGAGGTCGAGTTCCTCAGCCCTCACTGTCTCCTGGCAGACTGAAGGCCGAGGAAAACCTCGCTCTGAACACTAGATGGGCTTCTGCTAATGGCAGCCTCCTAAGGCTGCACACGCTCCCTGCATGCATGCCTGCCTGCCTCACTGACATGCTTAATGCTTCAAGTAAGGGCGAGAGAAGAGGAAGTAAAAAAAAAAAAAGAAAAGAAAAGAAGAGTAAAAGGAGAAAGAGAAATACAGAGAGAGGATAAAGGTCCTTCAGGCTACATCTAGACATGCACTATATAAACATTGGCAAAATGACAAGTAACTGAATCCCTGTTGTTTGCGGGGCACAACAGTGTGAGAGGGACCGCCCTGCCAATCTCTCTCTGGGGGAGCCACTCTAGAGGTGAAAGGGAATGGCGGCCACATTGATAACCCCCCACACACACACACTCCTTCCTGCAAATAAAGCCAGGAGTTCCAGTCAGGCTGCCTGTGGCTCTGAACGGAGGGGTCAATGACAAGGTAGAGGAGAGCACACCGAGCCCTGAACTTCCATCACCTTCTCACAGAGGGAGGCTGGCAAAGGTTAAAACAGCTCAACATCCCACCCTCTTGGTGAGAGGACTAGGGGACAACCACACTTCCTTCTCACTGCTCCCCCCTACACACACACACACACACACACACACACACATAAACAACTGTGTCTCCAATTTAATTTAGGACTACATGAATACACCTGGGAAGTTTTTTTCTATGTGAAAACAGGGTGTTGTTTCACATGGGCCTTCTGTTAAAAAGAAAAAAAAATTCTATTTCTGTTCAATTTCTATGCAGACTTGTCATGTTTGTGCAAAGAGCAAAAGTACTGGTGTGGAATTTGAAAAACCTATTTGACAGAGGACACTCTCTACTTTTTAAACCATTTACTTTTGAAACTGTAGTTTTCTGTCAGCAATGACAAACATTGTCCTTCATTTCTTTATTAAATTTGAGGTAGCCTAGGACTAAATATTTGGCGAGGTCAAAGAGAGACAGTTTAGAACAAACTGCTATATACTGTAGACACATTGCACTAGTAAGTCATATTCAAGGATGCCTTAACGTTTCGGCGTAAAAAGTTTCAAAAGACCTACAAAGCCGCTACATTTTATGTTAAAACTGTAAATGCTACAGTGTTTGTGGGCGCAAACCTAAGTTTGTACCACAAAGATTTTTTAAAGAAACACATTTTACATGAGAAATGCAATATATCAATTTGGAGGGTGCATAACCCATCAACTGCCGTGAAAATAAATGTGGCTCGTCAGTAGCCTACTATTATGTAGCAAGGACATTGAATGATGTAATTAAATTAGTCATTTTTGTAAAGCCAAGTCAAATGCCTCGAATAAAACGAATCTGTAGATACAATTTGAAGCATACTCATTTTAACCTGTCGAGTTAAAACTGTAGAATTATCATAAATAAGCTAGAATATATCACTGTTTAAAAAGATTCTCGTATCCAAAATGTGTTGCTGTGTTTATTACAACCACGTAAATAACTCTACACTCAACAAAATTACCAAACATTTTTTTTTTTTGCAATTTTAAAAACGATATTTACACATGCAGTTATCTCCTTACTTTAACTCCACAGATAAAGTTGATAACAAGGTGGTCTTTATCGAGGGAGTATGGGAGATATGGGAAAAAAACCTCAATGTACGACACAATCTATTTTGAAAGACAAAACGTTATGTAGCAACAAATAACGACCTTTAACTGTAAACAATCCTATGACTAAGGCAACACTTGTAGTTTGGGAGCAACACTGACGTATCGACATCAAGTTGAAATAATCACTGACATGAGGATTTTTGATGGCTGGATACCCTACATGTTTAAAAACCTTGATTAAGTGGAGACAGCAGTTTGATTTTTTTTTCTTATATGCGCTTTTCCGTTCTTGACTGATCTCGACCCATGAAAAGTACAATTTAGACCTCTACATTTTACAAAATTATAATATCAAAACAGATGCAGGCTATAATTAAACACATATCTGGTAAATCTACCTATGTTAATAAATACAAAATAATATCGCCTGTTAAGAAAGCATCAAAAGCGTGCCTCTCCATTTTCTCTTCCTCGAAGTGTGTGTCTAAGTGCGCGCGAGTAATAGGAGGACGGAGTTAACACGACATGTCCTGAAATATTTTCCTAAGTTATAAGTTATGCACGGCGAACAAGAAATATACTAGGCAATGCAGGTTTAGAAAATAAATTCTGAAAATTTGACAACTTCTGAAACACTGGTTTATTTTCGAATGCACCAGAAATATTTTATAAGATTATCGTGGTGGGGCACTGTGTCTCTCACTGGCAACCGAGGAGTTTCTTAAGTTGCAGTAAGATTTTAGACACATTTAAAACTTAAAGATACGTTGAAAACTTAAAGATTTATCATACAACGTTTTATCTTACAACCTTCGCCTTTCCAAATATGTTTACAAATTCGAGTAGCCTACATTTGTTATGATTTTACCAAAAGCAACCAGCGGAGTATTTCCAAGAGTCTTACACTGGTAAACAGTAATACAGAGACAGTTTATAAAGGTTTTGAAAAACCATGACTGGGACAAAATAAGCATGGTTCACTCGATCAAAGAGTTCATTGTTATTAAGGGCAATGGAACGAACTTAACAGTGGGACAAAGGCAAAATGCATAGGCTACGAGAGTCTGCTTCATTGAACTAACGTTAACGTTACACTGTAGGCAACTTTGCCCGGCCGATCAGCAGCAGGCTGGTCAAACAACTATTCCTGAATTAAATTCACAGTTGATTTTAACGCTGTTTAACTTTGGGTGAAAACAAGAACTTGCCAGTGTCAATTCTTCTTTCAAATGGAATTACGACTAAGTCTGCATTCGAAGAAAACTATTTCATCCACTTACAAATATTAAAGAAATGACCATTTTGCCTTGTACAGTCTTACTCTCAAGTTAAATGAACTGTACATGGTGAAAAAAGCTGAATAGGATATGCTATAACTGCCGGATCTGTCTAACGATGTCTAAGCTAGGAAGCGTTAGTAATATAGCATTGGATACAGTGAAGCCTACGAGAGATTGCATAGAAAAGTTACTGGAATACGATCCGTATTTGCCAGTAAACACCATACAGCAAAACTAGACATGTAACGCCGAAACCTGGGATTCATATACACCAGAGTAGCTGGAGAGGTTCGTCGATCTGCACGAACTTACCATTGTGCTCGGGTAAGGCCAGATGCGGGTCCGACTGGAAATGCTGCGGCTTCGCTTGTTTCCTTCGCGACATGCTGGCTCAAACATCAGCCAGGAAAGAATAAAAAATCACCAAAAAATCTTCTCAAAATTACGGAAATCGAGCCCATCCACCGCGCATGTGTCCTGTTATGATTATCAATAATGCTTTGCGATTAATCATACAGGGGCTCTTTGAAAGGAGATTGGCACCTCGCCAGCCCCCTATTCAAATGAAGTCTCTTTAATCAATTAGCTCCTGATTTGCTGGGGACTCTTGTCTCTCTCTCTGCTCCCACCCAATGAGTTGATCCGTGTGGAAGAAAGGCTGGATTTTCCAACTCCCTTTAGATACAGTTTAACCCTTCTTAGCAACCAGCTGGTAGCAATGTAAAGCTTATCACTACTAGAGGAATGCCAGTTTTTGAGTCCATGTGCAAATAATCTAGTATACACTACTATTCAAAACGGCGATCACAGCCGAAAGAGTCTCTTTAAAACACGTTTGACCATGTAATCAAAATGAAACATCCATTTCCTCTCATGAAACTGCCACTTCTCCGCAACTTCATGCGTCGCACCGCATCGTATCCCTCTGTCGGATTGGCATGGGGATACAGTCGTTGATATTCAGATCTTGTATAATGAGAAAACACGTCTACCTTGTCGTCCTTTTCTCACAGCTACGCCAGAAGAATATGCGTGTAAATGAGATTTGTGCCGAGTGCCACTGTCAGCGTTCTGGAAGTCCACGTTATGTATCGAATATCCCAAATCTGATTCATTTGATTATTGCCGAACTGGGTAACTCGCACGTTTTCATCACGCACCGCATTCCGCGAACAAACAAACTTTAAGGGCCCATGCGAGACTGTGAGAAATCTTGTGCCCAGCCCATCTATGATGCTATTGGTCACTGGTCTATTCTATCACAGACCGGCGGAGGTGCTAGCGCTCTCTCTCGCCCTCCCTCCCTCTCTCGCGCTGTCGTCAGTGGAAGCAAGTGGCCAAGTACTTCTGTTCTATATGACTTCAACGAAACATTTGAGTCTGTGTCTATGTTCGTAATATTTAGTTTTTAAAGAGAGGATTTAACATATGACATCTTATTTTATTCATGTCAAATCTCGTATATATATATATATATATATATATATATATATATATATATATATATATTTTTTTTTTTTTTTTTCATTTCATGTTTGTGGGCTATATATAACCTAAATTCCTGGTTAAATTAAATTAAAAGTATTTATTTAGGGTTAAGTTTTTAATACATCTTGGTAAGTAAAACTAGGTTCTACATTGTGTTGCGTATATTTCAGAATCTTACCATGACGCATTGCCTTTTTACTGACTTAACAAATCTAAATGAATAAAGCTTAAGACTGCAACAAGGCCTATGCCGCTAAAAAGGATAGAGTACTGATGGTTTGTAAGAATACCTGAAGTAACAACAAAAATCAAATCTAGCAAATAAAGTGTGAATACTGCTTACAAATACAGCATTTGAATAATCTCTACATAAGTAAACCTCTCATAGGCTATATCATTTTGTCAAAATAGCCCAACTTTAATAAAGCAATAATTAATAATAATAATAATAATAATAATAATAATAATAATAATAATAATAATAATCATCATCATCATCATCATCATCATATCGGTTAAATACACGATTGATGATGCTTTAGTTTAGAAGTGTTTTAAAGGGTAGGGGCCGTCTCCCATAGGAGCTGCTGCTGCAGCATGAATGTCGGAAGATTTATTACGTGGAAAAGACAAACGAAGCTATCAGTCGGGGTGATTTTGAGAAATGAAGATAATAATGTTACTATAGGTGATGTCTTGGATGCCATTATTTTTCACTGAATATTTAAAGAGCTGCTGCAGGCGAGATGGATCTAGTTCTCTCTCGCGTCAGCTACCTACACTTAGGACGACTGTTATTTACTTATTAATGAAAGAAAAATGAGAAGAAAGGAACAAAACGTGTACTTTTTATTTGTGTAATGCCAATAGCTGGCAAATGATCAACTCCCAGAGAATATTCTCCCTGAAAATCAAATGAGGACCTACCTGGAGAAGGGAATAGCCTACCTTAAGCGTAATGGTTATAATTAAACATCAGAGTTTAAAATTTCTACTCTATACACATTCACATGCAACTTCTAGCCGAAAGGATTGACCTTTGAACACAAAAGCTCATGATGTCAAATAAGATAGGCTTTTAGGAATTATTCTTTAAAATCACTTGAGGACAAAATATAGTCCAAGTGAACTAACAGTTTTAATCATGAAACATATATGTCGTGAGTGATAATGGTTACAAAACAGGGTATAGTCTCCAAGAGGTGTCTGCAATATTGTAATGTCACAAGCAGGAAAATCAATAGTCAGTTAATTGATGTGAGTGTTGGTGTGAGATTGTAAACAGGGTGATTTGCAGCCCAGCCGAGCGAGAGACATCTTAAATGAGATTCACTCCTCACAGCCGGGCTATACGGTGTTAACAATCACTGAACTGAATGGCAGAAAACAGCGAGATTTTTTGGGTTCCACTGAAGAAAGTGAAGAGCTGAATACAAGAGATGGGGGCGGGGGGCGAATAAAAGCAGTCAAACACACACTCCTACTCAGTACTGTCGTTGTTAATTAATTGGCGATGGAAACAACTGTTTGGAAATATTCTTTGCGGTAGAACTAAAAAAAATACGTTGAATGATCAAGTTTCGACCCCAAAAGTTAACCCTTGGCATTCTGATAGATTTGCACACTTGGGCGAGATACCGAAGCCTATACATTAATACAAACAAATTCAACGGATCTTTGTCCTACTAACGTGTGAGTGCAAGAGTGTAGTTTTTGTAGCCGAGTAGACACGGAGAGTGACAGAAGCTGTTTCTTGCGCGCATGATGCGCACTCACTTCTTGCGTTACTCCTCCTTACGCACTGATCAATACCTAGCATATGAGAGCGGGAGCTGCATGGGGCCATCACTCACTATTATCACTGACATCCGATAATTGATCATTGCACAGAAACACAAAGCGTTTGACCGCATAATTGAATAGCATAAGCAATACGGGTAATTCTACCGAACCTGAAGACTCATGTTGTTTGTGGACACCATATATCACTCTTCTCCCCTTCAGATGGAAGGCTTTTGTGACAGTCTGCATTCAACATGTATTCACTGCGCACAGTGTCCAGTTGAATAAGAAAGGAAAGGGATTCAATTCTTTGACCATATACACCAAACTAGGCACCAACAGCATTTTATTGAGCACAATATAGCCGGCATGATGTATTAATAGGGACGGTTATTGTAAAAGTTCTGTTTAGACGCACTTTTTGTAAGTGTAATTGCATCGTTAGTGAGTGTGTGTCTGGGTTGCAACTGTGTCAACGTCGTCTATAAGCTGCAGCGGTACCCCTTATCACTCTTTCCAAAGCCTTAAATTCTGTCTTTTATCGCCATGATTTACGGTCGGAACAGTTGGAAGAGCATTTGACAGTTTTAATCCACCGCGTTTATCCAAATCTACCGTAGTTACGCGCAGCAAAATGACAAACATCTTGGAAAACAGACAGAAAACCTCACTCGGTGGGATGGCTACACAAAATAACATTTTCGCAAATTGGCTTTAAAAATGAACAGGTAAATCAGATAAATCCAACCCATAATTCTCCATCATCTGTCAAAACAAGTCATTGTATGCATACTTTTGTAACTTTTATTTTCTATTTGCAATTTTTTTTAAATAAATGAATAATTGCATAATGATTGTATCAATATTATATATGAGTCACCCTCGAACAGAAGGTAATTTGTTAAGATTGTTATCACATCAGGTGGCCGGTAATTATGTTATGGTGACGTCTTTGGTCGTTGAGCAGATTAAAGAGATTCCCTTGCGTGACCAGACGGTCAGATACAGAAATAGATATCAATTAAACTCAGAAATAAGATGTTTTTAGGCTTAGCATGCTTTCGTTTTATAGATGTAAAATTGACATATTCCATGCATGCAAATCTCTTTCTGGGATTATTCATTGAAATATTTTCAGAACAATAAATGTTAATATTAATTAATTTTTCATTTTGTACCCTAAACGAGCAAGATTGTTAGATCTGGTGACGGTTTTACATTAAAAGGTGTAAACAATTAAACAGTGTTACTAACCAAAAAGTGTATTTTTCTTTAACAATATTCACAAATGTTACAAATCATATCCCAGTACAATTGGCTACCCATGAAGTTACTCACAGAAACAAAACCTGCAGATATCAGATGGGTGTGTTGGGCACAAGGTGCCTTTTGGCAGTACTTTTGAAAAATCACCTGCATTAAAATTCAGCACCTGCAGCAGCAGAGAATGGTCTCCATTAATTAAGAGATCACAGCTCCCCTATTGTCCTCCAGCCCCACAGGCCCTTGTCCCTAAGATTGTGTCTCTCTATTGTGTCTCTGACAACTTCCTGCTGCATCACTCCATATCAATAGCGTTGTGTTTGTTTTTACATTATCTTAGCTGGACTTGTAGCCTTGCCCCCCCCCCCCACCACCACACACCACACACACACCCTTCTCACCTCTGTCTTGTTTGAAAGAAAACAAGCAAACCTTTCAAATAATAGTGTCACTAAGGTGCCAGAGGTCATCGGTCTCAAGTTCTTCCTACCTCTGCTGTGTCAGAGTGAGAGTATGTGATTGTGTGTGTGTGTGTGTGTGAGGTAGACAGGGAGAGTGTGTGTGCATCTCAGAGGCTTTGTGTGTGTGTGTTCCAGGTTGACCTGGCTGTTAGGTGTCTAGTCAGACTAAAGACTCTTATTCACTATGTAGACGACTGTGGTATCAACGGTGACAACAATCACAGGCGGTGGGCGGAAGTAACAAGTTTGATCATCCATTTCCGGGGTTACTTAATTATGCATGTTTTTTTTTTTCTAAAGAAAAATTTCCTCATTCTTGAAGGCTTTGTGTTGTGCTGGTCATGACCAAATGAAGAGTTAAATAAGATCAGATCCACAAAAAACATGGGTCGTGTGGGTGTGGGTTGGGGTATACAGTATACGGATCTGTGTGAGTAACTGTCTTGGGATTTGGTATTTCTGTTACAACATTTGAAGAGTGGAACTCTTCAGCTCTCCTCTGTAGCATATCTCATTTTTACTATCCCTACTTACCCTGTCAAACAAGGGCAAGATTTAATAATCCTCGCATGAGTGCCTCCTGCTTGTTTGAGGCATTATTCTTAAATGACCTTTGTGAGCAATTGTCTCTAACCTCACAAACACACCAAATAACTGTTTAAATATTTAGTTTTGGAGGTCAACATTGAAACCAGTCACAATTTAATACATAAAGACAGATTAAAAAGTTAAATATCAAAACCATTGCCATCTCTGTACATTTCAGGCTTTCATCTTTTTGTGAAAGCACAATGAAGCAGACAGACACTCTGCAGTTTTAAACAAATTTAGCTTTCGTCTGACGTTGACAAATGATATTTGGAAAACAAAATGTTTCGTTTGTTAGATGTTGCACTGAACAGAGGACACAAGAAAAAAAAAAAAACATGGAAACACTTGAAGTCCAATAAAAGAAAATTGTAACAGTCCAGACATCTTGAAGAAATCACTAACAAAAAAATGCACTGTTTATGTATTTTGAAGAGCCTGCTAGAAAAACTCACAATTATATTTTAAATGATCTCTACCGTAAGATGTGCATGCCCAATGACATTATATGGACATTATGCTAATTATTCTCACCAACAAAAAAAATACCAGCGTAATTCCTTACAGTGGAAAGAAAGAAAGAAAAAAACAAAACACATGACAAAGTGCCTGGGAGTCCAAATATATCTCCAAAAGCAGTCTCCAGGAGCAAGGGGACCTGACATATCAAAAGAGCGTGGAGACTCACTTGGTCAATAAATAACTGAGAGATTCAAACATATCAAGTGCTTTATTTGTGGGCATCCGGGACACGAGATGTTTATCAGGGGTGTCCTGAGAGTAGTGAGCACAGAGCAGGCTGGCCAGAACCTTAGCACTGTCCCAGGCAGCATGTTATTGCTATTGATAGTTAGCTTCAGTGTCCTGGCTGAGAAATGGAACTGCCGGCTGGGGGGAAGGCGGCTATTGATCTGTATCTTGTCCTAGCCATGCCTGGAGCCAGTGGCAAGGGATGTGTTCGTTTGTGTGTGTGTGTGTGTGTGTAAGAGAAAGAGAGAGAGAGATAGTGAGTAGAAGGAGGTGTGTGTTTGTGCATGTGTGTCTGTGTGTGTGAAAGAGAAAAAGAGAGATATTGAGTAGAGGGTCTCTCACCATCTCTGTTCCTCTCTTTTTTTCTTTTCACACACACACACACACACACACAGACACATAGCCTTAGGGATGTGGTTGAATGCGAGTAAGAGCAAAGGAAACCACCTCCTTGTCTAATAAGTGGTGTGTGTGTGTGTGTGTGTTTGTGTGTACCCCGGCAGTCAGACGTCTTCCTCGTGTGAAATATCATTTCGCCAAACCCCAAAACATTTGTCAGGTTTCAATAGAACATGGCACCACACGACACAGAGGACGGTACGACTCACGGATGGATACTGTAGCAATGGGTGGCCCTGTTTTGAGCTTCTAGTTTGTATGTAAAGAGATATAGTTACAATAAAGTTTTAATAAAGTTTCATTGCTCTATTTTTAGTAGAAAAAGTGAAAGAAATATATATATTTTTTAAAAATGTAATGTTTTTATATGTTCTCCTATGCTATCAACATCAGCCATATACGAAAAAGCATTTCACGATGTTTACACCTCATGCCATTTTTCTGTTTCCCCAACAGCAGCGGAAAAGAAAATGCCCAAATCAAGCCTTTTATTTTTAATTGTTCTTTTAATTGTTCTTAAAAAAAAAGCAGCAGCACACATTACACAGAAAAGTTGGGTTTGTTTGGCGGTTTAAATAGCAGCCACTGTCTGGGAACAACAGTGAAGGAATGGCAGCACAATGTGTGTCCTCCTCAGAGCTGCAGTTTGCGCTCACACCAACCACATTGTAAAAAAAAACACAGCTCCTTCAGAATACAGACGGCACAGCTTGAAAAGCATGACACAAAATAGCAGCAAGCTAGTTAAAAAAAAAGCAAAATATTCTCTAATTATAAACGTTTCGTTCAATTTGGCTGTTTTGTCACCAACAAAACAAACAAATTGGCCCATTGACCCAAAACATCAAGGTTTGCCATTTCTTTTTTTACTTTTTTTTTTAGAATTCTCCTCATGTGCAGTGTGATTGGAGCGAGGCCCTTTAAATCTGAGTCATGGTTTCATTCCAAGCTTCCTCAGGCTGCAGTCCCCAGCTGTCCCCTCTAAAAGTGTCTGGTGAGGATGCGGTATTGATGTCTGTGCTTCTGTGCCTTTCCCCGACCTGGGGGTGAGTCACGTGTCCTCATGTTATGATGTCAGGGGTCGCGTATGAAAGAATACTCACCAGGTGTGGGGGGAGCGTCTCGTCTGCTGTTGAGGGAAATATTCTGGGGGCTGACATCTCCTCTCTCTCATCTCTCTCTCCTCTCTTCCCTGCTCCAGTTTTTGCTCTTGCCTTTGTTCTTTCGGCCTCCCCCCCCCCCCCCCCCCCCGGCACACACAAACCCAACATGTACACAGAACGCACACACACACACACACGTATACACACACACACACACAAATGCGCGCACACACACACGTATACACAGAGGTTTCTTTTCATAGAAGTTTGCTGTGTTTTTTTATTACTTCCTTGCCATTCAGAGCCCCTCCCCTCTCCTCCCGACTGCCTTCAGTCTGCAGTGAAAGAGCGCTGGCCTATTATCCGTTCCAACACTCAAACCCAGCTTTGTTTTGTCCGGATCGCTCCTCTCCCGCTCGTTAATATTCACAGAAAGACCCATGGCTCTCACAGAATTCACCCCCCTAACACCAACCACCACCCCTTAGCCCACCTCCACAAAACGCACCACCTCCTCCTGCACCACCACCGCCACCACCCTGGTTACAGCCAAGTGTGCCCCATGAAGTGTAAACACGACAGAGGGAGGGACAGCTCCTGACAAACATCCCCCCAGGACGTGGCATCCTGGCCCCCTGCATTCACATTGCTGGCACCGCTACCACACAGTTAACAGGGATGTGAGAACCAATGGAGCTGGACCCAAGGCTGGGCTCAGATGCAGCAACACCACACCCCCCTGCCCTCACCCCCACTCCCTCACATCCTAAATAAATAAATAAGTAAATAAAAAAAAAAAAACAGTTGTGGTTCCAAAATGTGTTTTCTCACATGGGAGTGACAGAGTATTCACACAGGAGAAGAGATAGAGTTAGGGTGAGGGACTGATTTTTTAGCATGATAAGAGGTCAATTAATTATTATTATTATTATTATTATTATTATTATTATTATTATTATTATTAGCATTTAAATTGAGGTTTTAGTAATCTATTACACAATGGCCAGATGACAGTACAATACATGATTGTGATCTCATCCTCTCATGTAAATATTCCACATATTATGACATACAAGTCCTAAAGTCCAAAAGACCAACTAACAGCTCCTACTGTGAAGGAAAGGTATACCTATCACGCATTGTGCCATCCCAGTGGAGAGCTCTATCATTAGCTTAATGTAAGATTTCCTGTTCCACACCTGTGCAAATGTTAGAGGGGAAGAGAGCTGAGTGACCCGTGATTTCTCCCCTTACAGTGACCCAGCATGGGGCAGAGCAGTCAGACCCCCGGTGATGCTAACAGTACGCTGCTATTATCACAGGTAACGACGGCTCACCAAGCGAGAGCCCCAATTTGCATCTTAATTACTATGGTAACCAATGGGCCCATGCGATGCGAGAGCTTCATCTGTGACATCCACGAAGCCCCCTCTGTCACCCACACTGGGTTCCCATAATCCTTTGGGGCAACGGGGGAAAGTGCCGGCAGCCCCGCTGATACCGTTTAAGCAGCAATAACGGAGATGGTGGACGTGAGTCGGGTACTACCTCCATCCGGGCCTGCTGCTTCACACATGGGAGCCCCGGAGATGAGATGGAGAGGCTCCGCAGCGAAGCCTGGGCATGTGAGGGAGAAGGCGTTCCACTCTGACATGACAGGGCAAATTGGTATGATGCACACTGTATGACAGAAAGCTAATAGTCCATTGGCAAGTGATCCCCGTGATTTAAACTGCCAGTGATTGGACAGCAAGCTCACATTAAGCTCTTATTGATCAGCTCAGTGTTTCGTCCGTGATCAATTAGTCAATACACTCAGGCCGAATCCAATACAGTACGCCAGGGAGGGATGGAGAGGGAGGGAGGGAGGGAGAGAGGGAGGGAGTGGAGGAGGAAAAGACAGTTATAATGGAGGAGAGAGAGCAGAGTTCAGGAGAGCAAAGGCCCTGCACTGAGAGAAAGACAAAGTGAGGGAGAGAGAGAGAGAGAGAAAGAGAGAGAGAGAGAGAGAAAGAAAGAGAGAGAAATAGAAGCCTAAGGTTCTCTTCTCTACTGACCAGCAGCTGTCAAGGGTCTGACATATGTCCTGACAAGGCAGGGGGGTGCAGTGCTGTGCTGTGACTGTACAAGCTGACAGAACAGGCATTTCTGCTGAAAATGTGAAAGTCTCAGTGATATGGACAGATGGACTCATAAATCATGGACCCTATACCTCAGCAGGTCTCATTGGCATTGACAGAGATGAGAGAGAGAGAGAGGATAGAGAGAGAGAGAGAGAAAGAGAGAGAGAGAGAGAGGGAAAAAAGAAGTCTTTAAGAAGTCTTTGAGTGAAAAAACACGGCTGAGTGATCTTAACTGTACCGATATGAGGAGAGCAGTGCTGTATGCGGACTCCTTTAGAATTAGCGCACATTAGAGTCCAATTAATCATTTGCGTAATTGCTGCTAATTGAGGGCGAGATGTTATATGAGTTGAGGTACTTGTTCACCGGCTCATGTTCATTCTTCCCTTTTTTTTTTAGACTTGGTTAATTGTCATATAATTATCTGCCTTTTTCTAAGTGGTCACTGACAGCATATTTACAAAAGAGCTCCAGCGCGGCGCTGACAATCATTAAATTAGTTAATTAATTAAAAATTAAGCGGTGCAAAATTTGATCACGTAGCTTAAATGAGAAACATTTATGGGGTGCATTGTGAATGATTGCGCTAATGAATTAAACATTGAAAATGAATGAAACAATTAAAGTGAAAAGCGTCTTAATTAATATTGGATGACTTGGCTTCTCTCCACCCCAGTCATGCTACATGCATCCAGCCCAGAGATCCTGGTGCCCCTGAGAGCGACCTAACAAGTCTACCTGGATACACCAGTTTAGCTTAGGATCTTATCCTCTTTGGCCGGGTTGATGAACAACAATCTGTGCTTCCAACGGCTAGCGATTAGGCCGTAATGTGCTCATTCCATTATTGTATTTGACATGTCACATTTTCATTTTATTACATTAATATGTTATTACATTTAATATTTCATTGCATTTCATCTTAATCCAGCTCATCCAACTTTACAGATACATAATGAGTGCCATGATGCTTTGGTACAACAGTTTTACTGTCAGCTAATCAAGGTAAAGGAGATGAAACAGGAATTGTGTTATGTGTCAAGAGTTGTCTCTCGTGCAGTGAGAGAAGAATCGGTAGTTCCCTGTCGGATGCTAGTGTTGATACCTCGAGGAGCACAAAATACCATATGGCTCCTCCCAGCTCTGCCCTGCTGTTAACCTGTGCTCAGGTCAGTGAGGTTGGTTGGTGTGTGTGTGTGCGCGTGTTGGTGTGCTCCACAGGTCCTGTATAAGCAGCTGCTGAAGAGCACTTACCCTTGGCCTGTCTTTCCGCCTCAAAATCCTATGAGAAGAATAATGCAATTTAGGAGGGAGGCAACACCCTGCAAGCTCCTGCAAGCGCTTGACACCCGGCTTGGACGCCGGGGCCAGAACGCACACACACATGCACACACACACACACCAATTAGGAAACACTCATAATTCAATGTCACCAAATTCAATTGACTAAGGTAAAATCCAATCCAATCCAATCCAAGTCACAAAAAACACAGTCTGGAATAATTGTTGAACTGGACAAGGTACTCTAAAAATATATAGTGCAGAAGTATTCAAACAAGGCATTCCGCTGTGAAAGACTTGACACGAATAAATGGAATTACAATGAGGCCGAAAATTTGAAGAAAATCCTAATGAGCAGCGCAGTGCAGGGTTTAAAAATAGTCCAGAGATTATTGGGAGGCTGCGTAATTGGATTGGCACTCTGGAGCAAATGGCTTTGTGCACCACATGAAGTCCATAAAGCAACAGTGACTCTCATCAGAGATTTGTAAAACTTCTCATGGTAAAAATCGCTCCACTTAGAGAACCATCCAGCACTAAATGGACGGCTTGCTGTTTGTTTATTTGCAAATTGTGTTGTGAGAAGTGAAAAGTGCACTGGCAAAAGGTCAAGGTACTCCCCTCCCCCACGTGATCTGTGTAAAAAAACCCAAAACACGTTTAGATGACTGCTTCATCGCCGGTTGAAATGAATACATACAGTGCACCTGGCATGTCGCATTCATACGGGCTGCTAATAAAATCTCATGGAGAAAATAAAAATAAAATAACTCAAGGTTCCATGCTTTGCAAGTCAGTGGGACTGTGTATGTGAGAGTGTGTAGATCTGTGTAAGCGTGTGTTTTGTGTCTGCATGTGTGTGTGTATGTGTGAGTGAGCTAGCGAGGGAAAGATAGCTATAAATATATCATATATAAATGATAATGTGAAGACACAGAGTCATAAGGACATAAATCAGAGGGACCTGCACAAATTAATATAGTTTACAGTTGATGCAAAGATGTACCGGTCATAAATCCTGCCAGATTTATGTAGATCAAATCAAAAGGATTTCCTTTATGAATTCACTGGAGGCCATAAACACTTGCCTGCTCTTTCACACCCAAAGCAAGAAATCTTCTCAAGCATTCGCACATCTGTGAGTTACATTCTTTTGTCAAAGCTGCAGCGTTAGTGCTTGAATTTGCCATTACAACAAATGGGAGAAATTGAGAGTATTCAGCTTAAGCCTGTGCAGCTTGTTTAATGATAGTAATTCTTAATACAGAGTCTCTTGTATCACTGGCTGCTACAGGGAGGAAAGAGAGAAACAGAGAGACAGAGAGAGAGAGAGAGATGATAGTGAGTGTGTGCTATGAAGATGGTGTCAGTGGAAGGCACATGGTGTAAGGTGGGGTTGTGTGTGTGTGTATGTGTGTGTGCGCAAGTGTGTGGGGGTGGTACTGAGGTTGTGAGCAATTTCTCTTTGTTATCAAGTGAAATGACTCTGCAAATATGACAATAAATCACGGCGGAAATCAATCTGAGAGGAGGCGACTGCTGCGCACTGATAATGCATCAATCAATATTTAATGTTTAGGCTTTAATTAATCCACAGGCGGCAAGCATTCTTTAAGTGACAAAAGGAGAGAGCGGGAAAAAACGAGCGGCGAGTGCTTTTGCATAGAGCAGCTCTTATATCAAACGGGGACACCGAGACGGCTGGCTCCATCAGTCGATTCTTCCGTTTTCTTTTTGTTTATATTCCATTCATCTATTACAGAATCGCCGCAAAGTGACACATGTGCAGCAGGATTAGCCAGCGTTTAACAGCTAAGTTTATGACCCAGGTTCCAAAAGACAGATAAGAGCCGGAGACTGAAGAGGCGTCGTCTATTCAGGGCATGGCCAAGGCCCACAGTGAAATAAGGGACATTGTAACATGAGGGACAATCGGTTCTCACAGGACATACAACCCAACCAGCCTTGAGGAGAAAAAGCGGTCAGAATTTAAAGGGATAATCCGGAGTGAATCAACCCCTAGCTCTGTTGACTGAGGCTGTTGAATGGTGTCTATAGGCATCAGAATGACAGCAGTAGGTACAATGTAGACCGAATTCACGAACGGGCCGCTAACGCTAAGCATATTGGGCATATGAAAACGAAACGGACATGCCCTAATCAGTTAGCGCTGGCTGCCGTTTCGTTACTCGGTCTACCGTGCATGAAAATCTGTCGGTCTTATACCTATCGATAGCACATAGCAATGTGAATCAACAGAGCTACGTGTTGTTTCACTCCGGATAATTCCTTTAAGGATCTGGAACCAGAACCATTAGATTTCTTACACAACTTCAGGTTGTAAAGCTGCACTTTGTATGTTTATGTTTTATGTATGGTGGGGAAAAAAATTGTGAGCCAATGGTGTTTCTCAATGATCTGTTGCCAAATTACACATTGGTACTGCACATTCGGTGCAAGGACTTATTTATTGCTCTGCATTTGTCATAACTTATTAGAATTTTTTAGTTTTCTGACCTTTTTGTGCTCCATCACTAAGTCAAGTTCCTGTGTACTGTGTACATTTGGAGAATGAAAGTAACTCTGATTCTGATTCTAGTTCTGATTCTGGAATGGGAGGGAGTGTGGGAATGGTGCCTGGTGCTCTGGTTGTCGTGAGAACATGAAGACCCTCACTGCCATGGCTGCTGCCCCCTGGCTCAATACCTGTCCGTCTGGGACACCAATCCCCTCCCCTGGTGTGGAGGCTAGCAGTGCCCACCCCACCCCACCCGACCGATGCTCTCCAGTGTCTCTTCCTCTTGCACAACTCCCAGCCAGGCCCGGGCGACTGTGGAGCCCAGAGCCGTAATGGAGGAAGCTGTGTGTGTGCGTGTGTGGAGCCCTGCTTTGCTCTGAGCCTCCACAGATCATAGAGCCGGTTCTCAGAGGTGCTAATTACCACATCCTCTACTGAGAAGCTTCAGCAGCAGGCGATCGAGGGAGAGAAGGAAAGAGAGAGGAGGGAAAGAAGAAAGAGAGAAAAAAATAGATGTTTGACATTTGGATACCTGTGAGTAAAGATTCAGCTTGATAATTGGGATACAGTCACCCAGGGAGGGAGGCCCACAAGGTATATTTAAGGTACTGATGGGTGAAATATCTTGGGGTAAATAAGGCACCGCCTGCAGCCGAGAGGGTGTTGAATGGCTGATCGTTTGAAACTCAAGCTCAGGCCAGACGTAAGAGCTGGCTAGGTCAACACATATCACGTTAAGGAGTCTTCCTCCATGGGGAATGGGATCATTATGAAAAGGTCTGGAGGTGGGGAGGATAAGGAGATTACCCATAAGAGGGTTTTGATTTTCTTGACTGCACGTATTGATAACAGTGCTGTTTGATCCATTGTGTTATTGTGTTCACATTACAAGACTTTCATCTTCAAAGCACCACATCTGGCTCGGATGAAAATCACTCACATCACATAAACAGCCATATTCCAGCCTGGTGCAATATGCAGTTAGTTTATATAGTTGTTAATATACTTGTTTATTATTGTTGTTGTTTTTTATTTAATTGTGTATTTTTTCCCACCATAAAGTCTTTCAGTGAAATGTGATATTGTGTTAATAGATGTCCAATAGGCATTTCATTTTCAATCAGCTAGAAAAAGAAAGTTTCCATGTTTATGTAGGTGGAAGAGTATGACACTTGTGTGAGAATACCAGAGTGTCATGAGGAGGTGTGTGTGGTCTGGTGAATGGCTCAGCTGTCACCTCAGTGTGTGTGTATGTTTGTGTGTGTGAGTGTAGTTCTGGATTAAGAGGCACCCACGCACTCCCTCACTCATACACACACATACACCCACACACACCTAAGCCATATGTTCCTGTCGGTCACACACAGAAAGCAGCCGACTGCTACCAAGGTCACTTGAGCCTAATCTAACTCCTCATCATGTGTTCACATTAAGCAAAGCAGTCTCAGCTCCGTGGTCTGTCTTATCAGTGCAAGGCAGAGCCAAACCACAGCCTCCCACTTTCAAATAAACCTCAATGCATTATGGGTCATTCTATGGGCCTTCAACGGGCCAATCAGAGGTTTCACAATGCATTTCCAATCCAGTCAAGCCCTCCGAGAGCATGTTGGGTGTCACGGGATTTTTTGTGTTTTTGCAACAGCTCTCATTCACATTTTCAGACAGTTATTTCTGCTTTTTATCACGTTTCCTGTGAGGTGTGAGGTGGTTGTTGCAGGGTCTTGGTGTGCGACGTGCTGGGAGTTTTGAGCGAGTATCTCTTCCTGTTTCCTCAAGGTGAAGTACAGCAGAGCTTCTATTTCCTGACACTCACACAAACACACACACACACACACACACTAATCAATCAACCCGCCAAGGATATTCTTAAATTCTAAATTTCACAACATGTGAAAGACATTTTACTGACAATAAAGATTTTTAGTAATAGGGGTAATTTTTTTTTGTTTCAAATAGTGAGAATAGAATAGTCAGATTGTATATTTTATGATTTCATAACACACAAATAGAAACAGACACAAACATACACACACACACACACACACACACCCAGTAAAACCAGTAAATTATTTGTATGTTTTGCTGAGTGGGTTGACTTCTCACATTACCTGATATACATACTAATCACCATAACAAACCTACAGCATCTTTCAAAAGCTCAGGAACAGATTGTTCAAGCTAAGAATTATTTCAGAACGACAGCTCAGACTTATTCATCATGCAACACTGCACGGTGCAAAACAATTTGTACAATAAAACAGGAAGTATGACAGAAATTATGATCCCACTTCACAATTGTACGACAGCTGTCTTAGTGCCCAATGATATTGCAGTGCACACCGTTACTCACTTGCGCTAGCCTGGGATATCATGTACTGAACATACTGCTGGAAAATGATTGTTCAAAAATAAGTCAGCAAAAACACAAGCTTCTCAGACTTTTTCTCTGTTTTGCCTTCTTTTAGTACACAATGGCTCAGTGTATGAGGGGAGTGGGTGAGTGCCAATTGCACATATCTCATTGGTCATGCTTATTAAAATGAACGGGAGCTAAAACAAGCTGAGCTGAGAGGGAGATGGGTGTTGGAGACACCACAGTCTGATTTACTGCCTCAACCTCTGCATGACATACACTTCACTGCAAAACACACACACACACACACACGCACTTTCTCTCAAACTCACATGAGGACGAGCGTACATGCATACACACACACACACACGCACATATAAACTCACACACTTGCACATACGCACACACACACACACACACAAATATTAGAATTGAAATAAAAACCCAAAGTGTGAACCATAAATCCTGCCAGCAGACAGACAGTCAGACGAACAGACAGACAGGGCCCATAAATGGCAGGAAGGCAAAATAAGACATTAGTCTGAAACATATGCCAGGGCAGTACTTCATTCCCTGTGGACATATGTGAACATGTGTAAGTATATGATCAAATCCCACATGCCATGGATGAATGGGTCTGCAGCAACACAAATTTTACTCTCAGACATTCGCTTACACCCACTTACAACTGTTTCTCGCTGTCAGAGGGGAGGAGAGCAGGAGGTATGGGGTATGTCTAGCAACGGAGAAATGGAGAAATAAAACTGTTAAAATAATAAAGAAATATAAATATAAATAAATATAAGAATTGATATAATAATTCATAAAAGAATAAGAATAGGAAGAATAATTGAAATTGTGTGCACTAACCCTCACTGATGAGCTATTTGTGCATCTGCTTTGGAAAACAGTGTTCAAAAGCAAAAGTCCCTGCAAAGCTTCAATGTCACCCCATGGACACGATGTGATTACTGTCCAACAAAATACTCTTAAAATCACTTTGTGTCTTTACACCCGATACCTCCCCCAACCCCAACCCCTCTCTGTAATGAAACACAGCCACCACACACACACACACACACACACACTTTCAGCTAGATGGCATTTATTATGGCATTATAGGTAAGCAAAGCCTGGGCCACTCTGGACTGGGTTGGTGTTGGCTGGGCTGCAGGGTGAGAGATGGAGACACGGGCAGAGATCCACTGCCATGCATTACAATCAGCTTCCCTCCTCCTGCTCTTCCTCCTCTACCCCCACCCTCCCCTCCGTCCTCCACAGACTGGCTCTGGAGGGGAGTGCACAACAGGGATAAGTGCACAGCCACTGCCCTCTGATCGCTCATAAAAACGAAACAACGTGCAAGTTTAAGAAGAAAAGAAAAAAACAACGAGTGCAAGTGGGTGAGTGAGTGAGAGAGTCGGCAATTCTGTCTCGTCTCCTCCTCGCTCACGCCATTCCAGCTGGATTGGAACTGGTGGGGTGGGGAGATGTGTGTGTGTGTGTGTGTGTGTGTGTGTGGGGGGGGGGGGGGGGGATGTTGATGATGTCATCCGTTTTATCATCCGTTTGATTAATCCTTCTGTCAATTTGAAACCCAAATTTGCCGCTGCGGTTTTTCGAATGCATCCAAGCAATATACAAGCTGATTGCATATAATGTCATGGGGGCTGGCAATGAAGACACACTGAGTCGGGAGGTGGTGGGGGGGTGGGGGTGAATGAGTGAAAGATGGGTGTGATGGTGGCAGGGAGTGTGTTAGTAGAACCGTCACAGGGAGAGGCGACTGGTGGTGGTGGTGGGGTTTGTCTTTGGGTCAAGGAACTTAAGGAATGCTGCGTTCTTATGTCCTTTTGTGCGTCTCGGCTCCTGTGCCAAGGGGGAGACTCTCGGGCCTAATCCACCCTGATTTAGTAAACACTTAGCTGAGCTGCGCTCAGGCTCTTAATGCCGTTGTTTTCTCCTTAAAGGAAATGTGTATTTCTTTGGAGATGTCCCGGAACAGATGGAAAATGTGAGGATGGATTTAATCTGACTAAGACTGGTGTTTAGATTGGAGGCCAGATTAAGAGCATGGCCAGGCATGTTCAATAATTATTCTCTAGTTGAATTAAATATATCCTCTTAGAAGTGAGGCATACGCTTTGACGTTTGCGTCTATTTCAAGTCAAACGTCATATGGCGACGTCTGTAAACATATTTGTGTCTTTCAGTATTCGGGAAAAACATGTCTGGGTAATTGATATTGTTTTTTTTTTTCTTTTTTGGGGGGGGGGGGGGGGGTTGGTTTGTGTGTGTGGCCGTGGGTGCGTATGTGTTTACATGTGCTCCCCATTTATTTTTTCAACAATTCTGGGACAGAATCACAGTATCAGTTGATTTGGTGGATTCTATTTATAACATAAAAAAAATCCTCTGGGCTCAAATTAGATAAAAAAGACAGTTCTCTTCTTTGTTCTAAAAAAGCTAATGCATTATCACAAAAAAGCAGTGTCAATTGATAAAATGCTGTAAACGACAAACAATTCATTCCTCCCCCGCAGTCATCAAACAATGCCCCCGACACCTATCTCCCTGGTTCCCTGTGCTTGTAATTGTCCCATATAAAATGCATTTTTGTCACTCCCAGAGACAGTCAAACAATTGCACTCATTTGCTAATTGATAGCGGGGCAGAGGGAGCATCCAACTGGGGAGGTGTGGCCGGTGGATGGTCCTTGCCCCAGACGTGAATGGGCGCCCCCAGCCCTTCCCAGGCCGGGCCCTTTGTTTTATTTATCCCTCCTCATTTTCATAAATCTAAGGTGGTAATCTTTTAATGCACAGCTCCCCACACCACAATGCACCACAACACACTTTCCTGAAAGGCCACATGTAAAATGGTTACCTGTTGTAACAATAGCTCTTCCTGCTGATCTTATCTGAAGGAGGGGGGATGTTGACAATGAGGACAGCTGCTTACACCTTGGGTCAGACTTAGTGCTTCAGACTACTACTACTACATCTATCTCTTTGTCTATCTCTGTTCAACTTGTTTCTTTTTTTTTCAATTTCAATACCACTTTTTAATTTTGTAAAATAAAATTAAAATTTAAAGTTTCTAAAACCATTTCTGATCAGATGAGATAAGAGAAAGAGACATAAACATATTTGTCTCTCTCTCTCTTTAACCCCCCCCCCCCCCCCCCCCCCCCCCCTCCCCAAACATACACACCCCCTCCCCCTCATGTTTCTAGTGGGTGGGGGGTCCGGACAAGCAGTCTTCTCACCTTGATGTTATCAGCCACGGTGGAGCTTCTCCCTCTAATCACAGGCTCCTGTGGAAATGACACTGTGTCATCTGGCCCCGAAAACCCCCAAAGCTTAATAAAGACAGAAAGAAATTAAAGTCTGAAAGAAAGTAACACAAGCAGAGGGGGTGGTGAGCGAGAGAGTAAGAGAGGAAGAAGAAGAAGAAGAAGGGAATAAGTGGAAGGAGGAAGGGAGGGCGGGACTGGGTGAGGGAGACAGAGGGAGAGGCAGAGATAAAAAAAAAAAAAGCATATGTTGTAGAAGTCATTAAAACGTACGCAGCAGGGCCTTCACAGGACTTGATTTACACGCTGACCAGCGCGGCAGCCGTGGGTCTAAATAATGTATTAATTTTTAAAGACTTTTCCCCCCCCTTGCGCAGATAAAAAAAAAAAAAAAAAACACATCTCCATCTGGCCAAGTGCGAACTGGGACAGAGCTAGATTAGAGAATGCTGTGTGTTATCTTATCTGAGCGTGGGCTTAATGTCGGACGAATCAATGCCACTTCAACAAGTGGTTCATTAAATCTGAATGGCAATGTTTAATTCCGGGTATTACAAAAAAAAGGAGAAAAAAAACAGAGAAACTGCTGCTATTTGTTCAAATGTGTGCTTTTCTGAAGGAATTAGTTGTGACTAAACCAAGCAGTGGGCTACAGAATCCTCCAAAGCTCCTCTGACAGAATACAGTTAAAGTCAGACAGCATTGACACAAATGACACAAATAGGCTACATTTAAAAATCAAAGGGGAAAAAAGCTCTAGGTTGAAGAAATGTATCATCGTACATCCAGATAGATTCTTCTAAATTATACTCACTCTGTGTTAAAATGTAATCTTGTCAGTAAGGTACTATGTAATGGCTGTTCAAGGCAAATTGAACATAATGGGAATCTTGTAAAACATCTTTTAAAAAAAAGAAAAAACAAACATGCTGATCCAAACATGTTGCATAAAAACTCTGCAATGTCAGCATACCAGTATAACTAGTAAAGTATGAACAGTGGAAATTTAAAACAATCACATAATTGTAAAGAGAAACCAAGGCAAATAACTGGCAAAACCAGATACACTCTTTTCCTCTCATTCCAACCCTTCTTAGCTGTCTCCTGCTCCTGTTACATTGACCATGGCCTACTTCACTAGTCCAGGCTACATTAACATATGAGCATCCCAATGCGGCCACTTGTTTTACAGCAGATGAACTGTGCAGAGATACAGTGTGTGTGTGTGTGTGTGTGCCAGCCTTTCCTTGCATTAAAATCTACATGTGTTTATGCTTCCACAGAGACAAGGGTCTCATCCTCCAAGCACAAACAGACACACATGCACACACACACAGACACACACATCAACATACACACACACACACACACACAGACACACACACACCTTTTCTCTCCCATCGCAGCTCATCCCTACAGCTCTCCATTGTCCCCACTCACCACATGTCATATCAATCACCCCCAAACAGCCATCAGCCATCAGCCAGGGCCTGTAAATGGCCCGGGAGGTATAAAGTTGTTGGGGTGCCAATATCTCGTCATGTCTAGAATCACAATGCCTCGATTTGCCCCCTTCATCCATCAGGGCTCCCGGACAGCCTCCTGACGCCATATTGCCTAAATATGATTAAAACTTTGAGCCCCCGAGCCCATAAATTAGGTGGCGAGTTCGAGTTGCCCAGTGCACTGCTAACGCGGGGGTGAACGTATGGCAGCTCAGAGTAATTACACACTAAACAGCGAGCGTGGCACAGCATTCTAGAAGCAGGAAATCAAGGAGGTGGTGAGATGGGAAAAAATGAAAAAAAGGGGAAAAGAGGGAAGGGAAGGAAAAACAGAAGACAAGTATTTTTTTTTGTTAAGTGATGGGCTTGTTACAGTTTATGTCTTTTTTGTCCTCCATTTATTTTTTGTGGGTGTGGAGGGGAGGTGTGTGTGTGTGTGTGTGTGTAAGTGTGTATTTATCTGTGTGTGTGTGTGTGTGTGTAACACATTATTCATTCATCAGGTCAGGCCAACCTGAGCAGGCAGCCATTATCCCGCCAGTGGAGAGCAAACATCTGCTCCTAAGTGCATGCAGGCGATACTGTGACATGTTTGCAATCTTGTCCTCTTCAGATGTTTGGCCTACAGTGATGCACTTCAAACACTTGGCCCGGGCTGCTCTCCTGCTCTTTCTCCCGCCGCTGTATCTTTCTCTCTTCCCCTCTCTCTTCCTCCCTCTCTCTCTTTCTCTCCCTCCCTCTCTCTCTCCCTCTTACTCTTGGTCTTTCTCAGGATCACGTTGGAAAACGGTGTCCTCTTTGCTTTTTCCTCCTACTCTCTTCCACTCCGTATACAGCCTGATTTTTCTCTCTCTCTTTCTCCCTCTCTTTCTCTCTCTGAATTTATCCAGTAAGAAGATCTGACCCTGTTTTCCGAGGGATCTCTCATAGCCTGACCTGCAGTATCATGTGACTGTCTGTAGACCCTGCTTAACCAGGCAGCCATTTGCACAGCCCAGGGACCGGTCACTCACCACTGACACCATATCCATGGTAACCTTCCTGAGATCCCTCAATGCCCACACACAAATAAAATGGCAACATGCTAGATGATATGACTATGGTTTGTTGTTGCTGTTGTTGTTGCTGTGTATGACAGCAGAAATAAACAAATAAAATAAATACTATAAAATAAATACTATAAAATAACAACTGTATCAAGGGGTTACATTCTATACTCTAAGGCACAGAGACACAGTTTATATACTGTACATCCTTTACTCTAAGGCATAGAGGGAAGTTTTTCCACTTATTAGTTATAGCGTTATAATTACCCGATGCATTATGTGGGATTAAACAGGCTCAAGCACAGTTGTCTCTGGCTGTGTTGTTGTATTGTTTAGTTTGGAGATGTGTATGATAGGTCAGCCTGTATGCCTACTGCTTTCCCCTCCATAAGATAATACTGGGGATTACTTGGTAAGCAAGATTCATCCTGTTGGTTTGGTTTTGTGCACAGATTAGCTGTACACTGTTTATGTGTGTGTGTGTGTGTGTGTGTGTGTCTGTGTGTGAGAGGAGTAGTAGTGTTTGTATGTGTGTGTTTGTGTACATGTGTGGGTGTGTGTACCGATTCAGAGGCTTGGGGGAGGCTAGTGTTTGGGAAAGAGGCAGTGATAATGGATGGAACATCTGTCGAGCTGCAGGTGTCTCTTCCCTTCCCTTCTCTCTTCTCTTCTCTCTTCTTCTCTTATCCTTTCCTTTCTTCTCCTCTTCCCTCACTCAAAACAGATGATGTCACCCCCAACCCCTCAGCTCTGTTCACAGCTCCAGCACACACAAGAAAGACAAATGAAGGCGACACCGTCTCCGACACAACGGAACAGGTGACAAATATGTCAGACACCGCGTGACACCTCTCTTGGTTAATAACTGCCATGTGCCACAGGTGTCACCAAGAGAAAAGCAGGGATCTGTTTTTGACGAGTTTATTAAAGCGCACTGAACACGGCTCTTTTTCAGCTGGGGGAAGGGAGACGTGAGTGGGAGTAAACTAGCTAACTAACAGTCATTCAGCTCTATCTGCTCAACTTCAGTCATAACAGATATTCACTTCTATTTTATTTATTTAGCGTCGAGTTTCATGGCACCTGGCACCCATGAGAAACAGGGGCAAGGAAAAACTTTCTTGGCTAGTTTGGCATTTAGCTAAACAGGGTAACTTTGTTTGCTAACTAGCCAGCCTGCTAATGTATGGACGAGTGGTGAGCAAGCATATAACAACCATCCGATACTTTAGATCAGCTACAGTTTGCATATAAGCGTTCAAGAGGTATAGATGATGCAACTGTAACACTTGTTTAGCTACTGTAACAAAGCTACTTAGCTACTTCCTTCTCATTATGTTTATTGATTTTACTATTGAAGAGACTTGTGGATTTAGGGGTCAATTGGGGAATAGTCCACTAGGTTAGACAATTTCTTTCTGACCGCCCTCAAAGAGTTAGAAATCAACGTAAGTAAGACTAAGGAACTTATCATTCAAAATTACATGGACCAGTTATATCCAATAATCATTAAGGGACAGACAGTAGAAGTTGCGAATGATTTTAAATATCTAAGTAGGTTTATAGACATATTTAAAGAAAATACAGATTTCATTTTTAAGAAGTGTTCACAACGTCTTTATCTCCTCCATAAGCTTAATACCTTTGGTGTGAACAATGATATCTTACAAACAGTGTATAAAAGCCTTGTCAAAAGCGTCCTGTCTTTTAATATGATTATGTGGTATGGTAACCTGAGCATACAGAGGAGAAATAAGCTACAGAAAATAGTGAATATGGCCACAAGGATAATAGGAACGCAAGCAGAGCGGAGCAGATTTTAAAGAGGGGCTAAGCAACGTTCTGTTTTTTCCTCTCACGAGCTCCCTCTAAAGACCGCTGTATTGCATTGTATTGCACTGCATTCTATTGGAGGCAGTCCGCGCTGCTGAATATTGCAAGTGCTGTATCTACCGCTATCTACCGCGCATTCTACACCGCTCGTTCGCCGTGTAATGAGTCATTTTAACATCCTAAACAGTATGAAACGGATTAATTAAATGAAAAATGTTGCATAGTGGGCCTTTAAATAAAACCAGGAAGATCATAACCGATGCCTCTCCCCCACTACATGGTGAATTTGAGCTTTTACCACCAGGGAGGCGCTATAGAGTACCCAATGTGAAGAAAAATATGTTCAAAAATTCTTTTGTCCCCAATGGAATCAGGGCAATAAATAGCATAGGGACTCTTGCCTAATTCATGCCAGTTCTTGTGGTAGGTCGGCTGATTTTATTATGTTATTGTGTAGTTTTTAAATTTTTTACTACTTGTCTTTCTCTTCCTTTTTTATAAAATGCAGTGTTGTGTATGCATGAAAGTTTCTGTGGTGTGATATTTATGATGTTTGGATGATGTCATGCCAGGGAGTTGTATGTGTAAATGTGTGTTGTCTGTATATGGTGGGACCGAAGACAAATTTCCACTTTGTGGACAATAAAGTATTCGTATTCGTATGGAAACCTGTTGCACTGGTGTGAATGTGAGCAGAAAATTGTAGGCAGCAGAGCTTCATGGCCATTGGCATGGAAAACTGTAGATTTATGACAACAGACAATGTAAAAGATAAATACACAGAGAAAGTGGGGGAAAGAGAGAGAGAGAGAAAGAGTAAGAGAGAGAGAGACGCCAGTGTTTTCCGAAGACACTGACTCCAGGCTCATCCGTGTTCCCTGTGTGGCCTGGCCATGACTTCAGCTAAGAGGCATGTCATCGAATCGAGTTTAACCTCACTACACAGCAACTTCAGATGAGGACGACATTTCTCCCTGACCCCCCCCCCCCCCCCCCCCCCCCCCCCCCCCCCCCCAGTCTCACTAATACTGCTGGCAAGAGACTTGAAAGGGCCATTAGACTGAACTAGTAATTGTTAGAAGATAAGAGAGCAGAGGAGAAGGAGGGTGGGGTAAGGGTGGGGTGGGGTGGGGTGTGGGTGGGGGTGAGTCAGGCTATACCGGGGACAGGAGAGAAAGGAGGCAGGGCGGGGGCTTGGGTTCTGTCTTCAAAGAGATATCAATTTTGCCATTAGTTCAATTTGAACTCCCCCCCCCCCCCCGCCCCCGCCCCAAAACACTAAGAAACAGATGCCAAAATGCTTTTGTTACTACCTCAAACACAACACATGGAAGGATGAAGGGATGGGGGAAAGAGAGAGAGAGAGAGAGAGAGAGAGAGAGAGCATGGAATTTAGCATCTCTGAGCCCTTTGATTGCTATCTTGGGGCTATGCCGTCCACTCACTGGCTGGAACTATTAAAACAGCTGATTATAGGCGAGCAGGCAGACAGTGTGGAGCACAACAGACACAAGCCAGTCTGCTCTTACAGGTACAGCTCCGTGCGTCTGCTGGACATCCTCCTGTGTCCACTCTCTGTCACACACACACACACAGACACACAGAGTCACAAACATACACACAAACATTAACACACACA
>JAGFZM010001228.1:142493-159993 GCA_017657215.1 Limnothrissa miodon
TGTGAACAACTTCTTTCCAGGAAAAATAGCAAGAGATTGTGGGATGGAACGTAGAGTATCTTAGACAGAGAGAGAGAGAGAGAGAGAGAGAGAGAGAGAGAGAGAGAAAGAGAGAGAGAGAGACCAGAAGAGAAAGATGGAGGAGAGAGCGAGGGAGAGGTGGTGGGAGAGAACTGAGAGAAGGGCTGGGAGGGTGAACATGAGGAAGAGGATGAGGAGCAAGAGAAGTAGCAAGAGGAAGGGAAAGAAGTAGAGAAAGAGAAGGAGGAGGGGATGGACGAGGATGAAGAGGAGGAGGAGGAGGAGGAGGACAGCACAGTGAGTCAGATGGAATGTTTATATGCTGGTAATTGGCCAGCGGTGGAGCCGACAGGTGTGGATCCATTGTTCTCTTTGATGGGATTATTTGCACCTCTCCTTGCTGCTACCAGGGGCCAGGTATAGTGTAGCACCAGCCGCAACCAAGGCTAAATTTACAACGCATGGATTTGCTGGGGGATCTCACCTCTCCCCCCAGGGCTCATGTAATTATAGCATGCTCTGTAATTAGGGGCTAGAGGTACAGGGACCTGGTGCAGGGCTGACAACCGCCGTGCGCTATCAAAGGGTTACGCAGGAGTAAAGCTACATCTCAGGAGCACTGCAGAGCATCTCCAACCCTCACAGACCCTGTAACCCTGCAGAGACACTTTCACAGCCAACTCTCCTCCTGCTCCAGAAACAAACCTACTGTACTCCTCTCTGCCTGTGATGAAATTACATTGCTAGTGGTACTGGATTAAAAACGCTCTGATAACACACCAGTGTAGTGGTCTAATTTGAAAGGCAAAAGAAAAAGAGGAAAAAAGTGGAAAAGCCAATACTGGGAAGGACTTATGAAGAACTACTAAATGAATATCTCTGGTAAGATGTGAAATTAAACTTTTAGTATGAAAAGTGAGACATCATCAAGCTCCAAAAAGAAGTCTAACTTTAACTTTTAACACTGACTACTATAACCTTGATGAATAAGGATCCTTACATGATGATTTAAAAAAATGAATTTCATATTTGTTCAATGAAAATTATTGACATATAATTTGTATAATATAAAATATTACATATATATAAAATATTTTATATTTGTTGAATACAATACTACATATCAAAAATATACTGTATACAGTGAGAATGTAAATTATGCACTTCCAATCCTCATGAGGGTTCAGTTTAACTTTCAACATTCTTCAGCCAGTTGTTTCTCTCCACCACACACACACACACACGCACACACACACACAAAGACAGCCTGGGTCAGTGTCCAAAACTAACATGGCAAATTGTGGGCTGAGCATGCAATGGTAACATATCAAATATGTGTGGCTGTGCAGTAAATCTGCTGTGTGCATCGTGGTGCTTTGAGTGACAGGTAGAGTGACAGGCCCATCTGCAGAAGAGCACACAAGGAAATGAATGCACACACACACACACAAAGACACGGACACACACACACACACACACACACACATAAATATTGTAAACACAGATCTTGCAAACCGACCCCTCCAAACTAATAAGACTAATAGTAAGAGACAAAGAAGCAGAGAGTAGACAGACAATTGAGGCACCCATCCAAGTGATGACAGCTCTTCAAGCAAGGATATCCATGACTGTGCTATTCATTACAGTTAAGCTGCTGAATAGGCACACACACACACACACTCACACACTTCCTTAAGCACACAAAATAAATAATAGATAATACATTTCAATTAAACCCTCCCAGAACTGGTGAGTATTTTGTATTCATTTATTTTTTGTTTAGAATAATCTTCACTCACGGGAGAATACTGAAGGGCCTTAAGCTCACACTGACTCTATTGCTAATGAAATGATCTAGGGAAGGTGATCATACCACCATGAAGAGTTGCGATATACAGAGAGTGAGAAACTCCTCCTCACACACACACACACAGAGAGAGAGAGAGCAGTGCAGATGTTCTCATTCACTACGTCTCTCATTCTCACACCCACAGACGGCAATAAGCACAAGAGCAAAGGTGTGAAATGCCTGAAAAGGAAACAGGTGTTGCTCCTAACGCAAGCCCGGGAGAAGAAAGGAAATGCTTCATTGGCTACAGTAGCCCACCCTAAGTTTTGACCCCAGGCCGTAAACTGAACCAGAGGTATTCAGTTCAGCCATGATCCCAGATGATCCCATCAATAAACCATTGCTCCCGTAGCATTGGGGAGATGATATCTATAGACCCGACATGTCACACTGAGAACAATGGCTGTTACTTACCAACATGACAGAAGGCCAATGTACAACACAGAACACAAAACATCAGACAAAGATAGAACGCAATGCATCTTTCATGGCTCTTAGAAATGTCTGCATATGAGGTACCTCCTTTGGGAGATGAACTTTGGGAGTTGAACTCATTCAGATACCTACTGTGAGTCACAGGCAATTTTGAAACTAAAAGGAACCAACACAATTCTGGAGGACATTAAGAACTAGTACTATATATATATATATATATATATATTTAGATATATATATATTTTTTTTTTTTTTTTGCGTAATAGTCTAAACGAGTCAATTGCCTGTCTGACAGAACTTTAGTGTTTAGAAGGAGATCTCCAAGTGCAGGTCTAATCTACCAATGTGGCAGATGTTTGAATTTTTTAATGAAATATTTGGTCACTAATGACATCTTCTTTTCCACTGCACAGTTTTAAGGTCACATGTAAATATCTGATAACTTTGTTCATTTTGTTTTAGAATTAACATGGAACTAGCCCACCTATAATGTGTCTGTGACTAACTTTTGGGCTCCAGTACCAGTCTGATTTAGGGTGTAGCAGATAGTGTGGAATATCTACTATCTACATATGTAGGAAAGGCTAGTTGGGTTTGGTGTTAGCCTTGCTGGTGGGCATTCCACTGCTCATGGTGGTTATCTCTCTCTCTCACACTCTTCCTCTGTGGCCATCTCTCTCTCTCTCTCTCTCTCTCTCTCTCTCTCTCTCCCTTTCTCTCTCTTTCCCTTAGGCCATGTCTCTCTCTCTCTTTCCTGTGGCCATCTCTCTCTCTCGCGTGCACACTCTTTATCTCTTTCTCTTCCCCCTTGGCCATCTCTCTCTCTCCGTCTCTCTCCCTCCCTCTCTCTCCGTGTTGCGGGACAAAGGCCCTAGGAAGAGAACCATATGCTGGAGTCAGCTGCAGTCACTCCTGACCTCCCTGCGCTGGGTGCTCACTGCTTAAGCTGAGGGGATTTACACCGGCTCAACATTTACACCATATGGATGTTTTATTACAGCATAATGATGGCTTGATCTCCTTCTCCTTCTCTCTCCATCGTTCTCTCTCGCTCTCTCTATCTCTCACACACACTCTTTCTCTCTCTGCCTCTCGCTCTCCATCGCTCTCTTTCCCTCTCTCTCACACATACTCTTTTGCTCTCCGCCTCTCTCTCTCACACACACTCTCTCTCTCTCCCCGCCTCTCTCTCTCTCTCGCTCTCTCACACACACTCTTTCTCTCTCTTTCTCAGTACTGCTTTGCTTTTATCCTCTCTTCTCCCCGCATAGTCCTTGTCCCTTTCCACCTCGCCGTCCTTCTGTCCATGTTTTCCTTTAGCGGCATTAACCTGCTTACCATTCCACCTCTTCACCAATCATGTCTCCTTGCTTGGACACAACAACACACAATTCAAACATGTCCTCCGTGTACACGTGTTACACCAGCTCTCAAAGTTAATAGATAATTGACCATTATCGGACATGGGCCGGCCTGATTAATCAGGGTCTGTTGTGCTTCATTGTTTTTGTTTTGGGGAGAGATAATTGCATTGGTGCGATGATGAGTCGATCGAGAGAGCTGCCTCTCATTGACTCTGGATATTGGATATTAGAAGAACAGGATCAATGAGTAGATGGGGGGGGGGAGGGGGTCGTGGGCTTATTAGATGAATCTGCTCGACATGCAGCGGATGCGTCCAGACGCTGGGGCCAGAAGGCACGGGCAGCGTTACCCCCGACGCAGACAGCAACGGCTCTGGCCCACGCGCATGACATCATGGTGAAGTGAGCCGCATGCATAATCCTCGCATACCTCCAGCCAGCCCGATGCTGACTGCATGATGACCTCATGCCCACAGCAAGGCCTGGAACAATGGGCCAACCAATGCCTTATCAGCGCTACTGAAAACAACCTTTCCCACACACACACACACAGCCCTATCGTCCAAGGACTTTTTTTTCTGGCCAATAAAATAAAGCTTTATTAATGCTCCACCGAGAGGAGGTGTTGGAGTTGGTGGTGAGTTGTTGCGGCTGGTCAGGGAGTGAACTTTGGGTCTGGTAGCAGACTTTATCCCACCTCTCTGATAATAGGAGTGCTTGGGGTAGAGTTTTGAATAATTCAGTTCCACCAAATCAAAGGTATTGAATGGTGCGTCAATGAGAGAGAAAGGAAATCACTCCAAGAGACCTTTTTAGTCTGAAATGAATGTGTGTGTGTGTGTGTGTGTGAGAGAGAGAGAGAGAGAGAGAGAGAGAATGTGGGGGTGGCCACACAATGTATTCAGTTCTGGTCAGGTGCACTGTTCACACATATGCATGCACACACACACACACACACACACACACACACACACACACATTGCATACACACCAACTCTCATATGCTACTATTGAATAAAAGGTTTGCTTCAACACACCAAAGAAAAGCAGTGCAGGGAAAGATGTAAAGAAAGAAAGAAAGAAAGAAAGAAAGAGGAGAGGAAAGAACAGACCCACTTGGGTCCACAGTAGCGGATGTACGCAAAAGGGGTCCAAGGAACTCAAAGCGAAGACTTTAAAGAGAGCGAGCGAGCGAGCGAGCGAGCGGAGGAAGCGACAGATAGCAGGACTGAGAAAAGGAGCTGAGTTCAGGGCAGCTCTTAAGACTGAAGACAAATGTTTGCTCTGTACTGTTTTTATTCTAAGCTCTAGAAGTATTCTAGAAGTATCCTAGAAGTATTCTAGAAGTATTCTCATTCTAGGCAAAAAAAAGAAACAAAAAGACGGCTAATTTGCAATTGAATGCAGTTGCAGTGGTAGAAATATAACTGTGGTTTAGGGTTCTGGAGGAATAAATAACGGCTTGAGCCCAGAGGTGTAGGGGTGGGGGAAGGCATAAGGAGCACTCTTCATTTCTTAAAAATCCAATGTATTTCTACTTACTGCTAGGGTGACTATAAATAAACTTTAAACTTGAAGAAGTGAGCTTGAAACATTGTGTGTGTGTGTTTGTGTGTGTGTAGTGAAGTGATGAAGTGCACGCGTGATGTACAATGGTCTTGTGTCTGTTTATTAGTTTGCATGAGTTTCTGGTGCATGTATGTTTGTGTATGTGTTCTGTGGTCCTATTACACTGTGTTTGTATGTGTGTGTGTGTTTGTGTGTGCAGTTCTTCCAAGCAGCTGTGGTCTTGGTCACCTCGCCTCTGCTATGAGCCCTATATGTAAATGCACTCTTGCTACCCAGCTTTGGCTTGGACCCCCTGGTGAATGTACAGCCTCATCTTTCACTGACCCCCCGTCTTACCGTCCCCCCCCCCACCCCCCCCCCCCCCCCACCCCCCCCCCCCCCCCCCCCCCACCCTCACCCTCACCCAGCACCCTTCTCCCTAACCCCCCGGGCCGGTGATGGAGGTGACCTGCCTGGGAGTAGAAAGGAGGACCTGTCATAGGCTGAGTGTCAGCCATTAAATATGATTTCGGTGCTGAATAGAGATCCGACACATTCAACGAGTGAAACTCATTAAGCATCGCATAATCTCCCTTTTCTTAGGCATAACAATGATTTCAGCTGGGAAATCGCAATGCTTTTTTTTCCAGAGGAGCAACAGAGCCATTGATTCAAGTCGCATTGAAAGTAATAAATCAAGTCCAGCTTCACATCCTGTGCCCATTTGCGTAATGCAGCCCTACTTACCATACTAGTCAATTAGTTTGGAGAGAATACCTTCACTGGCACATTGAGCAGTTCACAGACAAAGTGTAATGAATTCAAGAGTTTAGGCATACACGCACACAGACACACACACACACACACAAACACACACTAAAGTCTGATCCAAACTCTTTCTGTGAATTCCATTTGTCTACATGTGGGTGGTAAGCAATGAAAAACGCTTTATAAAATGCAAAGAGGGTGGAGGCATTAAAAAATAAATTTGCTTTCTAACTGAAAAAAGTGTAATATATATATATATATATTTTTTACTTAATATAACTAATATCAAATACAATTTCTTTAATGAATTGTGAGTGCCCTGCTGGACTATCAACTCAATCAGCATTAAGCGATAAACTTCAGTGAGGGTTGATCTTAACTCAGCTTATGTCTGATGACTCCTGTACAGACAGACAGACACAGCAAGCCTGAGCTTAGTCCTTTCTTGATGAAGAGCCCTGTCTGTCTGCATTTTCATCACCCACCTCTCTCATTACCTTGACAAGTGACTTCCAGGTCACGAGGACTATGTTTGTCTCAATGATCATTTTTCTGACATTGTCTCCCTTCTGCATTTCACCCCCCTCTTTGTTCTCGGTAAAGTTCCCATCTATTTTTGCGTGCCTGTGTGTGTGTGCATGTGTTCATGTCTCCGTGCTGATTTTTTTTTTTTTCGTTCTTAAAAGCTTCCAGGGGGAAGTGAACGTCGGCGGCCCCAGAGCCTGCTAAATTACAGCCTGCGAGGTGAGAGAGCGAGAGAGAGCGAGAGAGCGACGCACAGCTGTGTCAAAGCTCTCAGTAGTCGGCCCATTGTAATCTGTATTAACCACATTGCCAAAGGTTCAGAGGGTCAGAGTCTTTAAGTGCCTGCAGGGATTGGTGCTCGTGGATTACATGCTATCACATCAGGAGACACTGGAACTAGCTGTACAGTTCAAGCCACGGCAGCATGCGCACAGAGCTGACAAGAAATTATTGTTTCATATTGGATTATGGTTTCCATTCGGAGGGTTGAAAATGACCTGTTTGTTGTGGTCATGCAGACAGAGTTCTGATACAGGTTATTAATTTCCCACCACTTAACCTCGCAAAATGACACACGCTAGAAGGTTGCGCTGAGCAAACACACACACACACATTTTTTTCTGTCATTTTGTCATACTAATTCCCCTCGAGGAAAGCAGAGAGCACAAATCAATTGCAATCTCGTCATGAAACTCTTGAGATTTCGTGGGATTATTATAGCTGAAAACAATACTCTGACAAAAGCAGTTCAGGCAGGGAGGCCAAAGCCTTGTTTAAAGCCATGGTAATGCCATATGTCTATTAAATCCTTGTGTACATGACGGCATTTTCTAAGAAGGTTATCTCAGGTTTTGTCTTCTGCCTGGAAGGCTCATTGCATGCCTATGTCCCCTGCAAAGCTGGTTTAGTAGTGAGAGGATTGGGAAGAACAATTCCTGGATTCTAATACTCGAGCACAATTGGTTTACAAATGATGGGCTCCAATTTGAGGGGCTAAACCAGGGCAAAGCAATGCCAAAAAATTGTTGCCTAAAGTATTTCCCCATTATTGTCTGTCTTTTTTACTTCCCTCTATTTCTTTCTGTCTAGTGCTTCGAAGAATTTAAAAAATGTTGACTACACGTCAGAAAATGCACCAAAAAAAATCTAGACAGCATTTGGTCTGCTTTGACAAAAAGAAAAAAAAAAAACATATATATACATACAACATATATATTTTATCTGGAGTTTGTCATTAGTTTTGAACATTTTAAAATTCTGTATTTTATGTGACTTTATGCAACTAATGTTAAAAAATGTTTATTATTGCTTTCTAGTATTTTTATTTCATAAAATGGATAATATCTTCTACATTACTAGTCAGTTAACTGACAGATCATCTAATTGTTTTAAAAAATCATTACACTTTGCTTTCCTTAAACATGATCTGTTTTGCAGTTAAGAAATATTGGACCGTAGAATATTGGGAAATCTCGCTGAAGTGAATAGAACATTCTAAAGCACTGAAATAGAAAAGAATATGTAATAGAATAATATAATTTTCTACACAGAGGTTAAAGTGGGGCCTTTGGTTCTGTGTCTTAAATGGAAAATGATGGCAGCACAGGAATGAAAGTACAGAGCACACTCATGTCCTTAGCACATATGTCCCAGCTTTAGAACTGATCATGATTATGGGAAATCCCTTGGAACACGCACGCACACACAGACACACAAGGAGCCGGTATTATTAACACTATGGAGCACAGTGTCTTGCTCTCTTGGTGGTGTTGGGGGTTGGCTGGAGATTGTATGATTTATCAGGCAGCCCATGAAAAAGTAAGCATCCCATTAAAACACAGGTGTTTGGAGCCTGCCCCGGCCCATCAGGGCCCTGATCGATAATGCCACCTTTTACGCGGCTCGTTCAGGAGACAGCCATGCCATCATCCCCATTAAAACTCCAGGGACGCCGGGAGAGAGGCGCCCCGAGTGCCAGGAGAGTGCCCGCCGCCTCGCCCCCGACTCGCGCCACCCGGGCACTGGCCCAGACGAACTGTATTTACAGTGCAGTTATACGTGGCGGCGCATAAATCAACAGTGGCTAATGTGAGGGATAATGCGCCGTAAATGGGCAATTCTCTGATTGATATCACCATTTGTGGCCATTTTCTCTTTTGAAACCGCCTGGCTGCAATGCACTGCAAAATTATGTATGAGGAAGAATAAAAAAAAAAACTCAAGAAAGTGCGTTTTAAATTCAGATGTGTCCTTCCTCTTTTTTTTGGATTGTTATTGTCAATCTCATAACACAGTCTTTTAAAAAGTCTCTGCTAGTGAAATGAGGTTAACTTTTGTACTTAATAATATAAAATGGAAAGAAATCTAGACGAGACCAAAGTAATTTTAACATCAATATGTGTGCGTGGCGTGACTGGAGAACCTTTAATTCAGCCTTCCGGAGACTTTTCAGAGGACAAAACAAAATGTCCACCTCTCAGTCTTTGACATTTGAAATGAGCTATAGTGACCCATAGGAGTAAATACTTGGGAATGCATGAAAATGAAATGAAAGTGAATGAGCCCGAATATGCTGAGTTTTTTCTTTTTCTTTTTTGGATGGGTACGGAGGAGGTGCATCAATAGGGGGAGGGTGTTTTAGAAACGAAGCTGACAAGAGGTACATTTGAGCGAAAAAACTGTTTTTTGGGGGGGCCTTTCCCCCCTTTTTTGGACCCTTTCAATGCGACTGCCATGAAAATGAAGGATTCGTTTCCCAAAGGCATTCCTCCAGGGAGAGGCTGAGCTGACAGCCACGGGACGGTGGTTGTTGTGCAGTCAACAAACAATTTGCCTGGGCTTCAGTGCCTTTCAAAGGCACTTTCTCCTTTCATTCAGATCATGTGAAAAATGTCGTTGTCAAAGGTTCTCTCCTTTTCTTTGCACACAAAGATGTCAGATGGGCAGAGTTAGAATTTCCAAACATGTTAATCCACGAGAGCGTAAACGCTAAGCCCCCTTCCTCCAAGCCTCATAACAGGGCTTGCCTTCTCTTAGCACCATTCAGACGATACATTATCATAACCCCGCAGATGGAACACAATTAAAGCAGACACATTCACGTACGGGAGCCATTCTTGCTGACACCTATTGCCTAAGGTAATGGTTGGCACTCTCAAATGGAAAGGCTATAGAAAGAAAAAAAAAGAAAACATGAGATATCTGTCAGTTTCCTGTCAGGTCATTTTTTTTTATTTACACTCAATACATGAGTTGAAAAGAGTGGAGCAACACAATAAGAAGGAGAGATAAAAAAATTGTCTTTTTGCACTGAGACATGCCTGGAGACAATGAAAGTACTGTAGATGTTTATATTTTTATATATGAACTATTTAGACCTTCATAGAACTGTTAGTAAATTCAGATATGTACCGAATGTGGAAAAAAAGAATGAATTGAGGAAAAAATATATATTTATTTACATCAATACGCAGATAAATAAATAAATATTTCTTTATATCAATATGTAGATAAAAAAGGTAAACAAGTACATGAAACTACACAGCACCTCCTGGGCCAGATTTAGCAGAGAGGGAGGGGTCAGCAAGAACCAAAAGCCAAACATCTCCAGAGCGCAACTCCACCCGATTCCCAGCAGTGCCTCCCCCCTATGACACCCCCGCCCCCAAAAGAAATATGGCACTCCCCAAGAAGTGCCCACCTGCAACTCCCAAAATCGTCCCCACCTCCACCCACGCTTCTGAGGCCTGTCATCACACACACCCTTCTGTCATCCACCCTTCATCGCGTCTCCTCCGCCTGTTTTGATTGATGAAGCTCTTCTTTTCATGATGGGGGCGAGAGGAAGGGGGCGCCGGGCCCTGCCTTGTCATTAGGACTGATCAAGCCCACCTTATTACAGCAGGAGAGTCCCAGGGATCCTGCCACAATAGAGTGTGAAGAGAGTGTGAGTGGTGAAGATGGGAAGAGGTGTTATTTAGTCGAGGGGAGGAGCAAGACCCACCGTTTCAGATGCGTGTCTGTCTTTGCAGACTTTGAGAGCATAGATCTGTCATATGTGAGAGCGGAGGGGTCAAAAAGTCAAGGTTCAGTCAAAAGCTGTTTGAATCAGTAGTGGACAGCATGTTCTGGAACCAGTGGTGGGTCAAGCGAAGTTATCACTAATGTCAGCAACAAGTGGCGCAGCAGTGAAGGCTGGTTAGCATATATAGCATATATAGTTAATAAATGTAATTTGTTTTGTATTAAAGCATATACATGTACTAATTGAACAAACAAACAAACAAACAAACAAATAAAGAGTATTTTTATTTTAAAAAGTAACAAATTTTCAAACATCCTCATCATATTTCCCAGGCCTTATATTTCTTACACACGAACAAAAATGTACTTACTATATAACTATAATTATGAGTTGAGTTTTTTGAGTGTGCTTTCCCAGAAGTTAGATTATAACATTCAAAAAGTCAATATGTTAATGGAATTCATTGCCTGTAATAGTCATTTTCATGTTTTCAGACCTATTCAGGATTTAAGTTTTCTGTTTTGTTTTTTTTGGATGATAATAAAATATTGTGTGCGGTCCATTAAACAAGAAATGATGGAAAGCCGTTGGGACCAAAATTCAAAACAAATGCCTCAGTATACAGTCACTATTAAAAAATCAATCTGCACCCAGAGCAGATAAAACTGAGCTGGAGCTGGAAGGATCTAAGATGGGCATTTATTTGCCGCTGTCCTGTGTTAAAACCCACTATACCAACATTATATTTCTACGAGGGCTTTTGAAAGGACTACACAGAACAGATCAAACCCAAAGGAAGAGAAGTGGATGGGCTGTGCCAACAAGTGGTTGCGGTGTTGAAGTGTTTCCAAGCTTTCAGAGGGAAAGATTGTGTGCATGTATAATAAAGGAAAAATAAAGAGAAAATCTTAAACATTACACCATGCTTGCTTAACAAAAAAAAAGAGAAAAAGAAAGAACCCAAAACAAAAGAAGGTATAAAAATAAAATAGAAAAATGTGGGATACCTTATTTCAAAAACAGCCATTGGTTTTTATCTTGCCAATGCAGATTATGGTCCCACGTTGGTTTCTAAAGTGGGAAAGGTCTCTGTGGGGACAGGATAAGGGAGGTGTATGGCACACAAAGGCCATACAGGACAACATAGATCTGAATTATGGATAGCGCTGAATGCTGTCTCTTATTCACAGATGGCTGCACACGTAAGAATAGCACTGCCTATTGTATCACTAATAAGCAGTAAGGCCAATTAGCTATATAAGAGTGCTGTGATCACTTGGACAGGAGAGATGAAGGGCTTGGAGAAAGACAGAAGAAAGGGAGAGAAAAAAAGGTAGAGAAAGAGAGATAGAGGGAGAGGAAGTAAAGCAAGAAAGAGACATATGAATGGCTTTCTCTCCCAGCAAGCAAACTCGCATAATTAGACAGACACACACTATTGGAAATGTACACACACACACACACACACACACACACACACACTCTCTCTCTCTCTCTCTCTCTCTCTCTTTCACAAACACACAAACACACCACACACACACAGACACACACATATACAACACTGTGGCCACATCTTTTTTTCAGTTGTAACAAGTAGTTTTCCAATACACCCTTATAAATCACATTAGCGCTTTTTAATTTTAATTTTCATGTTTTACTAACACAACTCCAGGTTGATTTAGCCCTTCCACTGTTTACTTTACAACGCTTTATAAAAGCTTTGGCTACCTATGACTGGCCGTTCAGCAATATGTTGTTGGAATATTACAATTTGGAGAATAATATCTGCAACCACTCACAAAACCAGCAGACGGCCTAGTAAACTGCTCCAGACTTGCTGTCTGATTGTCACAACATTTGTTTGCCAGATTACATTCCTCCCTGCCCCTAAGAATGGCTGTAAAAAAGGGTGCATTTGTGCGTGCTAGGCCTGACGCGCCTGGGCCCTTCGCAAATCATTCCAATCTGCTCAACGGCAGATATGAAAATGGCGTTGGTGTGCAAGAGGCGCCTACTTCTGCCCATCTGCTGAAATAGTTTTTGACGAGAGTTTGAAAGAAGAAGGTGAAGAAGGTGAAGAAGAAGAAGAAGAAACATGAATGCTTTTTTGAAGTCATCAGGGGACGCACACAAAAGCCCTGACTGCTGATGACAACTATCAATCCACTTAAAAAGCAGTGTGTATTTCTCATCAACTCCCAAAAGGGTACGAGGCCAATGGGAGGGGGCGGTCTGATCAACCCCATAAAGGGACTTTGGGTTATGAAGCACGAAAAGAAAAGAAAAGGGAGTAAGAGAAAGTGAGAGAGAGACACAGGGAGAGAGAGAGAGAGCAAGAGAGAGAGAGAGAGAGTGAGAGAGGGTGGGTGGGTGGGTTGTGAGGGAGGGAGGAAGGAGAGAGGGAGAGGGGGACAGGAAGAAAAGAAAGAAAGAAATAGGGAAGGGATGAAGAAAAAAAAACTTTTGAAAGGAAAGGTCATGACTGGCAGTTGATTTGAAGAGTTTCCTCGACCTCACAAAGGCCGATGACATCATCAGGTATTGAAGTGGGTGTGGGGGAGAGGGGACTCTTTTAGAAAGGCCGGCCGCTTACAGGGGACCATAATTACATTTGCGCCCAACATGCCCAAGTGCTCCTGCGCTTGTGAAGAATAATTTTGATGGCTACAGGGGTGGGAAAGGGGGGTGGGAGGCTGGTTTGGGAGCTGAGGGGTGGATGTGTGTCTGTGTGTGTGTGTGTGTTTGGGGGATGAGGGGGTGAATTAATCAGCTCTGTTTGCTGTGGGTACACTTTTTATTACGACATTTTTTCCCACCACAAGCTTATTTTCAAAAACACTCTGTGCCCTCCTTTTCCTTGAAATTTTTCAGTGCAAAGCCCCTCCTCCCTGCCACCACCTCCACCACCACCCCCACCACCTCTAATGTGTGCTTGCCACCACCAGCACCCTGTCTTTCTGTTGTACTCCCTCCTGTCCCTCACTGCTTCGGCTGTAAAACCATCTGAAAACACAAATTGTGCTTCAAGTCTGAAAAAATGTTTTTCATCCCCCGACGGACAAACACCCCACATGCCCCTTTCCACAATCCTTTTCACTTTCTCTCTCCCTCTCTCTCTCTCTTCCTCCTTCTCTCTCTCACTCTCCCTTCCTCCCTCTCTCCTCCCCTTTTCAATTGGCGGCCTCTCCATAGCACCGGGAGTACATAAAGCTTGTATGGGGAAACTCAGGGCAGAACTAGTGTCGAGCAGTGCGAGCCGAAGGAATGCCATTAAGTAAGTTATGCACATAATGAATCTGAGAAATGCTTGCGAAAAAAAAGAAGAATGAAAAAAAGAGAAAAAGCCGGTGCAACATTTAGTCCACTCCGGGTACTTGGGCCTCTTTTAGAGTGAACAGAGCAGGCCTGCATGGTGAGAGTAGTAAATCAGCCAAAGACTCTCTCTGGAGACACGGGGTCCCCACACACGCACACACACACACTCACACACACACACAGACACACAACACACTCTGCTCCACTCTGATTCAACATGCAATGTAAGAATCATCCATTTTCTTATAAAATACAGTACTGTATAATCTGTATACTGTATAATCGAAACACATCTGCTGAGGCACACACACACACACACACACACACACACACACACACACACACACACACACACACACACACTCGTGGTCTGAGAGGCAGAAGCAGGGAATAAACAAGTAACACATCTGACACACACATCTAGCCTTAAACACTCAATGATATAGTGACTGAGACACAGAATATAGCATATGCAAGTGAGCCAAACACAATCTCAAACAAACACAGCAAACGTTCAATTCTAAATAAACGTTCAATTCTAGTCTCTGAATGCAAGTCTCTGAAATGCATGCATAAACATCGACCACAGGACATGCCTCTCGAGAGAGAAAAAAAAAAAAATCAAAAAAGCCCCCCCCCCCCCCCACTGCCCCTCTCCACACACACACACACAATTCCCTGACTCCCACCTAAGTTGTTATCTGTTTTTCTCCATGCCATGATCTATTTTATGGACGTTCCTCCATGATGGCTGTGTGTAGCCATTGATGGCTGCTTTCCTTTATTTCTCCCTGGACTGAGAACACCTGTCGGCTCTAATCGCTAAGTTCTCCGCTGCGGGGGGCTCTCACTGCTGAACAGACACCCGCGCCTATCTGACATTGATAGGAACAAGATAGTATGGATCCCGATTTGGCACCAAGGAATACAGAAATAGCAGACAAGACAAAAAGGTGGTGCTTGTCCCTTGGCAGATATGCTGAATGCTCTACACTTATCTGCCGGCTGATATGTGGGGGGTAGCGCAAACAGACTGGAAGACACAGTGTGTGTACTAACAGTTTGTAAAAAAGAGTGTGTACGACTGTTAGTCGTAGAAGTGAGCCTGCGTGTGTGTGTGTGTGGGCGCGCAGATTTGTGTGTCCGAGATTTGTCCATATTTCGAGTCCTCCCAAAAAAAAAAAAAAAAAAAACCTTTATGCTTCACTCGGGTTGCTTTCTTTAGAGGAAGTATGGCTACATTCTGTACCACAACAGTAAAACACGCTGTTAGTTATTACAGAAGTCTGTGGTGTCCGGCACACTGCAGGGACAAGTACAGTAACTCACTGGCTTTCCCATATTAGGTCATAAAAAGGGGAGAGGAATCATATTTCCACATACGAGTCACTGCAGTTATGAGAGCTTCAATGATTATGCCATTTCTTAGGATGATGACACACAAACGGGCAAGTTCCAGGAACAAAGCTGTTAAATTACGCAATTGAAATTAAAGGCAGCCGTATTATGCAATTGAAATTTAATTGTATTTACTTAAGCTCAAGTGGAGAAGAGAGAAAAAAATGCGCAAACTCAGAGCAGTGGGTATTGCAGAAAGCAAACAGTAGTATGGATGTATGATGAAATGTCCAGCAATGGCAGGAGATGCTGCCAATGTTTTCGTTGAACTCCGTCTTTGCCAGAGTCAGGAACTGGCAGCGCTGAGGTCATACAGTGAGTGACCACAAAGACTCTTGGAATTCTGGGAATTCCCCCCCCCCCCCCCCCCCCCCACTCCCTGTGTGGCTCTCTCCCGGTCCAGTCTGGCAGTAGGAGCTTTGACCTTGGTGTTGCCATGAGATAACCAACAGAAAAGTTCATGAACGGAGGCCAAATGGGACAAAAGGGGTCTATGCTGGGATCCAAAAAAAAAAAAAGTTTTACTAATATGTGTGGCACCATCCTGTGTAGTCAAGGATATACCCCCCGCCCCACGCCATCACACACACACACACACACACACACACACACACACACACACACAGATCCCTAACCCCCTACCCTTTTCCGTCCCAACACAAATCTCTTGTGAATGCAAATAATGACTAAAGTTTACTCAGTGATGAACAGATTTTTTATCAGTTTTTTCATGGAAAACAATGTGTCCTTGAATGCACAATATTTGTACTTCAGGTGTTCTTATGAAAGGCTCTATTTTAGATGGACCAGATGAAACTGACCCCCCCCCCCCCCCCCCCCCCTCCCCATTCCAGGAGATAAGGAAAGGATGTATCAATATGTAACTGCTGCTGAAACAACACTGCAAAATGAATGCTGTTATCACACACACACACATAAACACACACACACACTCACACACACATATACACAAGCACACACACCACAGTATCACACTCAAAATTAATTGCGGGATGTTTTCAACAACACATGTGAAATGCATTGACTTAAGTGATAAAAGCTAAAATTTCCCGTGAAACATGCACAACATTCACACAAAGCCAAATCAGCATGACTCAGTACCTAAGACTGGCAACATCACTAGCAAAAATAGATAATTTAAAAATTATACACAGCTATCGGAAGGCGTTAAATTCAGGAATACAGTGTACATTTAATAAGTCGTTTAACTACCCTTGTTAGCACCTAATCCAGGTTTTTATGGATCTCAGGTCTATGCCAGTGTGTGTCTGGTATACAGTAGTCTTATCCAGGCTCCAGTGGTTCAGAACCAGGGGAGTCTGTCCTTCTTAGCAGCTATAAAAGGTGGGATTATCGCCCGCCTTGTAAAGACTACCAGCCCGCACCAGCACTGCCACTCTGCACACTGTTGCTTAGATCAGATGCTTTATTCCCGACAGGTGCTGGGGAAATAGCAGCTACTGTACTGTGTGTGTGTGTGTGTGTGTGTGTGTGTGTGTGTGTGTGTGTGTGTGGTGGAGGGTTTTGCTTGTCAGGAGATGCCCACATCATTACACCCCCAGAGTGTCAATAAGGCACTCATCACAGGTTTTTTTTTTGCATTTGTTTTGGTTTGTTTGTTCTTTTAACTATACATTTTAATATACATTTTAATTCACTATTTAATATACCAGCCTAGCCTTAGATTGAATAGAATTTTAAATTTATTTGAAACCATAAACATATAAATGTACACTAATCACAACAAGACACAAACTAGCAAAGCTATCTCATCTCAAACTGCAATTCCGGTGCAAGAAGAACTGATAGTGCCAGATTGTGGAATCCCATTCTATGCCTGTGGTTCTATGGCTTTAACATAGCCAATGACATCAAGTAGGGAGCTCCTGAGCATGTCATGTGACCAGTTAGGGTTGAGGAGCCTGTATAAAGCAGGGGATCTCAGCAACTGGTGGGCCATTACATGAAATTGAGACATTTTGGGAAGATTTCAGAAAAGTCGAAAGAAACTCTAAAGTATTATATCTAAAGTATATATAATAAAAATATTTGCAAAATTATCAAAATATCTAAAAATAAATCTAAAATAAGAATAATACATATTCTTCTGAGTGTATATATAACAATAGAAAAGCCTGTGGCCTACATGCTTGAGTTAATATTATGATAAGGATTAGGCTACATGGTTAGCAGCGGCTAGGCTACTCATGGGCTCCTGTAAACAAAGAGGGC
>JAGFZM010001228.1:164993-186130 GCA_017657215.1 Limnothrissa miodon
ATACCTCAGTGACCTCAGCTTCCTGACTCTCTAAGGAGCAGCTCTCTGAAAGAGAAACAGTCATGAATGCATACGCAGTCAGTCCCTTCAAGAAGAGAAGAATATAAGAACTGTTTAAAAACGGTTCAAACTAAAACAATACAGTAAAGCACGTTGATGCACATGCACAAGCCCACTGTAAATAACAAACTTATTGGATCGCTGTTACAATTTGCCACGTACTCTTGAAGGGCACAGTCCAAAGGGCAATAAACAATTTAAAAACAGATCACAAAGTACAGGCAAAAAGCAAAATATCCTTATTAATTATTAGCAAAAGCAACCCACACAGGACCCTTTGACCCTCACCAACATGTAATGTGAAACGGCTCGTGTTTTTCACTGACTCATAGCTGGTTGATCAAATTTGTTTAATCAAAACTGGAGATAGAGGTGCAGAGTAAGAACTTGGCTCGAGCAGACTTGGCAAAGCCATGATGGTGTGTAATTTTGACATGGTGACACGGATAGCATTCACTGGTCAGGACTTTTTTATCTTTTTTTTTTTAATAGTTTGTTTGTTTGTTTTTGGTGGTCCGAAATACTCCACAGTGACACAAAGTCCCAGATTACAGTTGTCCTCAGCAGAACATAATGCAGTACATAATGCAGTACATTTGCAGTACATTTTTAACTAATTTACTCAAAGTGTAAAGTGTTTATGTATTTGTTTATTTATCTTTTACAGTGTTTGTTTATTTATTTATTGAACAAGCACGTCACACGAGGAAGCTGGGAGAACATTTACTCATGGTCGTCTGCTGCATACATGCACCCTGTAAACACTCGCTACTCTCTCATTAATAGCGCAAATCTAGGCTGTGTCTTTGAAACTGATGTCAAAATAAAACAACTAAGAAAACAGACACTAAGCAAACAATGGGTGGAAATATGTGAACTAAAGAGAAGAGAAATAACATGGAAGTTTCTGGACAGGATACGTCTGATGAAATTACAACTTCCTGCTTCAAACAATGGCTGAAAACATATTTCTTAATGGCAATGGTATTGCATTTGCCACAAACAACCCAGATTTGTATAACCATGGCAAACGTGTCAGCTGTGCCTTACAGGAAACGAGCCCCTAGACAACACACACGTCTAACTAATGACTAATTAGGTCAAAAGCACCAGTGTTTAGCTATTTGCTTTTCCCATGAGATCACGGCCCATGAACGGACCAAAAATGTGTTAAGCACACACAACGTGCTTTGCATGTACGCGGCTGCTTATGACTTATATTTTGTCTAACACTACGAAACTGCACTGACATCATCACTTTCAGTGTGCATCGAGGCTTTAATGTCAACAAAAAAAGCTTGCAAAGTAATGTTGAATCTGAACATGAACACAAATGAACGTCCACTACCTGTGAGAAGACCTAATAGTTTACTGCTTACTCTTTACTGACACCATATTGTCAGTGTTGTGTGAAAAACAAAAAAAAGTTTATCGAAAGACAGAATGAAAAAAAAAAAAAAACCTCAGAACGGATTTTGAATTTTGTTGTAAATTACACCCATCTTAGTGTAAGCATGACATGCGAAGTTGTCTGTTGCTTTAGGGAAGCTTGGAGTGTTTGGTGCGGCAAACGTAACTCTGATGTGGCGAATGCTGACTGACAGGACAGTGAGAGCACATAAAAGACCTGGGGCAACAGAATACGGTAAAGCCGCGCCTCTCTGACGGCCTGCCTCCAACACCTGCTGCATGCGGGGAGTGTGTGTGTGTGAGAGTGTGTGTGAGTGAGTGTGTGCGTGTGTGTGAGTGAGTGTGTGTGTGAGGGTGTGTGTGTGTGTGTGAGAGTGAGTGTGTGCGTGTGTGTGTGTGAGTGTGTGTGTGTGTGTGTTGGGACATGTATATATTCCCCTCCATTTTCTATTCTCCCTGTCCTAAACTGTCTCATTGCGCCGTTCTACAGGTAATTACTAGTTCTTGTGTTTTATTTTATTTTAGGTCAGTATTTTTTGGCCATGTGGAAACAAACACTTGTTGTGTTGAAAAGCGTCTGAAGGCAACAAACAGCAAAAAGTGAGAATTTTTTTCTACACCCCCTTGCCTCCTTCCTGTGCTGGAACATTCCATAGATGTAGTTCCCACGTGTGTTTGTGACTCAATTAGACCCTGTGTCTTTTCTTTACACACACACACGTGTACACACACACACACACAAACAAGTGTCACAAAGAATATCATTGTTTTGATTTTTGATTAGCTGGCAGGAGTTATTAATCTTCTTATCAAAAGCTTTCCCCCCTCAAACTCTCTTGTGAAGCCCAACCCCCTTTCTTTCACACTCTTTCCCTCTCTTTTCTTTCTTTCATTCTCTCTCTCTCTCTCTTTCCCTCTCTTATGCTAGTGTCTTGCAGCTGTATTTTTCATGCGGGAGGAGGGGTATGCATAGAGAAATGGGGCATTTCTTTCAGAGGGCAGTTACATTCTTAGCCTTGCTGCCTCTACTCATGGATCACTGGTTAGCTTAGAAACACTAGCTGCACAATGGGGCCAGCTGACACAAGGTTCCTGGTGCCTATAATGGCCATTTTTAAGCCCAATCAATCACATTTAGTGGACATCTCCATTTTTGCTTCCCGTGAAAAGGTATAAATAATAATAATGCGTTAAAAAAGTAAAAAAAAAAAGAGAAAAGAGGGGTTGGGAGGGTGTGGGGGGGTACCTCGGTAAATATTTTAACTGCTTATTAGGATTTGGAGAGAGTCACAAAAGAGGCATCTGGGCTGCGTGGATCTCGACTGAAAAGAGAGACCCAGATGGTTCTTAGAACCAGAGTGTGAAACCTGATCTCTGGACAGGAGAAAAGCAGGCATGCTTGTGTGTGTCTCTCTCTATGTGTTTGTGTGTATTTGTCTGAGTTTGTGTGTGTGTGTGTGTTTGTTTGTGTGTGTGTGTGTTTTTAAACTTATTTAGTTAGCTATTTATTCAGTGAGTTTGTGAATAACCACAAGTAAGTGTGAATGTGAAAGAATAGATCTCTGTGTATGTGTGTGTTCGTGTTCCAGTGTGTTTCTGTGTGTGTGTTTAAAGTAAGTGTATGTGTTGCGCAAATTGATGCAGATTCCAAAAAGCCCTGGCTCTTCTGCAAATGCCCTGACAGAGGACAGAATTCTTTAGACAGCCCATAAACTGTGCAATGAATACCTCCGTTTGTTTATCTTTGCAGGGCTTAGATATTTCAATGTCTCTTCGCCCCTGGTTTTATGAGGCTCCAGGACTTGCGGTGCAATCTGTAGACACGCAACAGTGTGTGGGTGTGGGGAGTGGTGGTGGGTGGTGGTGGTAGGTGTGGCAACCGAGTCAGGTTGCCTCTGCACCCACCACAAAACACAGATTTCATTTCGTCCGAACCCAAATTCGGGCATTAATCTTAGCCATTGTGTCATTAAAAATGAATTTAAAAGCACTTGATGATAGAACCAAGTGCTTGAGTGTGCAATGTTAACATCAGAGTTCCCATCATTCTGCCTGTGTTCCATCCTTTGAAATAATGAAGGTAAATGCAGTAAGCAAATCCGGGCCAGAGAATGGCTAGAGAATGCAGCTTTTCACAAGATAATATGGAAAATTTTACAGCTTTCATCCTTTCCTAATCCTCCTTGCTCTTTTATCTTGTTGGGTTTTTATTGGCTGTGCTGCTCCTGGGAACTTTAGCCTAATAAAAAACAATCCTGCGGAATTTTCCAGAGAATTTATGCAGAATGCAAACAGATAGGCTGAGCAAAGGAGTTTTTAAATGGACACAACACTCTACACATGACAGCAAAATGATAACTTTTTTGCACAGTAAAAAAAGAAAACATTAACATAAGTTCTGATATTGACATTAAATAAGAGAAGAATAATAACAATCAGTACATTTACTGGCCTTCACTGGCGATCCTTGAAATTATTTCATTGATAACCCTAATAATACACAGTACCTATGTATACAATAATACACAGACCAGAGTCCATTTTTTTGTGTGAACCTGCTTGACATTTGGCACGTCTGCTGTTTTCCCTACATGAACTTCAATCCAGATTCACTTGCACCATGCAGCAATGCAATTTTCACAACTGGAAAGTAAACCACAGCACCCTGACATACCTTCAGAAATAATATACAGCAAAATGTTGGATGAAAAAAAATAAAATCTGTCAAAGGCAAGATGATTGATGTGATTTGTAATTTGTTTGATTCAAACGTTTGGAGGACAAAGTTTAATCTTTGTCCTTTTAATGCATCCTTTCATTCCTCGAGCTCTGTTCATTTTCAAAATCAAACCCATAAAAGCATCATATGTGCCATAACAGAGGAGTACGGCCGTGTGGAAATTTACATATTAATCCAATATTAAAAATCACTCTGTATTAAAAAGTTTTATAGGCGAAAATAAAACAGAAATGCTTCATGACAAAATGAAGGTGGCCCGTGCCAAGACTCCGCAGTGCTGAGAGCGTACATTCATAGTCGCCACAGTAACCATGCATGTGAGCCATAAAACAACCAGACAGAATGATCCAGAATGCATCGCCCGCCTGCACCACATGGGAAATTTCATCAGTCCTTCAGATGCTCATGCCACCAAAAATCTCCTAAAAAGTTCACGAAACGAAGCTGAGGTGCCTGAGCTAAGTCTCACGAAAACGACCAAAACGTTCTGTCACCGCCTGAAGCGTGACTGCGTCTGTCTGAGTGACAGGATACAGATGATGAAAAGGGAATAATAAGAATGAAAAGTGGAAATTCCAATAGGGCATGGCTCGCCGAAATGGAGAAACCAGATAGAGTGTCTTTGCCTCATTTCTCTCTAGTAAAGACTACTCTATTTTCACCAGAATATCTCATTACCTTTGACATCGAGGTCAAATGTCACCTAGGAGAAAACACAGTCTGGCCGCCAACACCTTTCCATGACAAATGCGTAGGCAGATGCAGGGCCCAGGACGCCTGATCTGACGTCCATATAAGGTGGCCGGCCTGGCCTATACATCTATTGTGTGTAAATAATCCAATTTAGACCAGGGACTGCCCAGTGTCAGCAGTGTGAAGGCAATCCATTCATCATGTGGGATGACAGGGCCGATGGCTTGGTCCCGCTCACACACGAGAGAGAGAGAGAGAGAGAGAGAGAGAGAGAGAGAGAGAGAGAGAGAGCGGTCACAGGGGAACAGGCCTGATCTGCTATCCCAGCCGATAAACTGCCACCCCCGCTTCAGGGACCTTCCCTAAGGGCTCAGTCTGGAGCAGGGCCCGAAGACTAAGATACTTAGGTCTCCTCAAGTCAGAGACTCTTACAGAATTTTCACTCTTGTTAATGGCACACTGGTAAGATAAGCGTGTGTGTGTGTGTGTGTGTGTGTGTGTGTGTGTAGTGGGACACCCTCTGAATAATCAGGAAGATGTTCTTTTATCAATATAAAAGATCCTTCTTGCAAACCTAGTGAAAGAGGACTGGATGTGTCAGCACAATGCTCAAAAAATGCTGTTTAAAAACGCCTTGAGAGAATTAACTATCAATATGTCGTATGGAGAAGTACCCTACACAAAAAGATCAACTTTATAGTGAGCGCCAAACTTGCTCATTGCTGTTCTCCTATAGTTTCTCTAAATGAGGGGGATGTCAAAAGCAACAATGCCCTTCGGAACAACACGCCATGCTCGAGACTGTAAACAATCAAATCTTTCTAATTAATAGCATGTCACGGAAAGCATAATCTGAACTATTTATGTGACATAGCCAGGGCTTAAGAGCAGATCCTCAATCACAAAGCCTATCACTGTGTGAAGGTGTGCTAAGCCTTATCGTCATCCGTCGTGACGGGATTATAATCGAAAGGTGGCGCTTGGTCAAATCACACAGAGGTCATAGGTGAGGGCATACAAGGTCAGGGGACAGGGCTGGAGACCAGACCAGAGTTTGAAGAAGGGTTTGAAGGGTTTGGGAGGTCTCAGGAGTCCAACAGTCAATCACTATTATGAAACCTCTTTAACGCATTCATGAACAGATGCTGCTCTTCAATGAACACTTTGCCTCTGTGTCACTGAACCCAGCACCTGAACCTGGCCCTAACACACACACATACACACACACACACACACGCACGCACACACACACGCACACGCACACACGCACATGCACACACACACACACACAAAAACCCACTCCAGCATGCCCAATCTGTGGTTGATGCAGCGAGAATTAAAGGTTTAAGGATGAAAAAATAAATAAATAAAATAAACCCTTCTGTGCTTTAGCAGGCAAACCGTACATTTCAATATTTAATGTCATTCCAGGAAGATAAAGAGAGGGCTCTTCTAACAAGTGGTCTTGAATTGAGTGATGGCAGCATCTCTTCCCCTCAAGAAGGAGAGGGGGAAAAGAAAAAGGAGAAAAAAAAGAGGGAAAAAAAAAACGGTTTACAGATGCCAGGCTTATCCCACCACTAAAAATGCGTCCCTGAGTCGCGGTCCAGCTGAGTTTTTATGGCCTATCTGCAAACAGACGCCTGTAGCTCCTACAACAGCTGTGTCCGCCGTTACGCCTTATAACATTATTCTGATTAATGTGCCACGCAACAACAACAGCAAAAGACAGAGAGGAAGCCTGGACACATACATAATTGTAATCAAGTTTGACAACAATGTCAAATAAAAAGGCCAACATAAATCAAGCTCACTGTGGCCCAAAGGGCTGCGGAGTTAGCCGGGTGGCTAGACAGTGGTAGTGGAGGAAGGAAAAACACAGACAGACACTGTGTGCATATGAAAGAGAGAGAGAGAGAGAGAGAGAGAAAAAAGAGAAAGAGAGAAAGAGTAGAGCGAGAAAGAGGGATATGGGTGGGTGAGAGAGAGAGCAATAAGAATATTCAAAAAAGAGGAACTTTTACATAAGAACAGAGAACTCTGGCACACAAAGACACAGAGTGACTTGTGAGAGAATGTGTGAGCAACTGCAAGAAAGACGGAACATCAAGGTTACTTAATAACGTAAATGTGAAGCATAACATACACGCCTGAAAAGTGCATGGCAACAGTATTGCCATCACGGGCCAACAGTTCCACTGACAGAGCACTGCCAGACTTCTGTATGCCCTGCCAGAGTGTACAGGCCCACGACTCCTCTCCTTTCTCTTGGAGCAGAGTAGCGATGGCTGCAGCAGCCGTGTGATTGTGAGGCCCAGGAAAGAGTGCTTGGGCTGGCTCACACAAAGGGGTCCTCTGCTGGAGGGGTATAATGTGGCCTGGCCTGCCTGCCTGCTTGCCCAGCACTGGCCCCCTCCTACCCCCACCCCCAGCTCACCGTCCCCCCACACTCCCCCGGTGTCAGGGTTATTAATGCAACAGAGGCATGCATGGGGCCGTGACTGTGTCGCGGTCAGTGCCAAACACATATTTCAACCTCGTTTGGTCCTCCTCAACAAATAAGCTGTTTTGAAAATGATTTCCAGGGCGCTGTCTGTTTCCATAGCGATGACATTAAATGAAAAGGACAGAGAGACAGAGAGTCAAAAAGAGAGGGAAAGAGTGAGTGAAAAAGAGAGAGAGAGGGAGGGAGAGAGAGAGAGAGAGAGAGAGAGAGAGAGAGAGAGGGACGGAGGGAGGGAGGGAGAGAGAGAGAGAGAGGGGAGAAAAATATATAGCGGGTGATAAATGGCAAGCTGGTCTTGGATGACACACTCCACTTCCAGTACTTGTCTCTAAACTGCTGGCGTAGAGGCCACACACTTTTTTGTCCGCCCCTCTCTCTCTCTCTCTCTCTCTCCTCTGTCCATCTCCCTCACCCATTTCTGTTTTTCACAAAGGCGTGAATTCAGATGTATTGCTGGCGTGCACTGACTGACAAGTCATTGTGCTGTGGCACGCCGGACCCTCTGTATTTATAGTTTGTCATTTTTCGGGGCGCAGTGCAGGCCTTTACGGCGCAGTTAATCAGTCCGGTAAAAGTGTTGCGCGAGACAAGGGGCTGGAGACTGGTGGCAAACGTCGCATCAGTCAGGGGACGAGGTGGAGACGGGAGGAGGGAGGCAGAGGTGGTAGGAACCTGTGGAGCGTCTGGCACACATGCACACACACACACACACACACACACACAAATATATACACACAAGCACACAAAAGAAGCTATTTGAAACACACAAACGTGTGCACACACAGATACTGACCAGCTTTTTTAAAACAAACACACACACACACACACAAATTGCCTATTTTTTATATGATGTCTACACTTTGACAAAAACCATTAAGATGTTTACAGTATGGAGTGTGCAGTAGCAGCTGAGATGGTGTGATGTCTCTGTCCAACGGCTTGTGCTCCTGACACATGTTAAACGGCTGCATACACATTGCTGTCTGTGTGCCCAGATATCCAAGGGGGGAAACAGCAATAATTTGTTCTGCATTCTTCTGATTTCTTCAAGCCCCGGCACCCTCCATCAATAATTACATTGTGAGTGAGCAGAGCATGAAAGATATGGGGAGAGAGGAACAAAAGAGAGAAGAAGCGGCGACGTTTGTCATTCTCGCGACGGAACCTTCCAGAAGAAGGCGCCCCACTCGCAGGGCCCTGTTGACCGGGTGATGTTGCGCTTTTTTATATCATTACCATTTTTATTGGATTTTTATTTCGCGGCAACAAAAGAGCCATCTGCTGAGAGCGGTGCTCGAGGAGAACGGGAAGATCAGCTGTTAGACAATGCTCTCCACCATGGATCAAAGACGGACGCTCCCACTTCCACTCCCAATACCTACCCTCATGGAACCCCAGTTACACCCCCCCCCCCCCCCCCCACACACACCTCCCTTCTCTCCCACCCTCCACCCTACCCGCCACTTCAAACATTCAGACAGGTTCCCACATTTCTCTCGGAGACAGTCGCCGTGGATTTCAGACTGCATAAAAAGATCACAGGCAGGCAGGCAGGCTGCTAAATTCACTGTGAACTTTAAATCGTCCTCCTTCTCTAAAGACAAGTGTGTAACTAGTATTTTTTCAAAGGACATTTAATATTTATTATTATGATTAATATCTAATATTTAATGCTCGGACACTTTTTTTTTATTTCACTACATATAAAATGTACGTGACAAATAATACACTTGAGATGCACAAAACATCTCTACTACTCACACACAGAAACCCACACGTGAGATTTGAGGGCTATACAACATGCAGCATTAGACTTCAAGCACACAGAACTCTTGTGTGATGGATTGATAACAGTTCATTTATTTATTTACATTTAACTTTTTTTGCATGTAAACAGTTGAGTTTATATTAATCATTTTCACTCAACAATTCAGAGCCTCAACTACGACAGCACCAGTTGCATTACAAAGAAGAAGATCTGAGTGTTTTGCATCTTCACTTACACAAATATAAACACACCCCTCACTTTCTATTTCTAACTCCAGTGACACCAAAATAGACCAAAAATTTTAAAAAATTGTTTTCCAAAGAAATCTCCCCTTCTATGAATTGCATAGACTTTATTCATTCAGTGAAGCCTACGGGTCATAATTAAAAGTTTTAAATCTGTAATATTCCTGTGAGCTTAAGTTGATAGACAGTTTATGGTCACAAGCACAGACCCTGTTAGCCCAGAGAAGCTGGAAACTTCCTATGCACATGCAAATTGAACAGTAAGATTTGATTTGCATAATGTAGTTGGAGGACCTCAAACATATAGCTGGACAGAAGCCACACACACACACACACACACACACACACACACCCTTGTTTCCGTCCCTCCCTCCCCAGGGCAAACACAGTCCAGCTTGTGGTCCAGCTCCCTGAGGCCTCCCCCTGAGAGCTAAGGAGCTGTTAAACCTCTCTCTCTCTCTCTCTCCTTCTCTTTTCCTCTCTCTCTCTCTCCTTCTTTCTTGCCCTCCTCTCTCTCTCTCTCTACACTCTCCCTTTCTTACTCTTCTCTCTCACTCTCTTTTTCTCTACTTCTCTCACACTCATGCTGTCGAAAGGCCTTCTCTGTGTGACTGACAGTAAGTGTAAGTGTGTGTGTGTGTGTGTGTTTGCGTTCGCGCGTGTGTGTGTCCTTCTCCCTGGGATCGTATTTCTGAGGGTTATCAAGCGCCTCATTTAAATGAGGGCTGGTCACAGCAGGAAGCAGCTGAACAAAGTTGCCGTTCCACGGCCCTCTCCCGCGCTGCTCTCTCTCGGCCCTAATTGGACTTGACTGCATTTGTTTAAATCCACAGAGGAAGAAAGAGAAAGGGGGGAAACGCAGTGAAACTCAAGTGTGTCAGTTTGGCCAGACAGGGTGGCACTTTGAGGAGGCCGAAAAAAGTGTTCTTATTAAAGAGAGCAGGGGTGAGCGGTGGTGTGTGTGTGTGTGTGGTTGCGCCAGCAGCAGTCACTTCAGGCTCAGTTGGCTGGTGTGTGGGGCGTAGTGATCGGATAGTGGTCGAGTCATGCTCACCTCTGGTGGTCCCACTTCATTTCCCTAAGCAGCAGGGACATTCACACACACGCACACACACACACACACACACAAACTTATACTCTTCTCTCTCTCATTATCTCTCTATCTCTGTACCTCACTCACTCTCTCTCTCTCACACACACACACACACACAAACTTATACTCTTCCTCTCTCTCTCTCTCTCTCTCTCTTACACACACACACACATTCTCACTAACACAAACACCTTTTACTCTTTTCTCACTTCTCTTACACACACACACACAAACACACACATATCCACATACACCCCCCCCACTCTCTCTATCACACACACACACACACACACACACACAGACACACACACACACACACACAAAAAACTGAATCTAAGGCCTCTCCAGCACAGCCATACCTGTGCATAAGGTATCCATGTAGGAATATTGTACAAGCTTATATGCACCCCCATCACCCATCAATCACAGACTCGGTGGCCCCAGACATAATGAAGGCAGTGCAGTTGACAGAGGCGTGCTCACACATCACAGACGCATGTTCTCTCTGCCACAGCTGACATGCCAGCAGCCGTGTGTGATCACACGCGGGACAGAAGACATAAACGTGGTGACGGGAGCGTTCGCGTCCCGCGCCTGATCTGACACATTTCCATTCAGGGCCCCTGTCTATGAAATGACTCGCATCTGCTGCATAACATCAGCATAACAACACCCCCCTCCCACACACAAACACACACACACACACACCCACATGCATAGCCACATCCCCCCACATCGGGGGGGCCTCATGTGAAAATTGAAAAGGTAACAATTCGCTGGTATGTTGCGTTCAGCAGTTTGCATTTTTTTTCTTCTTTTTTTTTGGCCGAAAATGCACACGTCAGTGTTTTTTGCGGCGTATTAAAACTGAGCCCATCCAACTGGGCACAATTCGAGTGCTGTGCCACCCTGTGCCCCCTCCCTTCCCCTCCCCTCTGGCCAGTGAAAATGTGCTTGCCCATCCTGCCATGGCACCAGACGAGCAGAGCAGCAGAGGACAAAAACAAGGCAAAAGCCGGAGCGGCCGCTGTCCCTTTGTTTAGCGCTGTTGGCCCGCTCCAACCTCCCCCATCAAATAAACAAAGGCAAGCGATGACGCTAATGGTCAAGAGTGTTTTTGTCCCTGCGTACATCATTTATTTATTTATTTATTTATTTATTTATGCATTCTTCCTCTTAACGTCCCATACACCACCAACCCACCCCTTAACCTCAACACATCCCCCCCACCCTCGCCTTGACCATGTTTTGCCTCGTATCGGTCTAAAAAGGGGTTCCTTGTAAATTTTATTATGGCGGTGTCAAAAAGACTCCCATCGAAGAAGCAGTAAATATTCTGATGGGGTTTCTGGACACGAGAGGGCCATTCCTGTTGGCTCCAGGCACTGAATGAAGCCAGCCTGTTTCTAGTTAGACAGTCATTAAAGAGATCTTACAGCCACAGCAAATGGTTTCCTGTCCTGAGTGCTTAACTTCTGTAGTAGGAAATGTCCCGGGCCGTAAAGGGTGAACCAAACTTCCTGAAACATTTTTAAAAGTTACCACTGGGGCCGTGTCGTATGTTCCGAAACGCGCTCTCCGGCCAATCAAACGGGACCCCGCTTGACCCTCACATGACATTGGCCGTTTAAACAGGTGGTGTCCATTTATTGGCTAAGCATGGACTTAAACATTGGAGGAAAGGAGCGGTGTTCCGTCGGCTTATTTATTTGTTTTTAATCAGGACGGGAGAAGGGCACGAGAAGAACATCATCCTGCAGTCACGGCCACGGCAAAGCGCATCAGGCAGCAAACTTCTGAAGTCATGCAGGAATACAACAGAACAAAAAAGACAGGTCGCAATGAGGCACAGCCTAAAATAGACGAGTCTTCTGGTTAAGCAAGCACACATCATGTCTGTTTTTCCAAACACATTGTTCCACACAAGGGAGACAGGAAAACCACAGACATTTATGATTGTCATCATTTTTGGGAAATCATATTCATCCGTTGCAGTTTTTTTTCCTTGTTTTTATAGCATAAAGCTGATTCATCATAGTTGTTAAATGAATGCCAGGAAAACCATATCAACAAAACCCATCGACTCACACACTCAGTCATCATTACCTAGAGTACATGTATGACTAACAGGTTCTTTGTGTATGTGTGCATGCAACCGCTTTATGAAATGTGCTCAGGGCTCTGAGAACAATAACTCCACCAACTCAAAGTGGTGAGTCGCTCTCCTCTATTAAACTCTGCTATAATGTGTGTGTGTGTGTGTTTGTGTGTGTGTAGAGGTGCATGTACTAGGTGGGCAAGAGTAGCAACCCAATCACCTGCTCATACACCCATTGAAGGTTAATATTTCTGACGGCACCCCCACCCACACCCCCACCACCAGAGCACTATCAGCCCCTGCCTCCCATCCATGCACCGCCTGGCACACATCCACATCTACCCAGTCATCCTGCATTACCCATCAACCCCCATGCTTGCGTATTACTCACAGAAGACGCACGTTTATGCTAGAGGATGTATAATGCATAACTGAGGCGTGTTTATGGCTGGCTGGTAGGCTGCCGCGGCTGACATATGTCTGTGAGCCTCAGGGCCTGCGCTATGACACAAAGACTCGACATCTAATATCTCCCACGCAGATATGGTGACTAACACCAGCCAAGGATGATTACTCAGTGAATGTGACTGACATGATTCAGTGGGCCTCAGTACAATAGGAGTACAGTACAAGCTGGCAGGGGTGTGTGTGTGTGTGTGTGGGTGGGTGAGGGGGGGTGGGGGGGGGTTCTAGGAGGAGAGAAGGAGGGAGGTGTGTGTTATTAATTGCACTCTGTGAGAACTAAATGTTTTTAATGGAGCCGGGGAGACAGACGGCACTTTGTGAGACGCATGAGGTCATAGCCGGGTCAGAGCCTCCTGTGGGCCTTTTACTGAGCATGAAGACACTGTTTACACACGCGTCAAAACTGGTTCGATACGTTTCACACTCCCGCTTCTGTTTGACAAGGTACAAAAAAAGAAGCTTCTTTGTGCAAGACACCATTTGTCTGTGTCATGGCAAAAAGCAGGCAAACTCAACAAATCCCCTGCTAAAAGACAAAAAAAAGTGTTTATAGACAGCTAAACAACAACATGCACCATGGACTCAAGGATTCAAGGAAGCATATCTGATAAAGGCCATGTCAAATAAAGTAGTGTTTCTTTGCAATATTAGCCATAATTCGAAACGAATGACCAAATAACAATCTGGGCGTGGCACTATGATTAGCTAACACTCTGAATCTGACGGGGTCCCGGCCGTGGGCTGTGTGTCAATAACGCGCGCAGTTATGAAATAACAAGGAGCAGCGCGAGGTAATGATGGCATCCGATCATTCATCATTGGCAGGGTAAACAGCAGCCCGGGCCGCGCGGCTCAGTCAAGCAGCACTCCGGCATGGAGATTAGGCTCTAATGAAAGCAAAACAAAGCTGGACATGTTAAATTTATTAGCACATTTAGCGTGGGCGGCTCCAGAAGGACACTGCCACTAATAATCATCGGCGGAGGAGAGGAGAGGAGAGGAGGGGAGAGGAGAGGCAGGGGGGGGGGGGTGGGGGGGGGGGCAGGCAAGGCAAGGTAGGCGGGTGGCATGGGGACTCAGCCCCACCTAAGGGCTCTTGAGAAAAGGGCCTTGCTTGTGGCCCTGTCAATCTTTGGCCGTCACACTTGGGTCCAAGGCAAACACACACACACACACACACACACACACACACTGTTAAGTGTGAGCATACACACACTCTTGTAAGGCTCTCCAAACAGTAGAAACATCAAAACATACACAAACCAGTGCCATGGTAACTGAGATATTCCTTTTCAGCACAGGATGCCAGGCACTGCTTACGTGGACAGAACAACAAAAACAGAATTCATACTGTAACTGAGAAACAAAATTAAATCAAAATAAATATTTTAGTTTCAATATAAAAATGTTTACACAGAAAAACATTTTTTCTATTCAGCTACCTGCAACCCAAGACATTTGAACTTATCTGCCACGCATTACCTTTAACCAAATTTCTGTTGTTGTTGTGGACAAAGGCGTCTTTGAAACTCATCGATAGACGCTTTAGGTTTCGATGCACCTAAAAGACAGATAGAGATCAGGGGCGAGAGATGAAGAAATTCCCTGTAAACCCGGAACTACGGAGCAGAGCCAAGCTGAGGTGCTCCGAGCCGAAAGAGAGAGAGCACTCGGCACACTGGGCCTAATGACAACATCCTAATGTGTACCACATGCAGAGGGGCAAGGGGAGGAAAAGGAAATGGTGCTTAAAGTGGCCATTGTTCTAATTCTGAGGCAATCTAGAGATAATGACACCAACATCAATAGCAGCCAGTCGATTCTCGGATAACTCCGCTTTTTTTTTTTTATGTGCGGAGAAGTCGTTATCATAGACAGAGGGATTAGGGACTGTGACACGGAGGTTGTGTCCTTGCTTTTGAGTTTGTTTATGATTTTAATCTGCCCCGGAGAGCGCCTCCCCAAGCGATCAATAGGACTAATTAATGCATGAGCATAACAGAAGTGACAGCTCGTGGAAATATTTTCCAGCGCGGAGGATGGGGTAGTATTTTTAGACGGGCTCGGACAGGGATTGACAGATACAAACCCTTCCTTGAGAACGCCCAGGCACAGATAAAGGAGAAGACTGCAATGCTGCCACAGAGGTTTGTGTCTGTGTGTGTGCGTGTGTGTGTCTGTGTGTGTGTGAGTGTGAGAGAGAGAGAGAGAGAGAGATTAGAGGTAGAGAAAAAGAAAGAGAGAGGAGAGAGAGAATATGTGTGAATATTATCCTTAAGAGAAAGAAAGTTCGTGTGTCTGTGTACATGTGTGTGCATTTGTAAATATTTTTGGTCTGTGTGAGAACTGCTCCTTTCAGTGTGTGTGTGTGTGTGTGTGTGTGTGTGTGTGTGTGTGTGTGTGTGTGTGTGCATTTTTGGCTTTTGTGTGACTGATTGGCCATTCATATGTGTTTGTGTACACACACACATGCATTTTGAGCCACGGCTGTGAGAAGCGTTGTGCAAATGTGTTAAGTAACCCCTCCATATTTCACAGGTCGTGACCTTAAGGCCTCCGCACACCGGTTCTGACAAAGTGCCGAGCGCTGCACTTCCAACATTCCATTCCATTGTTTTCCGTACAAACCACGCTCGCCAGAGGCAAACTCTGCTGCCGCCTGTTGATTGCGATTCAAGTCTATTTTGTCAGAGTCGTTCCCTCCAATCCATTGGCGATTCCATAGGCTGCCATGCTGTATTTTGCTGCCTGCGGTGCGAACGAATTTGTCTGCCATGCTGTCAGTTATGGCGTGCTTTAGTCTTTGGTCAGTCATTGTGCTCTGTCTTGCTCCTCGTCTTTCTCCTCCTCATCTGGTAATGCTACTCTGACCCACCCCGTTCTGCTCTAAATTATTCACCACTTTGCCGCTTCCCATAAAGCCTGACCTTTGACCCTGCTCCTTTATTTATTTATTTGTTTACCTACCGACCAGCTAAACCCCCCGTCCCCCTCCTCTCTGTTGGTCGTTATGGCCATAAATCCATACCTTCTAATCACTGGCATTCTTCACATTCAGGGAATTCTGCGGGAGAGGGAGAGAAAGAGCGAGAGAGAAAGAGAGAGAGAGAGAGAGAGAGAGAGAGAGAGAGAGAGAGAGAGAGAGAGATAAAAGAAAGAGTGACTTTCCACCCTTCAATCTGCATCAAAGCCCTTCTCTCCCCCTCACCCATGGCAAGGCAACGGCAGCGATGCGGCCCAATGCGGTCAAGAGGATCTGCGTCACTGTGTGTGTAATTAGGCTGATGCTCAGGAAGTGGTAGAGGATTACCGATATGAATCATACGGGGTGATTAAGATGGGGTGGAGGGGGGGGGGGGCTGTGATTGTGCACGGGGGTTGCCGGGAGCAGGGATGCTGTGTGCAACCATGCTGGAGAATGAGGCTGAGTAGGAGGTGGGAGGTGGGGGGTGGGTGGTAGACAATGTGGAGAGAAGGAAACATACTGACACTCAAAGGATCAGACCCCGCAGGTTCCTAAACCCTTTTGAAGAATCACAGGCAATGCTAAGGAACCATATGTGTGTGTGTGTATTTGTGTTTGTGTGTGTGTGTGAGAGAGAGAAAAAGAGTGAGAGAGAATTTGAGCATATTTGTGTGTATAATGTGTGTGTAATCGAATGTGCATTACATATGAACGTGAGAATATCTGGGTATGCGAATATGTGAGCAACTTCTTTGTGTGTGTGTGTGTGTGTATGTATGTGTGTATGTGTGTGTGTGTGTGTGTGTGTGTGTGTGTATGTATGTATGTATGTATGTATGTGTGTGTGTGTGTGTGTGTGTGGAGGGGGATAAGAGCACTTGTGTGCTATTTTAAGGCAGCAGAGATGAAAACTTGCCTGCCCCTCACCAGCCGAGCCTCATACAAATCGGATCAGTCATCGAGTCGTTCACAAACAGAAATGAGGATTCTGAGGTAAAAAAAAAAAAAGAAAAAGAAAAAAAAAGAAAAAAGAAGGGATACTTACACTTCAGTGACACAATCTCTGACCCCTGAGAGAGAGCAAAAAAAAAAGACTAGAAAAAGGGGGTGGAAATAGCAGAAAATTACATAAAGAAGACATATGTCATTCTGATCCAGCTCAAATGCTGGATTACTGCTTTGATTAATCACAGTTTAATCTGAAGGACTGAAATTATAGTTTCGCTGTCAGTGGGAAATAAGCTTATTTGACGAGGGAAGGCAATGATTATTTCTCTCTCTCTCTCTCTCTCTCTCTCTCTCTCTCTCTCTCTCTCTCTCCAGCTATTCTTCATTGCTAGCGGATTGCAACTCAATTATCTTTGTGTCAGACGATTATCCCGCCGGCTTAATTTAATCTTCATTACTCCCCAGTCATATTTCAATTAAACACGCTATCGTAGCATTAACAAGTACTTAAACCTGCTCCTCTCCCATTTCCCCCTGATAGGTGCACTAGGGCTAACAGATGTCATAATTATGCACTTATTAAACATATTTCACACTTCCTGCTTGGGGTTCAGCACTCGACGACACACGCACACACACTCACACACACAGACACACGCATGCGAATCCCCCCCTCCGACTTGCGCGCTTCGACATTAATCTACTGACAATATGCTTTGCTTGTGATCTATAATGCCAGAGCAAGCTGCTTGGGCCTGGCCTGCTCTCTGCTTAATTGTGACACACAGATATTAGTGATGAAGTTAAGGAGGGTTATGCATTAGCAGATTAGTCAACACGTTCACTCCACCTCTGGGGACGGCAGCCCGGAGACCCATAAAACAAAAAGGGATCGGATCGGGTCGGAGAGTGCGGAGATGGAGTCGGAGATGGAGACGGAGAGGACGTGTTGGATGCCAGCAGGGTAGAGGCAGACCAGGGTGCCCGAGGGTGCTGGTGGCAGCAGCTTTTTGGGTGGGCCAACTTGGATGCCAACGTGGCACGGGTGGCGTCGCCTCCTCAGCGGGAGACTGTGGTGAACAGAAGGTTGGGTGTGGATGTGAATTTGTGTGTGTGTGTGCTGTTTTCATGTCTCATCGCTTCATAATGCTGTAGTTAAGGATTAAGACCCCTCCACTCCACCAAACATCTGGACAGGGATACACATGCATACCACATAAAACTAAATCCACACACACACACACACACACACACACACAGACACACACACGCACACAAAGATACAGGCATCTAGAAACACATACTACACAGGCCCTTGTCGAGTGGTTAGTGTGGGGAAAAGAAAGCGTGTCTTAGCTACAAATTTCTAGCCACAAAAAACATTTTTTGTCGTAAAAACAACTAACAAAAGAAAAGAAAACAAACAAACAAAAAAAGCTGATCACACGGTGCACTTCACACAATCACCTCAGCCGGTGAGTCTGGACGGACGGATGCTCAGCTTGGTATAATCATAATGTTCTCACCCTGGAGCTCCTCCGACGGCCCTGGCTGGGCCATTGACTGCTTTAGTTTCCCGCTAGCTAAGAAAAGCATGGATTACCAATACCTCAGCCGCAGATGCAGGAACAGCAGACTAATACAAACACAGCTAAAAGCAGAACGCCTGGCAATTATAGGAAATGCCTGCAATGCCCACAGATAGGAAATGAGTGGGACAAACAGCAAACGTGCACAACAGAGCAAGCAGCCAGACTGCATATGAGGCGGAGGAAAGCTCGGAGGCAAACACTCAGACACATTAAAAATGTTAAGGGGAGAAATAGGGACCATGTGTGTATGATGTGTATGATAGCAATAATCCTGACGGTTTAGCATAAGCTATCATTTATATGAAGCTGTGCATGGGTGTTGTGTTTTTCTCTAATAGGCTGGAGGGGAAATATAAATGGCAAACTACATGTTTGTTGTTAACTCTGTCCATATGATGTTTTATAAGGGGGCTGTGCGAGTTTAATCACAGAGTCTGCTCTAGCTGCCTATTCAACATGCCTGTATGTATGTACGTACAGTATGTATGTATGTATGTGTGTATGCATTGCATGTATGGCTATGTGTTTGAGCGACAAACAGTAAATAGCCATTGAGTCCAGAGCTAATTTTCCTAAGACTAATTATAACCACAGGGAACAATTAGGTTCTAATAATAAATAATGACCTAACCAGACCCATACACAGATAAATTATATCAGCAGTGCAGATTGGGGATAACATCGGAACTAAAAATATCAAAGGCACACACACACACACACACACACGCACGCAAACACTAACACACACACAAACATGCAAACTCCTTCGTTTCAGTTCCAATTCAAACCCACTAAGCACTACGGTGCAGTTATGAATGTTGTGGCGCATTAAACCCCAAAATCTGGGAAGTATTTGAAGTTGAGCTCTTCTAATCTCTGCAATCTCAAAGGGATATCCTGGCGACTAATTTTTAGAACCAACAGTAATATGAATAATGTGTGCTAGTGGCCAGCAGCCCTTGGCTCGGACGGAGCAGGACAGAGGGCGAAAGGATAAGAGGAACAAGCCGACCCCGCATCTCACGGTCACACCCCCACCCCCACCATCTAGCTGTCACTGAACTCCATTATTTCCTCATAATGTGAAAAAAAAGAAAAAGTAAAATTTACTCGAGAATTGAGTAAAACCTCATTACCTCAAATGAGTTAAGTGTACATAACTACTCTTGTTCAAGTAACTCATCTGATTTATCAATGAGTTTCCACAGTTTTTTTTTTCAAGAAAGAATTACTCATTCTTTTGTTTACAGTGCAGTGTGGCTAGATGTCTGACTAACTGCAATACTACACACAAAACATGATAAAGATTATGTCTATACTTAGAACAAAAACTCACAGTAATTTCAGGTTATGATATTTATTGTATTGTGAATCAAATTGTGATTCATCTGCTTCGAGAAATGAAATCCCCCCCCCCCCCCCACCCCTCCGCTCGAAAAAAAAGAGAGAGACACCAGATGTAAGAAATGGCAAAAAAGAAACATTTGGCTTGTGTGTGTTTGTGTGCATGACAAGGTGCAGGGGAGCCGGACACAGAAACAGCAGGTCAGACTAAGGCCTTATCCAGAAGAAAGACAACTAAAGACGGTGCAGGATAAAAGACATGAAAGGAGAGAAAAGAGAGAGAGAGAGAGAGAGAGACAGAGTGGGGTTGAAACAGGCGGAGAGCTTCCGGGAGGTTGGTCCCAAGGGGTAGGGTGCAGGCAAGCAGGGAGGCAGACAGGCAGCCACAGCAGATGAAGAGGTTGGGGTTGGGGCTGGGGCTGGGGCTAGGGAGGGGGCTCTGGGGGTTATTGTCACTGACAGAGCCACACCTTGACAGGGGCCAGCCGTGCCTTTGTTTGTCACCTCACCAGCCTCAATCAATCAATCAGTCATCTCCCGCATCTGCCCTCATCCCCACACCCACCCATCCGGCCACCTCCACCTCCTCCTTCTTCTCCGCCTCTACATCTCCTCCTCCAATCAATCAGCTCTATCACACACACACACACACATACACACACACACACACACAGAGGAAGTGTATCTAGGCGTCACCGATGGCTCCTGTCACACCACCCGATCACAACTGTCAGCCTGTCAAAGCCATGACAACAGTCAGGCAAAAGCCGCACTTTCCCTTCACAGCATTACAGTGTGTACAGCAGACCATGTTATTTAACGTCTCCGATAGGTGCACAGCACACGTGTTTGCATCTGGTCAGTTTAGAACCCCAGTGTTATGAGTAATGCTATCGTGACTTATATATAAAGGAATATAGATATGGATATTTAATGCCAGAGGGATATAGTGTCCATATTTAATATTCAACCAAAAATTAAATCGTTACTGGTAACTGCGTTACATTTTGTACGAGTATTTTCTTGTTAACTTTTAACATGTGCTCTGTAGCTGCGAGGCATAATTCACACGCATCTCTGGAAATTCTTAGGAAATGGCGATAAGTCACGGAAATGTGTAAAGAACTCTGGCAATTTTCACTTCAAATGTTGTCAGAGAGGGAGAGGGAGAGAGAGAGAGAGAGAGAGAGAGAGAGAGAGAGAGAGGGAG
>JAGFZM010001228.1:188483-200983 GCA_017657215.1 Limnothrissa miodon
AGAGAGAGAGAGAGAGAGAGAGAGAGAGAGAGAGAGAGAGAGAGAGACTCCCATTTGAGCTCGACTTCTCTCTCTTTGATGATCTATGGGACAGCCAAAGTCTGGGACATTCAGATGAAGCTTTATGGGGTGTGTGTGACAACAGATTTGTTGAGGGGAAAGAGTCACATAAATATGTAAGTGGTAGTAAATATACCACAAAAATGTAGGGAAAACACTTTTCAAACTGTTGATGACAAGTGCAGATTTTTTTCTTTTTAATGTAGCAGTTTTTTTTAGTTGGTAGGTTCAGTTAGAAGCTGCCTTGTAATGATGGCAAGCTTGCTAACACATTAATCTTGTTGTTCCCCCTAACGGAAATATGAAGATGTGTCAACATGTTTTACATCTGTCATAGCAGCTAACGCTGCACGTGTTACTAATGTTTCTGCTACCCTGATACCCTAACCAAACCCCACCCAACAGACACGCAGCATTTTTCTGGGCACTGCAACTGGAGAGACGATGTCTACACGTAAGAATAATATGCTTTTAAAGTCTCAAAATAATTGGATGAAATGCAGTTATGCATTAATTGCCCAATACCGCTGCCGTGCTTTCATATTTCTGGACTTGCCATAAAAACCAGGAAGCAAACGGAATATGTTTAATATTGGAAGTGATGTCAGAAGTAAATTGTCATTAGGGGAGTGGGAATGGAAATGTATCCGCAAGAGCTACACTTGTGCATTAAGTGAGGCGCATATCATTCTGACAGAAGGGTTTAAGTTGGTCTTACACACACACATACACACACACACACACACACACACACACAAGGTAAGGTGCATATCATTCTGACAGAGGGGTTTAAGTTAGGCTTACACAAGCACACACACACACACACACACACACACACACACACACACACACGCACACACATACCATGGACTAATCCACACAGCCCATTTCTCCACAAACAAGTATACATTAGCAACCAAGACAACAGCACGGTCAAATGCACCACCTACAGAGGCTACACCAACATGGTTGGGGAAGGGGGGTTAAATGAACCCATAAGAAGCCACTGATCAAGTGACACCAGGAACATATCTCTATTCCCAGACTAACAATTCACCTCCACCCCCAGTCTCCACCTCCTCCTTCCTCCACCTCCCTTTGGGCTTACGCCACTTGCCTCCGCTCCTGGAATGTGGGCTAGCATGCATGCATGCCAAAAGCAGGTACACCCCCCCACCCCCAACACAGCCTAGTGCTGCCCAGGCCGATACAGTATGTTGTGTCTGAGGTAAAGGAACATTAAGGCATTAATCCCCACCTGACACTAATACTTGATGTATGATTGACCTCGATGCTGGACACTCGTCATGGCAGCGGCCAAGCCATATGGCAACACATTAGCCCTTTACCCTTCAGCTGGATAATCTCTCGGCTCTGGCAATGCTTTTTTCTTCAGAGATTTCTTTGGGCAATAATTGCATGACGTATTGGGACAGATTTAGAACCAAGGCTGTTTGTCGCCGTGCGCAAGGGCGTCGAAGTCGGAGCGGGGCGTGTCCTGAGAGGGAATAAGAAGGGGGGAGCATAATCTACTGTAATCTAGGAACAGTAAACATGGCAGACAGGTCTGGTCTGACCGACAGGAGGCCGTATGCTGTTCAATTTACAAACACTCATGCAAAATCCATGTCACACGACAGCTGACACCACACACTACAACATAAGCGTTGATATACTCATGAAAACTACGGATAGGACCAAGATATACTGTAGACACTACCAGTTGACAGTAATCTCATGAACGCACTAAATGTTGACTGACAAGCTAAAATTATGAATTTATAAAAATACATTAGTATACAAGCATGTATACCATAGTGGTTTTATAACCTTAAAGTACTTTATATATTCTTATATTATATTAGTATTATATATAGTATATATATGAGTATAAGACTATATGAGAGTATTAGCAATATATGCAAGTGGCATAAACCTCCCTTTTGATATATACACAAACACAAACACATGTCCATGAAGTCATTGTAAAGCCTTATTTTTCAACAGCAGTGCTAGGTGTGGAGAATCTCTGGCAACAGTGTTAGGTCCTCAGTATTCTAGTCCCCAGAATCTCCAGTGACAGCCCCCTCGAGCAGGGCCATGTAAACCCTGCTGCCCCTTCACCAGAGGCCAATAGACTGTCCTCCCTCCCCCCTCCACCCCCTGCACCACCCCCTCCACCACAACACCCGTCCCAAATCCCAGGATGCCAGTCATGGTGATAGTGGTGAACCAGACACTCACACACAAGCATATATATACACATACACCCCGCCTAAGAAAACACACCTACACACACACACGCACACATCACCTTTCCCGGCTCAAGCCCGGCCCGTAATGAACAAATTCACTGTGCATTACTCTGGACTTGATCCCTGGCAAAATAGTGCTGGAACAAACAATTTGGTTTGTCAACACCTTTCTCTGGACTCCTCCATCAATGTCAGGGGTCCAAATTTAAACGGCAAAGTGCATTTGACTGCAGGACCCCGGGCTGATTAGACTTCCCAGCTCAGCGGATTGCTCCAGACAGGGCAGCGGCTCTGATTGCTAACCCGTCTTGAAAATAGTCTCGGCTGGCCGCGGGATTAGCATGAATATTTTGATATAGATCGATAAGCAATCTCCACTCTATAAGAAATGCCAGCAGCCTTCATTTGGCTGATCAAAGGGGAGGGGAGCTTCAGGCCGGATAGGGGCGACAGCTGGCTATTGTTTTCCACTGGGCCTGGTGGACTGGGAGAGAGAGAGAGAGAGTGAGAGAGAGAAGGGGAGAGAGAGGAAGAGAGAAAGAGGGAGAGGGAGAGGGAGGGGGGGGAGAGGGGTCCACGGTGGAGGAGGATCCACACCGGTCTGGGCTCCACTCCACCTAATCGTGGAAACAATCACTGCTTCACAGGATCCCATCTCGCCGGACGGCTGGCTGGGAATGAGGCCGGCGGCCGGCCCGAGTGCCGAGGGGACGGGGCTCATTTGTTAGGCATTACAGCCAGGGGCCCCGCGGCTGGCCGGCACCGCTGACCCGTACGGAAAAAGGGCAGGTCAGCTAGCCATCAGCCCCACCACGTCTCCATGCCTTTTTCGTTATTGTTTTGTTTGGTTAATTTCGACAAAAGAGGAGGAGAGGGAGAGAGGGAGGGAGAGAGTGAGGATGGGATGGAGGGGAGGCATCGGTTGATTTGACCAGGGGGTTGATATTCCTGCTTCAGCTGCTCATCAGAGATGACCCTGCAGTGGGTGAGCATCCGTTAATGTTCCACAGCGAATTTCACTCTTTCGGTTTCAATTTCAATTTCAATCTGGGCAACCCAACACCACCACCCTGCCAGTGAGCTGTGATTCATTAGGTGATGAATTACTAAATGAAACCATCGACAGGGTCAGATTGCAATTAAGGACCGGTCTTTATTTTTCTCTTTTTCCATCAATGCAGAATTAGCACAGAGGGAAAAAAACCACAACAGCAGGCACGGGGGTGACTGCAATGATGTTTATTAAACCCATCCTGCTTGCATTTAAAAACAGAGACGTTAGGATCCCATAGTTAGTAATGTAAAGAGGGTCCACCCATCAGTGACACTCTGGGTCAGGTCCACAGGGGACACAGAAACACAGGAGCCAGTCAAAACATGAGGGGCCATAACACCTCATTTGTAAATAGCTGGTTTAATTCATTAGGAAGTGTCACTTTATTTCAGGCTGTCCCAAGAAGGCTGATTAAAAACTGTTAATCAGGATTAATTAGGAGAATATCTATGTGAGGATTAGCAGGTCTAACCTCTGAGCAGGCCTGGCTCTCAGCACCCTTCACCCCTCCCTCTCTCTTGCTAGTCCTCTCCTGTTACACGTGTTTCCACTCACACTTCTCTCCATCTTTCTCTTTTACTTAAGCTCTCCCTCTCTCTCTTGCTCAGTATTTTTTTCTGTTCATCTGTTCATACACTTCTGTCTTTCCCCCCGCATGTTTTGCTCCCTGGTCATTTTCTCTCCATCTCTCCATTTTGTTTGTCCCATACCTCTGTTGGACGTTCAGTGTTTCACATTCTCTCCATCCCTCACCACATTTATCTATTTTATATTAATACATATACACCTCATAATTATAGAGAGATAGATAGATAGATATTTTTATTATCTTGTAGGACTTTATTTTTCTAGTACTGAATCATACACATACAAATACACATGAAATACATACTGTACATTATAAAAATACAAAAAAAAAAAAGTATGTGTGTCACGTAGGGTACTAAGTTGTTTGGTGTAGAAGTCTGCAGTAGTTTGCAGGAGGTTGCTATGGTAACACTATTGCAAAAGTATCAGTGCAGATACATGTCCTGTGCAGGTTGTGTTCCAGACTAAGTATAAGTAGGCTACATATTATAAAACAACACACTTGATCTCTCTTTCAACTTACATCACTCGTTTTTTTTCACGCTCTCTCTTTCTCAACTTACATCACTCTGTCTTCCTTGCTCTCTGTTACTCAATTTACATCACTCTTTCTCTCTCTCCCTCTCTTTCTCTGACAGCTATTCCGTAGTTACTCTGCAGAGCCTAAGAGCAGAGTGAGCAAACTATGTGTACTGCAGTGTGTGTACTTGCCGTCCTTGTGTTTTCAGTGAGGACCCACTTAGCTTGGTGTTTACCGTTTGTAGTGTTCTCAACTTATCTCTAAAGAATGTATAACAAATGAGAGCAAAATGCCTGTGGACCGGCCAGGTGGACAATTGGTCAATTTGATTACCGTTCACAGTAGTATGTAATTGCAACAGACAACTACAAATCCCCAAAGTAACTTAGCCAAAACAAAAAACAGGCATTTGTATTCACTGGGTAGAGGCAGAGAGGATTAATTGTAACGACATCTGCACAATAACTTTCAAAACATCCCCATAATCCAACAGTCTTGACCTCCTGCTGCAGGTCAGTGCAAAATGTTCAATCATCGGCCCCTCGATGGACGTGACTTATGAGTAAAATCTTCAGCGCTGCCGGTTATCACCCTGTTTATGTTATTATTTCAGCATGTTTCAGTTAACATAACCTTGAATCGGTCCAGTTCAAGTCCGAGGGATGGGTTGTTTTACTTGTGGCGCTGGAATCGGGAGATGACGCATGGCCTCCTCCTTTGGCGTGGAGTCAGACTGAAATCTTTCATCCTGCTCGTTGCTCAGCGACGGCAGCGGTCAGGGTGGCCCCTTCAGTTCCAATGCAAATCCAACAAACCCAAGGGCTTTATTTTCCCTTGTACTTCAATAAGAGAATAATACAGAGTTGACTGCCAGTCAAATTATGAGAGGATGACTGGCCCAGAAGATATGTGTGTCTTTTTATGAGGAGTTAGAAAGTGTCAGAGATCGTCAGGTATAGTTTTGTTTAAAACACACACACGCACGCACACACACACACCACACACGTACACAGACTACACACACATACGCACACACACACACACATTCAAACATACACACGTGCTAACACACACATATACATATACATGCACACACACATACAGCTCAACTCGCGACCCCTGAAAGTAACTGCAAGTAGTGGCAATGTAAACCTGTCGTGAGCTCCCAGTGAGTGTAGAAAGGCATTGCAGTCTTATGGAATGAGAGATTATTGGTTGAAAGACACAATTCAGTGAAATAACAAAACAGTCTTGTTAGCCTTATAGATTGACAAAACTCAGAATTTAACATTCAGCATACATATTAGATTTAAGTTAAACAATATTAAAACAACGTTTATGCCATTACTCAATGTGTCAATTGTCTCAGCCGTCTTGAGTTGCAATTGGACCATTTGCATAGAATGACTTTTTTATTTGCCTAAAATTAGACAAGCAGCAACAACGTATATAGTCTGGGGAATCTTTTCTTCTGAGAAAATCTGATAATGTGCATGGTGTATGTCCACAGAATGAATTTAACAAAAGCATACCTGCAACCTTGAAAATGAGCTAACAATCAGGTGAGATAGCACGACATACACAGCGAAAACCTGCCCATTTCAAATTATAATGTCATATTTGTTTTTAAAAAAAATTCATGTACATAATACACTTTTTCCCTCCGCAAGACATGTGATAGCAACAAATACAGTTGACTCCTCAGTGCAAACTAATGATGTTTTTGTTGATCTGAAAACAGGGCTGGGACCAAGCCCAGGACTTAAATAATAGCCCGAGTGGTATTGAACCTCTTCTGCGAAGATCAAATGCAGCTTTCATTAGTTTAGTACAGCGCCAGGGCTCATTGACGACTTGTCAGACAGCCTTTCCTTCAATAAGCTGCAAAGGGCTCTAAAAATCATCCTTTCGCTGAGCCCTCTCAGCTGTAAATTCAACGCTGCTCGATACTCCTCTCCTTTTCCTCTCCTTCCTCTCCCTCTCCCTCTCTCTCGTTCTTTCCCGTCTCGCGCTTGCTAAAGAATCACTTCTCCTTCGGCTGGATTAACCTCATGCGGCTGATCAAAAGGCTTGCGGCTCCGCGGGCCTGCGCAGGCCCTGGTCAGCATCTCCATTAACTGCTCATGATGGGAGCTCACACTCCTATTATCATGTAAAAATCCATTGTTTGTCCACAGGTATCATGTTCACTGTGAGAGGCATCAACTTGCTGGGGATTACTTTGGGGGGGGGGGGGGGGGTTGAGGGAAGGAAAAGGGATGGTGAGAATTAGTTGGGAAATTAGAGAGAGACTATATATGTCTATTTATTTTTTGGCTAAACTGTATGTGTGTGTGTGTGTGTGTGTGTGTGTGTGTGTGTGTGTCTGTGATTAGAGTGAGAGAGAGGTAGAGGAAGGCGAGAGAGAAAGAGAAAAGTGGTTTACATCTGTGCATAGACTGCAACCAATACAGAAAGTAAAAAAACGTGGATATCGCCTGGCCAAAAGAAGGGGTTTTGTGCACCTTTACAGACTGTTTCCAATTAAAAACAGCATGGGAAAAATGCTGCACCACATTGAGACACAGTAAACAGACCACTGTTCTTCTTTTCCTTTTTTTTCTTCTTTCCTTCTCCCCTTGAGCATTGCGTCAGATTCCGCTGACCCAAAACTGATGTACACATTTTCCAGAAAAAAAAACAACAACAAAAAACTGTAAATATATCTGATGTAGCATGATCCCAGAAAGATGAACCACATTATCGGAAAATAACCCAGGAAACTTGGAGATCAACATTCCATCTAAATGAATGTGTCACTGACATGCTGAAGAGCTTTAAGTGTGCTCGCACTGAATATGATACATACTCGCTGACTAAAAGCTTCACATAAAACCGTCGCCAAAAGAGCTTATTAATTCATCTTTGTTTATAAGCCAGGCGTCAGACGAAAGACAACTATACCGTGCTCATAAACCATCCTGTTTCTCAATAGCATGCCTGTACACATGCACATACACAGAGGCATATAAATTGACTCAAACATTGACTCAAACATCTGCAAACCAACCAGGCATTTCCTATTTCTATGACGCATGGATATTTTGGGGTCTGTGAAACTATGAATGGACAGGGGGAAACACAAAAAAGGAAACATCGCAACGTTTTTTTTTGTTTTTCTAGCATACCTACCTAAACAGTGAGAGAGTGGAAAGTGAAGTGAAAGAAAATGAAAGAAAAATGTTAAGGATAATATGTTAATATAATAATATGAAAATATGGTATATAATTTAAGCTTTAATCTTCTCGAAGCACAGAACAAAAACATGTATAGTAAAACCAGTCTTCAGCTGAGGGAATATGTCATCAGAAGGCAGCTCACAAACTTCACTCAGACAAAAAAAAAGCTGATTCTGCATCCACACGTATTACGGTGCTTTTAGCTCTCTCTCTCTCTCACACACACACACACACACACACACACACACACTTTCTCTCCTCCCACAACACAAGCCCATGTAGCACAGACACAAGCCAGGCCTGTGGCTAAGTTACAAAGGCCGGGAGCATTTAAGAAAGAGGGTCACATTTCTGCGTAATAAATAGCAGAGATTGATTTGACCTCCCAGCCAGGTCCAGCCAGTTTACTTCTACACAATTTAAGAAAAATGGAAGCTCTGCTGTCTCTGGGGATCCATTGCTGGGAAACCAGATAGGCCACACTGGGCTTTAAAGGACCCCCGGTATCCCCGGCGTGTCAATATGGCTCCTCTGTGCACAGGCCACACCGGGTGGCGGACAGACGTGAAGGGTTGAGGAATCAGCGGACCACCGTCTAGCAAACACACCCAGCTGCTGTTGGGCTATCTGCGACACCAGAGGTGAGAGCCCACATGGCCGGCTACCGCCCGCACTGGACGAAGGTCAGAAGGCTTCTGTTACTGATGGACAAACAAGATATGTGCCTGCATTATTCAGAGCTGGCCCGGGTCTCTGGGCCAGTCTCCCACCTACACTACACACCAGCTAAAACTGAGATCCTTTGGGCTTGGATGGCTGGAGTGGACGGCTGATGGCAGCAAACAAGACAGCTGATGGACAACTGCAGTTCACTAGTTCCAATCAAATACGATATGCACATCTGTTTATATCTATTTATAATAGCTATAAACATGTATAGGCTTTACATACTTCACATCTATTTATATAGTATGAAGTATGTGCTATTAATCAATCTACTACAGTATTTATATAGCATGAAGTATGTACTCAGTCCACATCTATTTAGACAGTATAAAGACAGTAGAATCAATATCGATAGTAGAAAGACATATGCGATAGAATCTATACTGATACAGTATACATTGTATGTAACTAGAAGCTAAATATATTTTATTATTACACCAATAATAAACACATGATCAAAACACATTCTGTTTAATATATCAACATGATAAAAAGGAATCATTTACTGTATAATCTATTTTTTTGTGAGATTCAGGGGCAGGAAGAAGTTCTGAGAGAAGTAAATAAAAGGGGAGTCTGGCACACAGCTGTACATGGAAACAGGAAAAAGAAAAGCTAAAAACAAAAGAAAGAATGGGAATGAGAGAGAGAGAGAGAGAGAGAGAAAGAGAGAGAGATATGTACATATATGTACGTCCATGCAGTGGATGCAGTCAGATATCACAATGAAAGGCCATCATAGCACATTCTGCATGTGAGACCATCAAGAAAAGCATAAAGACAATATACATTAGTGGAGTTTTTTATAAGTCATTTTACTTAAAGAGTACCTATAACAACAACATTTATTTTAGTGAGTTGAGAGAAGAGACCAATAGCTGGGCTAAAATCAATCATTATTACAGACCTTTACAGAACATATGAACATATAAAAGAGGACCCACAAACATCCAACGTCTTTCAAAATGGTTCTGTGTTCTTCTGCCTAATTCTACAGGTACTTGCATCATATAACGTATCCATGTCAAAAGATCTAAAGCTACTGGAAACAGTATGAAAGCTGGTGGAAACTGGTGAATGATGAAATGATAAAGAATAAGTAAATATAACCATAGTTATGTAATAATCTCCTAATTAGACTGTTTTTATGATCGCAGGTAATGCATACACGTCTGGAAGGAGCTTTTTCACTGCTATTGCCCTCCATTGCATCTCTCTCTCTCTCTCTCTCTCTCTCTCTCTCTCTCTTTTTTTACTCGAGTCTGGTGGCTGGAGAAAGAAACAGGGGCAAGTGATGAACGACGTCAGTGCAGTCAATGAGAAATCAGCTGGGATGCACAAAGCTCTTAATGCCTCGCCATATAGGTTGCTGACTGGCGCAAATAGCGTTCGCACAGCACTTATGTAGACCAATCATACATTTCCAGCAACAACGCAAATGGGGGGAGGGATGTGTGTGTGTGCCATAAATTCTCTACCCTGATTAAACAGTAAATTCTGCAAGCCTATCAGGCTCCCATTAAGTGTGTGTGTGTGTGTGGAGGGTGGGGGTGCGATATGGTGGGGGCTGCTTTCAAAAACACCATTAATCAGCGGCCAGATATGGAGCAAAATATTACTCATTGATTGTAACTTCTTATGACAGTTTACACAGCGCTGTATCTGCAGGCAAACGCACACTGATCTATCAATTACCAGTCGGGCTCCTGGCAGCATGCTAATTGCGCATTTTCTTCTCTAATGCATTCCTACTGTTATCTCATAGGCTAATGAAACCAAACAAATCAATAAATATAAATTATACATGCAAAGATGTACTGCTGCGAACATAAAGCCTCTAATTAATTGCTCTTGATTAATTTATATACTTTAATTATCTCTCCAAGCCGCAGATGGCATAAATATCTGGACAATCTGCTTATTGCTTATGTCAGTCATAAAAAGGCAGACGCAGTGAAACTATTAGGGGCTGGAAGAGCTTTGTCACTGGAAAGCACACACTTGCTGACATAAAAAAGCTGCATCCCTGAATAATTTAAGGTGAGCAAATTGCTAGACAAAGCAAGCCTTGGGACTTGATTACTGGTCTAATTCTGTGGACTTTTTTTTTTAATATGGTGAGTGGTGGGGTAAAACCACACAGCAAGATCATCATTGTATTTTGTGGTCTCTCTAACACCCCCTCCCCCCCTTTTTTATTGTTCTTTCTTGTAAATCGCAGTGGAGAATAAATGTAAGTAATCTCTGTCTATTTAAGAGACTAGCCAAGGGCCATTCCGAGAATGCAGGCTGTAAGTAATGGGAAACGGTTCAAATCAAATGACACAAAATGTTAACAGAGCAACAACGGCCGCGCTATACCACCTGCAACTGCTGATTCCCAAACTAGACGGACACAAATATTCCCCAGCTCAGCCAAAAACAGAGGTTTGAGATTTGTGTTGATAGGGGAAACAAAATGCTGTGCATTGGTTGGACACAACATGTTATTTAGTCCCATGGCCTGGGCCAAAATTGAGTCTAAATTCAAGCCAGTCAAAAGTCAACAATGAAAATACTAGCCCTTGCCACAGCAATGAACAACAAATGAGCCTTTCTGTGCCCTGCACTGGGGAAAAACATGGTAGCTTCACGCAAGGGTGACAATTCTTTTCTAAATTGTTCAGCGCACTTACTATTTACCAAAATGAAACCTTGTTATACATTTCTATGTTTAACTTTTATTGTTTATTAAATGAAGATCGTAAACATATTTAAATGGCTCCAAAACTCAACCACTCCAGCAAATGAATGGTCCTTCTTTGAGACGGTTGTCCTGAGAACCTTTTGTTTCCACAGCACGGTTAACGTTAGCTGATAACTTATCGAGCAATAGAGCCTGCTGACATCTTGTGCTGCCCATGAAACTTTAAACAACGAGCCAAGATTATAGCGACTTGTAGATCCTAGTCAGTGGCCAGAGCACAGTGAAAATATCCCAAAGGTGAGACGAAGAGGAAGAGGAAGAGGACGCAGAGGCCTTCAGGCTCCTCCGTGTTGATGGCTCTAATTAGGGTTTTTAGAATAATTACCCCAACAGGCTGCTTGGCAGAATAATTGCCCCAAAGAGATTATAGAGGAACATTAATGTGTCCAGGTACAGTAAATATGCCGACAAAAAACACACACTGATGCCGAGGTCGGGCTTCTTGCTAAATACAGGATAGTACATGTGTGTGTGTGTGTGGGGGGGGGGGGGGTCTCACGACTGTGTGCCAAGTTCAGCTGCTGGAGGCAAATTACAGTGTCCCTGCCTGCAGTCTCCAGGCCTGGCCTGCCTATCTATCTGCATCTCCGTTAACAATTAATGCATTTCTGGTAAATGCTAGTTTTCAAAGTTAGCGAATGTGCTAATTGAATGGTGGTAGGTAAAGTGAAGAGGTGAGGGAGTGTGGGGGTGGAAGAGGGGCTGGGTACTCAAGGTGTTGGTGTGTTAAAAAGTGGCCAACCATACTACCTCCCTCGTCTGCTGATGAACGTATGGGACTTCAGAATGTGTGTTTCCTCCTTTAAGCGTGGGATTCACCATGAAGCGAACCCATTTACCTCTCATGTCAGCTGCAGCCATATACAGTACAGTATATGAGAATAACGCTTGGCTGCCCTGCAGTATAGACGACGCCAGACGTATAGTTTAGACCATGTTAAATGCCTGAATCGCTATAAAAACACCTGAACTTTTTTTTGGCTGGCACTTCAAACACGGCTGCACTCTAGTTACCCTCAAAGGCCTTTTCTCACTGCCAGAGTCTTAAAGACACACACACACACACACACACACAAATAAATAAAAACCATAGAGGGTGTGTGTAAAAGGCGAGGCATCTGAGGTTGGTTCTAAGCTGTTAAAAAGCATGCAGCTTCCAAATAATCAGCTGGGCCATTCAGACAGAGGAAGTGAACATGCACCCCGGCTGCACCATGCAAGCTACAAGACAGTTACAGGGTGTGTACACCATGCAATGCCATAGGGTGTGTAGACAGTAGACAGTAGATCAGGTGAATATTAGAAGCTTTAGAGGCTAGTCATATAAAGTCT
>JAGFZM010001228.1:212699-222699 GCA_017657215.1 Limnothrissa miodon
GTCTCTATGCGTCTGTCACTTATAAAAATGTCAGTGCTGCTCTTACTTACATTCATAATGCCCCTCAGACGCTCTAAAGAGCTGTGATCTTTAGCCCCTTGGCCCCGACATCCTACCCGCTGCGTTCCACCAGGGTAAAGCCCTGACACACAGGCCACCGGCACCCCTGCTCACACAACTGTACTAAGCAACTGGAACGGAAAACATTGTCTGGTCCTACTCACACAGAGAAGGGGAGAGGGGGGAGAGAGAGGAGAGAGGGAGAGTGAGAGAGAGAGAGAGAGAGAGAGAGAGAGAGAGAGAGGGATGGATGGAGAGAGACAGAGAGGAAGAGAGAAGGGGAGAGGAGAGAAGAAAAAAAAGTAGGGTAATCACAAAACACCCCAAGCTCAACCAATAAAGAAACTTTTCTTTTTCCCTCCTTTTTCTAAAGAAAAGCAGGAAATCTCCACTTATTTCAACAAACATTTGCTCTAACTTAGAAACTAAGACGGACTTTTTTTTCCTTCCTTTTTTTTTTTTGCTTCTTTTCTGTTTTTAGGGGGGACAGCGTGAGGAAGAGAGTGAGAGGAGGACAAGCATGAGTGCAAGAGAGGAAGGGAAAGAGCAAAAGAGAGAGAGAGAGCAAGAGAGAAGTGTCATGCATGTTTTGTCTGTGTGTTTGTCCATGTTCTGCATTGCTAAGAGGCAGCAGCTCCATCTGCTGGTAGTTCAGGTACCAGAGCGACAGAGAGATAGATAGACACAGAGAGAGAGAGAGAGAGAGAGAGAGAGAGAGTGTGTGTGTGTGTGTGTGTGTGTGTGTGTAAAAGAAAAGATGCTGTGACTACAGAAAGACTGAGTAAAGTGACTTGAAAAGAGAGAAAGAGAGAAAGAAAGAAAGAAAGAAAGAGGGAAAGAAAGGAGGGAGAGAGAATGAGTAAGTTGTAGAAACAGTAAGGGAAAGAGAGAAGAGAGAGAGTTTGAAAGCAAAGATGTTCTGACTGGAGAAGACAGAGAAAAGTGACTTGAAATGAGAGAAAGACAAAGAAAGAAAGAGGTAAAGAAAGTAAGGGGAAAGAATAAGAATGAGAGGGGGATAAGAGGATATGGAAGAGAAGCAGTTGTAACAAGAAGTCCTTACCTTCCCACTCGTTCACAATAGGAAACTCTGACCTGCTGTCATACATCCATATTTCTCCTCTCCTTGGTCCAGTTCTCTGCTCACAGCTGGCAATAACTATTAGGACATAAATAACCTTTGTGTGTGTGTATGTGTGTGTGCCCCCATTTCCTTCTGAGGATCCTGTGGCCTACTAATAATGAGTTAATCAGGCTGATTGCACATTCATCACCATGATCTGTTTCTTTTTTTAAACCTGGGAAAGGGAAAGGTTGAGACTGACTAAGAGTGTGTGTGTGTGTGTGTGTGTGTGTGCGTGTGTGTGTGTGTGTGTGTGTGTATGTGTGTGTGTGTGTGTGTGTGTGTGTGTGTTCGGGGGGGCTGTTTTACTTGGGAAATGAAATATTTCGCGACCTGTTCCTGTGCCCTCCGTGTGAGTGGACACTGAGAAGTCACAGCTGAATAAACAGGCAGCTGTGGTGGTGGACAGGTAAGAGAGAGTCTCCACAGAAAACCATTAAAGCAGCAGCCATCCAGGGAAGAGCTAACAGCAATAATAATAGAAGGAGCACTGTAGGAACAAAACGAAAAAGGGATGATTATGATTGATAGTGATTAATGATTAATTATCGAAAAATAACAGAGGAACTACGTTGCCATGGTTGTTGGCCTAATTTTGGTGTTCAAGGGTTTCTGGGAATCTCAATTTGATATTCCACAAGGACAATTACTCAGAAAAAATGTTTTCTGAGCTCCATCAAAAATGAATAAGAGGTTCCTAGAAAAACATGCAGAGAAACATGCACCCCATATGTGGCCACATCGATGTGATTCGAAATACTGTGTTTTGTAAAGCTGATGGCTCCCGATGAGACCAGATTTTCGCAACCTCCATATGAGCTCACACACACACACACACACACATACACAGCCCTCCCCAGGCGGTACCAACCCATCCCATCACGCAGAGCACAATACTGTGCACACAACAAGAGCAGACTACACTCCAAGGCGTCTGTGCTGACTCAACCATAAGGCCATTGTATTGAAAAATATGACCAGCTACAGTAATGTATGACTGCATCTGCTATTCCCTGCTCTGGGCACGAGTGTGTCTAAAGCGTTACTGTGTGCAGATGTGTGCCAGGCTTCCCGGTTTGGGAGCTGTCACAAAATGTAATATATTTGTAACAATATAAGCAGCTTTAATAAGCAGCATTGGGATGCATGTAGATCTAAAGAAGAGGTGATTTAGGTGTTTTCATATGATTATTAATTTATACTATAGGTGGTGAAATTCAATGAAAAAAGAATTACACTTGTTTGACATATTAAGCCGTTTGCTTGACCAAATATAGCACACGTAAAACTTAAAACATGACACTTTTTTCATTTTTGTTTAAACACATTGTGTTAGTTAACACTTTTCTTGTGCTTCTATTCAATGAGACCTGTCAAACATCACAGATAAGCCAGCCAAGATAAGTGTTTCATCAAAGCAGCTTTCTGAATTATAAAAAACAGCACCAAACAACTGCAGACTGCAAAGAGGCAAAGCAACCAAGCCATGCTTCTTTTTTTTTTTTGCTGATTTTCTCTTTCACGTCTGTGAAAAAGGTTTTGGTGAAAAACGCTTCGCATCACAACACACACCTTTGAACTCCCCTCTGCAACCGATGTTTATAGATAGGGAGAAAACATAATGTTCTCCGGGGCCATATGTTGGCAGAGTCTCACCTCCACCTTTAATATATCTGAAGCATTTATGCACATTAAAAAGGTGTGAGATATTCATGAGGGAGGGAGTTATTCAGATGGAGTCAAGGTGGCAAACGCAGAAAGCACTGCTCATGGATCTCCATATGCTTCCCTCCACCTGTTCAGAGATCACTCCGTACAGCCCCTTTGTCTCTTGTGTATTCTTTCTTTATTTATTTATTTTTTTTTTTTTTTTCATTTACTCATTTTGTGCATTCTTTCACTTGCTCTTGTTTGTCATTTTGTTTGGTTTGTCTATCTGTCTGTCTAATTTGTGATTTCTTTCTTTCTAACTCTATTTGACTATTTATTTGTGATTTTTCTTTCTTTCTAACTCTTGATTAAACATGCCATTTTGCAACTGTCATGTAAACAAAAAACTGCTGTTTAAAAATATTAAACAAAAAAGTATTTCACATTGCCACAATTGACACTTCCACATTTACTGAAAAAACAAATCTGTGAATACTCTGAGAACCTCAAGCTTATTGAACCCACTGTGAGATGCTTGTAATCAAGTCAGACATGGTCGAGGGCCCAGGTAAAAAAGCAAAATCAAGTATGATTGACTTTTTCCTTATCATCTTCCTACCTCCCCTGTTTGCTATTAGCACCACATCATAGATCAAAATAGATTGGCGGAGTCCAATCAACGGCCACTGAGGCTTCCCCTCCCAGCTATTTTCAACTGACCAGTCAGCAGTAATGCACCCCATATTGTTTCAATAAGTGTGAATTGATTTATATTGCCGCAAAGCATCCTGAGACGTTGAGAGAGAGCCATTGGAACCCAATACCAATTATATATGTTTGTTTCGAGGGAAATGGCCACTCAGGACATTGGATCAATGAGGACATCAAAGGTCAGTAAAGGGCAATGCATTTCTGCAGAAAACTTAGCATACCATCAAGCAGAATGGAGCAGCCGCCATCACCTGATTGGACACTGTCTGACAGCACGGACGCTTGATCATTTCAGCTCGGCATGGGAAGGAGTGAGGGAGACCAGGGAACAGTGATTGCACCCAACCTCAAGGTTTCCATGGAAGGCAATGGGCCAAGCCCAGCAGACCGCAAGGACCCTATCTAACTGCGCCCTTCTAAAAACCTCAGTGTGTGTGTGTGTGAATAGTAAACAGATAAACACAAAGGGAAACATCAAAGGTATTGTAGACGTTGACGAACAATGTCTGTATCTATTTCACTTTCAGCCTAAAAGAACATAGGCAGCCTTGAGGCTAATCATATGAAGCTAGGCTTCAATGGCCTCCAAGCACAAACAAGTCACATAACGCCTATACACACACACACACACACACACACACCCCTGTAGACGTCACCACTGTGCCTCTGTGACACGGGTTAAAATTCATATGCAGATCTCATCATGATCCAGACTAATCATGCAAGCGTTTAAAGATGTTGAGTGACACACAAAACCGCGGTCCGAGGAGAGTTCCCCTTAAGCATGACTTAATGGATTATTGTCTTCCCATTTTCCCATCAGCTGCAGAAGGAGTCTCTGATGCCCGTTTCAATCCATATTCATTTCTTCTCTGACAGTGGCTGAGAACGACCTGTTCTGTTTTACCTTTTAATCTGTCAGTAATTTAGTAATGTGTAAACTAATTATGCACAAATATTAATGTAATTGGTCCTGCAGGTTGTAAAAAAAAAAAAAAAATCGATGCGTTTGCAGCGCTGGCATTAAACTGAATTGAGTTATTATAATCACGTGTCAAGCACTGATTATGTTATGAAAGTAAAAAGTAGGAGTCGGCCACAGGTCAATACGTGGGTCTCTTGGCTCCATAAAAATCTATGCGGTTCCATCCGATAATGTGGGGGGAAAAGCCATCTCTCTCCCAGTCCTCCTCAGCCTCCCCCCACCCCCACCCCCGTCTCCTTCTCCGTGCTCAGACCCTGTCCTACCTCCCGTCTGTCTGCTTAGCGTAGTGTAAATATATTCTCAGTTGGGCTGCTCATAAGACTGGTCTATGAACTCTGAAATCCCTATAGTTTTGCAACAATGATTTTGCAGCTTGATCTCACATATCGATTAAATGTAAAGATGAGGGGGGGGGGTTTGGAGACTCTGTGGCTGCATATCTCACTGCCTCTGATGATTCACCCAAGCCATTCAAGAGTTTCTGAGTGAGGTATGATAATTATCGATTCACTTTACCCCAAAAGAAGTAACGATACATACTGAAGACAATATGAGACCTTTTTTAACAGGAGCAGAGGGTTAGGATGTGTGCCTCTTTGCATAAGCTCTGGTGTCCTTTTAAGAGCACTGCCTACTTTTTCAGCAGCACCACAGCCGTGAAAGATTATCCGCAACTTGATCAATATGGAGCAGCAGCCAATCAGAGCCCTTGGTGCCAAGACAGAGAGAGAGAGAGAGAGAGAGAGAGAGAGATTGAGAGCGAGAGAGAGAGAGAGCTTCATCCCTGAGGTAAGTAGTGATAGATAATGATGGTGAATGAGAGACAACAAAGAGAGAGACAAGAGGACGGGTAAAAAGACAGATGACAGCCTTCATAAACCAACTGCATGTGGGGAGACAGGTGAGAGGCAGCACTCCAGAAGACAATGCACATGAGCACTAAATATGAAGGTGATAGTGGTGGAGGGGTGGTATGGGTGGTGGAAGACGGGGGGGATGGGGTGTGGCGGTGCTCGGAGGGGGGTGGGGGGGTGGCTAAACAGTGTCTCCGACACGTGTCCCTTATTCCACATTCTCAGCTGTGGCTGGAAATGAAAACCCAACAGCCCAGTCTGAATGGAAACACGGAACTTTACCTCCTCTGCGGCAGATGGCAGGGACAGTTTTCAAAAAGGACATCGGTGGAAATAAAAGTGATGAATATACTGAATAAAAGAAAAAAGGAAAAGACAGCGAGAGAGAGTGAGGGATGAAGTAAAGATGTAGAAAGAACGAAAAAGATAACAGAGAGAAAGAGAGTGTGGAGAAAAATACAGTAGTAAAGCAGAGAGAAGCAGTCTGTGTGTGTGTGTGTGTGTGCAAGAGAGAGAAAGAGAGGGAGAGAGAGAGAGAGCGAGCAAGAGAGAGAGAGTGAGTGAGCGAGAGAGAGGGAGAGAGAGGGAGAGAGAGAGAGAAGAGAGAGAGAGAGAGAGAGGGGGGCGTGAGAGAGACATGAGACTGGGCTCTGCTTGGGCCCACTGTGTGTTACCCTCCTGCAGCTTGAATCACTCACTGCAAACACAGCCCAGCTTGGGCAGCTACACAGTGTGTGTGTGTGTGTGTGTGTGTGTGTGTGTGTGTGTTTGTGTGTGTGTGTGTGTGTGGACTAATGCACTGCACGTGGGACCAAGGGTGAGAACAGAGGACCACACAGAGCTACAGTGGCAAAGCCAGCCTTCAACCCACTGCACCATACTACTTCCACAGCACACTACCTCCACACCACTTCCACCACACCACACCACACTACCTCCACACCACACCACCTCCACACTACTCCACACCACACTACTTCCACAGCACACTACTCCACACCACTTCCACCACACCACACTACCTCCACACCACACCACCTCCACACTACTCCATACCACACTACCTCCACACCACACCACCTCCACATCATCTCCACACCACACCACCTCCACAATACTCCACACCACACCACACCACCTCCACAATACTCCACACCACACCACACCATCTCCACACCACACCATCTCCACACCACATCCACCACACCACACCACTTCCACATCATCTCCACACCACTCCACCTCCACACCACTTCCACCACATCCACACCATCTCCACACCACACCACCTCCACTTCCACACTACATCACCTCCACATTACCCCATGGCAGCAGGCTGCAGCTTGGACTCCTCACAGATTCTGGAATAACAGCTGAGAACTTCGGCACAGATGAAAGACCAGATGAAGGCTCCTGATCCAGACGACCCATGTACTCTAGACACACACACACACACTCTCTCTCTCACACACACACACACACACACACACACACACACACACACACAAACTCTCTCTCTCTCTCTCTGTTTCTACCAGTGTCCTTCTCTCTGTAATAGGAGCCAAAATATACATTAGCAATCTATTTGCTATCGGCCAGACACATGCAGATCCAGCATGGCTCGAACTCCAATGAATGAAGCCGTAAACAGAACAGATATTTTTAAGGCGCCACCTCATCCTACACAGGACTACAAAACAAGCCCACTGGATCATTTTAACTTGATTTCTGAGTAAATAAACACGGAGCAAAGACCATCCTTTTAGCACTATCCATTACAATTCTGTTTGGTACAATTGGCACAGAATAGCATACAACAGCGAGAGAGAAAGCCGGAGCGAGAGAGCACCCGTCTTAGTCTGGGGAGCTGATCTCATGCCACAGACGTCTCTCTGGTAACAATTATAGCTGTCAAGGGTTATGATTGATGGCCTTTGTTTACAATGTTTAAAGAGAGAGACAGAATTCAAAACATCATTTTGAAGTACACATAAATAACCGGCGCTTAAATTGTACTCTAATCTGCAAAAAAGCATTATGCCTTTGGCCCAGAAGGTTCAATAATCAAACAACAATAACAGTTTCCATCTTTACCATGAAATTATGTCCGTTTTAAATACCCAGTCATACATCTTCACTTGACAGCTCTCAGCCAGCTGTGACGATTACAGATGTAAATACAGTACTTATGTCTCGTGTGCTCGTTAAGGGAGTGGCTTTGATTGCACATCAGGAAATAGGATTCAAATGTTTCAATCGCTCAAGGAGGAAAACTTTCAAATGATGGCTTTTCCTGGCGTTAATTCCAAAAGCAATAACTTGACAACTCAACCAGGGGTAAATATATTGATTGGTCATGGTAAACACGTCTTTTTTTTAATAAAACATAGTCACACTTGAAGCACAAATTTACTAAATTGTGTTTTAGCGTTTGAGCTTCCACCCTCCTTGTGCTGCACAGGCTCAGTCTCCATTGCCTCAGTCTCTGCCTTTGTCTTCTGATACTCTGTAGATGCGTCTAGCCAAAACAGGAGTCAATGAGAGTCGATCGAGGCTCGTATTCCATCGAGGAGAAGAGCCACAGAGATCAGACTGAATTCTATACTGTGCATGCGGAGGGCAACTCTCTCTCATGGGGTTTGCAAAATAGATTTTTCACCAAGTGCTTCTGTTGCAAACTTTCTTTCTCTCAATCTGTCTCTCTCACACGCTTGTTCTCTTTCTCCCTTTTTTCTCTGCCTCAACTCATCTCTCAGCTCGCCTCGTCCACCCTGCCACGTTTCACACTCCATCCCTCAGTCCGTCCTTAACAATGCCTTTGTTGTTTTGCTTATGCTTCTGCCTGCCAAGCGCACGACTGATGGGACTTTTCATTAATTATGGATGCAATTTTTTGCTCCTTGCGCAACCCCCCGTTTATTCCGACCCGGACAGGACGAGGAGGGGGGTCCAAGAGAAAAGGGACGACGTGCCCTGCCTGTTGCCACTGCAGGCTTTTACAAATTCATAGATATCATTATTTAAGCAAACATGACATTGGACAAATACACAGAGCCCATCTGCTTTGATGAATTACACTGATGAACTCGTGTTTTTTTCCAGGAAGAGAAGAGGAGAGGAGAGGAGAGTAGAGAAGGGGAGGGACGTAGCTACACTGGTAGGCACTGGGTCCAAGCAATTCAGTCAAAGCCACAGTCCATGAACGCTTGCGGGCGGGGGGGGGGGGGGGGGGGGCGGAGCGGAGAGGGGAGAGGAGGGACGCAGCTAGGTGCTAGGACCAAGCCACAGCAGTCCACAAGCGCTCACGGGCGGGGAGGGAGGGTGCGGTGAGGAGCGGGGAGGGGAGAGCATATGCGTGCGTGTGCGCATCAGGGGAGGGAAGCCGGGCAGACTGGCTGTGATCGCTTCCGTCACGCTGGGTGGCTCAGAGCAGGGTTAGCTCAGGGCCCAGGAGAAGCGTGCTCTTCGCCAGCCTCCACGCTAAACCTCTCTGCTGTTTAACAAATTGCCTCCACCACAACTGCCTTGTCTGGGAGAGCTTGATCAAGCTTTGAAGTCTACGGGTCAGCCCAGGGCCAACACTTGAACACAAGGGCTGGGGCTCCATTGGGCTGATTTCATTGGCCAGCACAGTTGATGGGAGGTAGGGAAGACACTGTGGGTTTAACACTGAGCACCGCTGGCCTACAGGTAATGGATTACAGCCCTACGTACCACAAAGGAAGCGTGAGAGAGTGAAAAGCACACTGATATCCTTTGGCCAAATTTGGGGTTCTGGTAAGTAACACACATATAACCAAATTAACCCTAACCTACTTATATATAGATATAGAAACATACAGATATATGTCACTTGCCTTGAAAATCTTCTAACTCACGTCACAAGCTTGCGAATATATTTAGGTATTTTGTGCTGTGAAGCTGGTTTCAGGGACCAAGACCAAAAACGGGCCAAAATAAATTAGCCTTAGCCAGTCGATAAAAACAGAAAGTTTTCACAAAAGCATTTAAATAATCTGAAGATGAATCCAATTTGGACCAAACATCTAAAAAATATTCTTTTGTAATGGTTTTCAGAAAAAGGAACACAATCGAGAGAATATAAAAATCTATTTTTAAAAACTGAGAAAACAAAAAACACTTCTTCCCAATTTCACCCAGCCACTTAGCTAATAGCTTCCAGACCTCACACTTGGTTGTCGTGTCATGATGAGCTATGGGGACTGCACATCTGCAGTGACCACTCCGACCACGCGGCCGATCGCTAACGACCAAAACACTCACCTTCTCTGGTAACCAAGCAACAAAGTACTTTATTTGGCTAACTCGCTCTCGATGGGCCCAATTAAACTCTGGGCCAAACCAGTGATGGAAAAGGCGGGGTGAAGGGTACGGGTCAGTCAAAGTTGACGAGGGAGGTTAATCTTCATATTTGCTTCGGAATGACCTGTGGCGATAATTACGGCCCACGTGTTGAGTGTGACACACTGCGAAGCTGTGACTGTGACTTATTCTGTGTCATTTCAGTTTTGTGTTCAGATGGGAAAATGTGTTTTGAAACACTTCAGCTGTGATAACACCAAGACAGATGTGAGAGCAGAGAGAGAGAGAGACAGA
>JAGFZM010001228.1:225199-234714 GCA_017657215.1 Limnothrissa miodon
CTTCAAGGCAGCTGCTGCTGCTACTGCTGGTCCAAGTAGGAAAAAAAATGTCAGGGATGCAGGGGGAGAAGAATCTCGTTATGCAGCAAACGAGATTTTTTTTTTCTTTTTTATTAATTTGCACAGTTCAGGATGGTAATTGAATGCAAATAGCAGGAAGGTATCAGTAAGCCTGGTGTGTGACACGACCTTTGGCTGACCACCTGGGAGGGATCAAGGCGCGAGTTATGCAGCGACAGAACCCTTAAGGGCAGTGAACAAGAGCGCGTATTCATAATGATATTATTACCGAATTCCAAAGAGGTAATATAAAATTGAAACAACAGAAAGCCTAGTAGCTGAAAAATGGGGGCCATTCAGCACGCGGGTTGATGAAATTTTAGTTGCTACATCTGAGAGTGGGCTTGTGGGGTGTTTTTCAAGTGACGAGGACGAATGAAAAGTATCACTCTTAACTTTGCTCATTATGAATTAATGGTTTTCTAAAGTAACGGGATACGCCACCCTCAATTTTGCCCTGTGTTGAACTGTAAAGAGAATCCTGTCAATAACAGACCAGTCCGGCATCTCAGTCTAACGTTACACGGACTGAGGAAAAAAATTCGATATGTGATTCTTTGGCTAAATGCTGTAGCTACCGACATATTTAATGCTCTATAAATGACTAAATGGGAATGGGTACATTTATTTAACGAATTATCATCTAATAGACCTCGCAGCACTCTGTGCCCATTTTACCCCAACATCAAATAATTATGTTCTTCCGCCGTGACCTCGCCAGCTTAATTTCGCCCTCGGTTTCATACCTGCGCTGGCGTTACGGGGGTTTGGTGCACATCATAATGGTTCACAAATCAGTCCCTATGGATTTTGTGCTAGTGCAATCGATAGCTGCTGGATGAGGGTCGTGATTTCCGGCTTTCAAATAGGCTCTGGCACTTAATTTATACCCTGGGAACTGGAGCTAAAGCCTGGCGGAATTAAAGGACCTACTGGAAGACTGCTAGTGGGAAACGGCTCGGAACTAAGGAGAGAGAGAGAGCATACTAGTGGGGAGCTTAAACGAGGCATTTTCCCACTCCTCTGCCTTGTCCCTTTCCATCTTCACCTAAGGGGAGCGATAACTGCAAGAAGTGTGTTTTAAGCAGCGTCCTGTACGCTAAGACAAGACGCTAAACTCGAACCCTGAAGGTCTTGAAACCAACAAAGCTGCCCCTATGCACACTCCAGGGTTGTAAATGCTTGTATACAGCAATGTGAAAAAGTTATTAAAACAAGCATCACAGCTGAAGAAAAAGTAAATAAATCCATAAAAAAAGAAGTTTTTTAGAGGCTAATATGTGGAGTGGAGGTTAAGTTAATATGAATGTTTTTCAGCAGGGATTGGACACAGAGGTCCAATAGCTGGGAGAGACAGGCTTAAGTGCCCTCACTCACACACCTTCACCACGGGCACCTTCAGGCAGCGGCGGAGAGGGGAGGGGGGGTTGAACACTGCACTTTTCACTGCAGGACAGCCCCGCATGATTAATGACCTCCAATTAGGACCAGGATGGCAGATCTCATGGATTCATATGGCCGAAACCCCCCCCAAAAGATAATCTCTCACAGGCATGCCTTGCACCAGGCCAAGCTCTCCCACAGTTCACACACACACACACACAAACACACACACACACACACACACACACCAACAACAAATAGTACCTGCAGCCTGTGGCAAGGGGCCATCCACGCTGAGCGTCCGCCGTCCACACACTGAAGCTCAGAGACGGTGTCTGTGAGGCAGGCAGTGAGGAGCCTCCTCCATAAAAAAAAAGGCTCGCCCACCGGAATGAATTAAACCTGTGAAAAATATGAAGCCTGTTAGGGGAAAGATGGAAAATGTTTTAATTTCCGAGCCCCCCCTCACACCACCACCACCACCACCACAAGCCCTCATACCCGCCTCCTCACAACCCGTTGTGCCAACGGACATGGTACACAGTTTGTGAATATAACAGCACAACCCGTGCCCATGTTTTTTATGGACATTCCTAGAGCCTGACAAAAAAAGAGTGTTCACTCACTCACTCACTCGCTTGCTGCACAAGGAAATGTGGCAAGGCTGTACACCACTCACTGGCGTTCTCTCCCTGCAATGTGTCATTTTATGTCGTTTGACTTCCTCTGCATTAAAAAGCACTAGGGCTCGACAAGCACTGAGGCCTCCTGGAATCTGGCTGCTCTTGGCCGTCCAAAATCTGTTCACGGAGTTCTGAGCTTGCTGGGCACGCCAAACCACTCCATTATTAGGGCTTGGAAAGCATTTCAATGAGAAAGGGGTGTATGTGTGATAGAGAGGGAGAGGGAGAGAGAATAAGAGAGAGGGAGAGAGAGAATGAAAGAGAAAGCATAAGGGAGAAGGAGAGAGAGGGGGGGGGGAAAGGGAGAGGGAGTAGGAGAGAGAGGAAAAGCGGGAAAAAATCTGAGAACAATTAAACACAAACCGCGTTTGTACTTGGGGAAAGAGTAGCAGTTGTATTCCGAGGCCAGACAGCCTATGGGATGCCGCGGAAGAGCCATTAAAAGGAGAAAGGATGCGTGAACAGCTGTTTTCAGTGCCGGCTTACACTGCATGCCACCATTCCCTTTTGTAGTCGGGGGGTCAGGAATACCGCAGGCCTCTGGCACGCCTGCCAAGAGCTACTCACATGGCACACACATGATTATATGTGTGAGTGTGGGGAAGGGGGGGCAGGGGTGAAGAAAATGAGGCAGAGAAAGAAATAGAACAGAGAGAGAGGGGGGGGACAGAGAGAAAGAGAGAGAGAGGGAGAGAGAGGAAGAGAGAGAGAGAGAGAGAGAGAGAGAGAGAGAGAGAGAGAGAGACAGGCCAGTTTTAAGTCATTAGTACTGTACACAGAGTCAGCCAGCAATGGCCACAGGAGCTGCATGTGTCATGTACTGTAAGAGCTGTGATTGTTTGTCTTTGTGCTTTGTTTAACTGGGACCAAATCTGAAAGGCATACAGTTACATTGGACTGTGGCAGGTCCCAACTGGCAGGACTGGTTCATTTGGGATTTAACCATGCAGCAGACGGGGAATGAAGAAAGCGAGAGAAAGAGAGAGGAAGAGAGAGAAAGAGGGAAAAGCAGACAGGAAAAAGAGGAAAAGTCCCCCATACAAACAGGAAAAAGGTGAAAGGTGATTTGCATAATCTTTTCTAGTATCCAGGCAGATGGTGTGTGTCTGACGGCTGCTGTTTTTTGGGGAGGAGAGGCTGCAGGAATGTGATTAAGTCTGTTTATAGGCCTCATCACAGCCACGACAGAGCAGGACCACCTGCAGGCTGGAAAGCATTACGCCAGGGTCACAGGATATCTCACATGTAAACCCGGAGTCACTTTGCCTCAAATTGGGTGTAAAGATCCCATTTCCTCCCATTGACAAACTGAAACACCTGCGCTGGGATCGGCCGTGATGGTGCGAGGCCCTCGCGCACCCATTATTATATGTTCTGCTAAAACCATGGGTGCCATAAGTACGAGGAAGTTACTAATTGATTGTTTTTCCTCAAAGTAGGCGAAGCTTCGACCTATGCAGTTAGACAGGTCCAATGCTGTCCTAGCTGTTTATCCTCGAGCGCTGCTGGAGTAATTTCAGGCGTGAGAGTCCAGATTTGTGGTGAAATGCCAAATGTAATGTGTAACACGCAGCTGAATTTGTTAATGATCATAACCTGAACTGGAGTTTAAACAGTAGGTGTGGATTAATAGTGCAACATTTGCAAATAAGCTATTTTGGTGCAGCTTTCTACGAGCAAACAAATGTTACAAGAGTGCGTGTGTTCGGCTTGATTTCACTATGAATTGAGCGTGCAATGTGGTCTGTCAGGTAGTTCTGTGAGGCCCATTGTTCATGCTCAGCTTTGGCGGTTCAAAACATGCCCCCATGGCGTTTAATCCCTCACGCTCTTCAATGGCCACAAAACCAACCTAATATGGCCCCAGGACACAAATCTATCAGCCCCCTGTCAGAATGATGGAACTGCATTCCCGGCGCCATATTTCACTGACAGCAAGAGGAGACGGAGTGCCATGGAAACCATGGATGGTAGGCCAGGTGCACGGGGCGATGCAGGAAGAGATGTTCGGCAAGGAGGACTTCCTCAGCTCTTGCTCTGGCTGTCTCGCGCGGTGGGCTTTGGAGCGATGAAAAGCCGACTGTTTGCGGTGCTCTAGTCCACTAACCCACTAATCATTACAGGAGGAAGTTCAATTGTGGTTATAAGCATACAGGAATAAATCAGATTATGAGGGAATAATGATCGGAGCAAAGCAGTTTACAAGGGCATCTGTGTTCAATAAAATAACTGAATGCAGAGAGAAGGGATGGGGGTGGAGAGGGAGAGGGGGCGCTGGCTGCCCACAACCTCTACCTAATACTTCCCTTAGTATTCTCACAGGCCTAGTGGGCAGGCCCTGTCTTGGATTTTCCTTTCCAAGCCGACAGCTTGCAGGGAGACGCGCTCTTCCCACAACCAATGATGCAGCACCTGCTCTCTAGCAGGAGCTGGAGGGACGGCCTCTCCTATCCTCCTCCAGATTAGATAGTGTTCTCTTATCAGGGCTACATAGTACGCTGTCCAAACTCAAGAAACACGCACATCAGTCAACAATGAACATCTGGACCTCTCCAGGGAGGGGTTAAGACAATCATCTATCACCCCAATGATAATTAGGAACAAAAGTTTTGGTTCTCAGTAAACACATGATGAAAAAATCCCATTGCTCAAATGCCTGTGGGTATACCAGAGTAGACAGGACTTTAAAGTGAGTAGACAGGACTCTCAGACTTATAGATTTGAGTAACCTAAAATGTTGCGTGTCATGATTGTCCCTTTACGTCAAGTTAGGAAGCTCAAAGATATTGATTAAAACACAGACAGAAAATAAGAGAAGAGACTTGCAAGAAAGACAAAAGGGAGAGGAGGGATGGAAGAAGAGAGAAAGAAAAAAGAGAGAAAGAGAAAGAGAGAGAGAAAGAGTGTGGGCAGTTGGTAGAAAACTGAAGCGCATACAATTATCGCTTAGCAGATTCTTGAACACTGCTAGCTGCTGCCAGACCTAATTACCCGGACTGCCAGACAGGTGTATTAGATCCTAATTGAATGCTGAACATTCGGTGCCATAATGAAATTATACATGCAGTTCAAGACTGACATTATTCAAACCTCTACGTCTGTCAGCTTGGGCCCTGGAACAAGGAGGGGTGCGGACGTCATCATTACAGACCTAAAACACACTCGAGCTCTGTCTCTCTCTTTCTCTCTCTCTCTCACACACACACACACAGAGACTATACACACTCTCCCACAAATAAGGCAGATGAGCACTGTGTGTGCATTGTGAGTGATTGATCAGTCCCTGTTCTGTGCGCAGAGCTGCATGCAGTCAGAGTAGCTCTGGAATGTCTGATAAAATGATATTAATTCGGCACATTAATGAGATTAATGAATTTGCAGGGCCCGCTGCCAAAGCGGTGCCTTCTTCTCCTTTGTCTGGCCCCGAAATAATAACACAAAGGCAATTACAGTGCATCCATCAATCTGCCGCCAGGACAGCCTAATTATCTCAACATTTCTGAAATCCCCTCACTTTTTTGGCCACGCTCATTTGTATCCTGTGATATGTTATTTTTTTTCATTAATGGAGGACTCCATTACTGCGGCTCGAGCGGAATTTTACAGTGATCCTCGGAATGCCTCCCAAGCAGTGACGGAGTGCCCAGGTGCCAGAGATAGAGAGATCCAGAAGTGGGATGATGGATGGTTATGTCACCTGGTAAAAAATGGGTGTGAAGCCAGCCTCGGCACTCTGCTGTGAACCCCATTATTGGTAAGCTGTGATGGCAAACCAAAAAAAAAAAAAGACTGAGTGCTTCCTATGATTTTTAGCATCTACTGCTGCAATTTCTGTTTGTTTGTTTGTTTTGTTTATTTTCACATATAAGTACTTTGCTCATTGTAGAAGAAAAGAACACTTTTCTGCCAAAGTTCCAGTTTTAACTACAGAAAGAATTGACCTCATCTCATTTGGAGTATCTGTCCTTAAAGGAATTATCTGGAGTAAAATACACTTTAGATCAATTTACGGATGATTGGGAGTACATATGTTGAGTTGATATCAAAATCATGTCATTCGGATGTGTTTTGAGAAAGTTATATTTTACCATTTTGAGCCAAAACTCGTTAGCCTGGAAGTGACCAGGGCATATCATTTCCGCCGCTACAAAACGCTGTTTTTATACCTCTTCTACAGTTCCAACATTCCACTTGCGTGGTAGTGAGTAGAGGATCCCTAAAGCCAAACCGAAGTACCCCGAGGTCTTCGTGTGGTCGGATAGAGAGTCCAGAATGAATTTTAATGAGCCAGTACCTTTCCGGAAATGTTGCTGCTTTAGCTGCCTTTTTTAGGGGAAAGTCCGTAGGAGTCGACTGCCAAGTGTGGAGTAACACGCTCTGGAAATTCACAATTTTTTTTTTTAAACATAGTCCTTCTTTCGAAATTGAAATGAAGTTGCATGCAACATCAAAGCCTAGCTTACTAACAGGTTGGAATTTTTAAATGTCACGTGACGTGATATCTCGCGTGAGGTAGACTCCTGTTGATGGAGAGGATCTGATCGAGCAGCAGAGATGAGCCCGAAAGACAAAACATAGCAGGATGGCAGAGGACCTCAACGAAGAGGAAAATTTTGGATTCGATTTTGAATTCGATGGCCTGCCATACCAATTCGAACCTGAAAATACAGACGAGGAATTAAAAGAATTGGAAGAAGAGGAAAGGAGAGCAACATAAATGCAGCAGGCGGAGATCGTTGGAACCCAGCCGTGAGTTGCTAGTAAGCTAGGCTTTGCTGTTGCATACAACTACAATTTCAATTTCGAAAGAAAGTCTATTTTTTTTTTTTTTTTCAACTGCAAAAATTTAGAATTTCCAGAGCTTGTTACTCCACACTCGGAAATCGACTCCTACGGACTTTCCCCTAAAGATGGCAGCTAAAGCAGCAACATTTCCAGAAAGGTACTAGCTCGTTAAAATACATTCTGGACTCTCTATCCGACCACATGAAGACCTCGGGATACTTTGGTTTGGCTTTAGGGACCCTCTACTCACTACCACGTAATTGTAATGTTGTTTGGAACTGTAGAAAAGGTATAAAAATAGCGTTTTGTAGGGGAAATTATATGCCCTGATCACTTCCAGGCTAACGAGTTTTGGCTCAAAACGGTAAAATATAACTTTCTCAAAACACATCCGAACGACATGATTTTGATGTCAACTCAACGTATGTACTCCCAATCATCCGTAAATTGATCTAAAGTGTATTTTACTCCGGATAATGCCTTTAATCTTCTCTCTCACATCTTCTGCCTACCAGACAGGTCATTGTACAGTGTCACACATCTATGAAGCTGAGCAAACAGTCAGAGAAAGTCACAGTTTCACTCCAACAAACACAGCCATGACACACACACTATAATGACATCTCCAAAACAATAACACTTAAGCGAACCACAGCTTTACATTGGCTCCCCTTAACTCCCATCCACAGCTAATTGTGAATTGAACACAGAGGTGCTTCCTGGTTTTCCCTCAATATGTCAGGCTGTGTGTGTGTGTGTGTGTTGTGGGGGGCAATCTATTGAGCACTCATGTAATATCCTTCAGCTGTCCAAACACTAGGAACCACTCAACCCCGCCCCCTTCACACATACCATGCACACACACACACACATACACACTGCTTCTTAATGGCAGCATCCAACACTCATCAATGCCTGTCATAAAATCGAGTCTCCATTCTCCCACGGTGGCTTGTGGCTGTTCGCTTACCACCACAACTGCAATGCATTTACTAGAGCATAACCAGAGGATGAATGAACATGTTTTAACAAAGCGCGCTCCCACTCGCAGAACCTGACAACATTGTGAGGGGGTTGACATAACGGAGATACACATTCGCCCGCAGGTCCGAAGGCTCTCCGCATTCCCACCACGAACCGAGAGCGGGTGAAAATAAACATTCTGAAAACCATTAAGGCATCGGGATCGGCCAGATATTGTTTGACAGACAGTGTTATGATGTGGATTCAGTTTCAATTGTGGGTTGTCTCGGGGGCACCGCCATCTCGTCTGATAAACACTCGGGAGAGGATTTCAGTTCTCCATTAAAGGCTAAGGGAGACGATGGGCGAGCGTTCAGTGAGACCCGTGGTTTATGACGGCACAGAGGACAAGAGAGTGGTTAACGGTAATATGTTGAGTGCCTTCAACTTTAATTTCAATAAACTCGTTAAAATCGGAGACGTGGTCGGCCCATTTCATGTGTGTTCTGCGTCTCCAGAACCTCACAAATGGCTGAAGAAGTCCTCATAAATGACCATTACTTTTCATAAACATCATCAAAGTTATTTATTGCCTGTAGCTGCAGGTCCCACACACCAAAGTACACTTTTTTTTATTCCCTTTTATTTTTGGTCCCAAACCATATGGAGGCCATGTTCAGTTAAACAAACGCAGGAGGCCGTTAAATCAAGACATAAAAATAAGTCTGCCAGTGCAGCCTGATACTTGTGCGAAGACACTCAGCATTAGAGGCCTTCCTGAAAACGTAAGCTGAGCCTTCAACTTTCATTTTGGGTCTGGCTTCTGTCAGGACTGAACTGCGTTACTCAGCACCCACCAAATGTCCAAAGTAGTGTCCAAAATCAACACAGTGCTGAAGATCCTGAGTCCAGATGCAGGCTGACAATCTACTTATAGACGTTCTACTTTTAGAGATCCATTTTCCCTCAATCATTGTTGCGATTAGGACACCTCACCCCCTCACAAAGAAGTCCCAAGCCAGTGATGACAGGCAGTCTGTATGGGCCAGCTGTGGTCGTCTATACGGTTTGCTATGAACAACCGCTCTCCTAGTTCATCACAGACGATGGTGAGTGAGCTGCTCTGTTCATAAGGGATATGCCCTGTTGTTCAGGGTCAGAGAGTCTCTGTCACTTGATTGACACACATGAAAAGACCTCTCAACCGCAACATACAGTATGACACAGATGCACATGCAGAAACACCCCCAAACACACACACACACACACACACACACACTCACCTCTCTTTCTCTCTCTCTCACACACACACACATCTCTTTCTCCCTCTCACACACATCAACACACACACAGACACACACACATACACTTACATACATACGTCTTTCACAAATCCAATTACCTCATGTCATGGTAATGGAAGACCTCCATGGCTCAGTGTCCATTCCCAGCAAGTCATCATGATGACGAGGAGCAGGAGGAGCTCATAAACAAAGGCATAAACAAATATGCGCTCATCACAGACAATGGCCATCATCTCTAATGGCATGATTCCCCACACACTTACTAATGTGCCCGCACACACACACACTCACTCACTCACTCACACACACATTCACTCACGCACTCACCCCCCCCCCC
>JAGFZM010001228.1:237720-264398 GCA_017657215.1 Limnothrissa miodon
TGTGTGTGTCTATGTTTATTGTGTGTGTGTATATGTGAGTGTGTGTGCTTATGTTTGTGTGTCTCTGTGGGTATGTGTTTCTGTGTGTTTCTGTCTGTGTGTGTGTGTATGTGTGTATGTGTACTGGTACTGGTCATGTAGTGGTGCCAGTGGCATTAAAGAGTGTGTGTGAGTGTGTGTGGTTGTGGGTGGCGGTAGTGGGGGGGGGGGGGGGGGTTGGTCTGAGATGGTCGACTGGTTTTTAAACAAAAGACCCAATGCAGCATTGCTGATTGGGTGGGTTATGGGTTATGGGAGCGTTTACAATGGGATCTGTTGTTTGAGCTTGTTGTTTGATGCTGTAGTGTGCTGACTAATGACAATCATTGGTAAAAACCACATCTCTCTCAGGCTGATTAGCCAGGAATCACCCAGCACAGATCTGACCAGCAGGGCTGTGGAATATGGAATGTGAGCAACATTCTAGAAAAATAGTACAAAGTACATAAAAAGCAGCTCTAGATTCACAGTTGATGGTTTGAGGCCTTAGAAGTCTAAATTCCCAGTTCAATTACTGTAGGTGAGAAGAGAGCAGTAACCTTACTGCCCATCAAACTGAAAACTATCTGAACAATAACACAATATTGGCATCGCCCAACATCACTTTAGGAACAAGCCCATGTTAAAGGGTTCCTCTGAACATCCCCGAGGCGAGATGTTGGAGAACACGGCTTACAGAGATGACGGAGAGGGAGACGGTGGGGGTGTTGAGGTTCTTGCTCGTACCGGCACGAGTCGGAGGTTGTTATTCCCAGTCATGTCCCACCTGTCCGAGGCACGCCGACGGGCCAACCTTTTCTTTATTCCGGGCACACTCCTTACGGCTTGGAAACATCGACTAAGCATGAACATAATGCATAAAACACCAGCGCTTCCCGAGCTTCCTGATACAGGCCTACGCTGGCGTATTAGTTCTCCTGGGCCATTTAGTCTATTTAGACATATCCACGGGTTGCAATGACCCAACCCATCCATATAAATGCACCTCTAACACACAGCACACCACACGGCACAGCTTTTCCACATAATGAAAAATAGAATAACAACTCATTATAGGTGACAATGCATACATTGTTGGGCAAGCACAATTACACGGTGGTTTACTATGGCAGAGATGCTCACACACACACACACACACACACACATAGCTGTCATACAACAAGTCTGACGTGCCATGCAAGGAACACACACACTCATTGTCATTCAGCGCACACGGCGTCAGAAAACAAAGATTATTATAAAGCATGTGAACACATTGGCCTTTAAGAAGCTGTGCTTTTCCACTGAACCTTGGTATCGGATGGAGGACAGTCATGAAGCTTTTACAAGACACTGTGGCTCCTCTTCAGAGTGCAACCCTGCAACCTTAGCCTCTCTCTCGCCTAGCTAAATTCAATACAGGTCCACTTCAATTAATTAGACCTAAATAAATAATGTGCTAGGAACCTATTTAGGGGTTTTATTCACTAGACATAAAAGCCATTAATTATCACACTCAAAGCGAATGGGGGAGATAAGAGTAAGTTCAAGCTGAAACGAGGAAAGCGCAAGACGACAATGAGAAAACACCTCGAATTTAAAATGTCCGCTGAAACTTCTCGCGGCAAGAACTAATGCGTGAAGATCACACACGCGAACCGTGTCTCAGGCTGATGTTCGAAATCAATGTGAATATTGTTGCTGAATGGAGCAATGAAAACAAATGGCGACGCGGGGTCACCGAATCGCTCTTGCTTGTTTGTGAGTGGCCAGGGAGACAGGTGAAGTTTGCCCTTATTACCAATGTCAGGGATTCGATTAAGCAAGAGGAAAGCAAATGATCCCAATGAACTAATGATTAATCCGGCAGGTCTATTCACTAATGTACCAGAATGCATTAGAGGCATAAGTTAATGGGGACAGGACATCAATTCAAATACAAATGAACCACATTTGCATTGGACGCTTATTGACTGGTGTAACAAAACGAATTACAAAAGGTAATCTACTTATGAACCTTAGAGAGGGATGGAACATGATTTCCGACATATCTGGGATCTGACTTGAGTTGATTGTTGCCTTGAGAAAATGACCTGGCAGCACGAGTGCACATTAACTCGTAAACTGCTTCTTAAGATGACTGACAGCCTTCTGAGTTTTTTTACGCTTGTACTGTTATACAGACAATAGTATAATGTATATTAGTATATATTTTATGTTTATAACACGTCAATAATGCATTGAAAAACAAATCTTAAAGATCTAATCTATCTTGAGTTCTTCAACAGTTAACAATCCTAAAAGACTACACAAAAAGTAAATCACCACAATGCTACCTACTGCAATCTTATAAAGTATTCTCATTTTGAGATGAGATTCAGTAATTCAAAACAGCAAAGCAAATACATCTTTAAAGTAATCATGTCTTTCAAATCGTAATACAGAAAGAGCTGGCAGTATCAATGTAGGACATCGCTAAACACGCAAGATATCAGTTTCAGACCACACTTTCACTTTGAAGACAGCAAATGACAAGTGACAGAGAGCACCCAGCAACGGACTCATCTGACTTTGTTCATCTTCGACAGTCATTAAAAATTCAGCCCTCCTCCTGCCTTGCCAAGCCCGGGTAATATCAGGGACACACTTCACTTCTTCCCCCAGTTCATTACCTTGTATGACACAAAGCACATGGGCAGAGAGCCGGACGTAACGCATTCCCTGCACGTAGCAGTCATGATTAATGCGTATTAAGGCCGTGTCATACCTGCGCGCCGGGCCACAGCTGCGCGATCGGGAGTGGGCGCATTAAGTGGCGGCGTTCCCACACTATGCGAAGGCCGCTGTCATTACTGCTGTCAGACAGGCCAGGCTCCCGGGGTGACAGCAGCGAGTCTCGCCCCCTTCTGAGATACCTTCCCCACCTCCCTTGAGCCGCCGACGCCGCCACCATCACCTGCACCTCAGTGCTCCCACAACTTTCAACACCCCACCCCACCCCCACCTCCACCCCAACCCCCATCAGTACAGCCACCCTAACTCCACCACCCACCCCCCTCGAGAGAGGTGCCTTAAAACGCTGCCGCTCGGTGGATGAAAGCCGGGGCCTTAATCCTCGCTTTGTTCTGGTACACAGATGAACATGAAAGCCCACTTCTGTGGATTGCTTCCCTCTGGGCCTTTCGGGCACTCCAGAGGACCAGGAGCTCCAGTCTTATCAATAATGCTGTGCTCTTAACTGTGGGCTTAAACTGGGGGAAATATTCCACAATTTGACAGGAATCTATCCACCCATCCTGCACCGGTCCCCATGGTAATGATGCTTTTGCTAGCTCCTCTAATACCATCTAGTAAGTGATTTTTTTTCTTTTTTTTTGGAGAGAGAGAGGGAGGGAGTGGTGGTGGGAGAAAGCAATGCTTCTATTTGATGTTTCGATTGGGGATTGATCTCGGAGGAAAAGGCTTGCATTCTGAAAGTGGGATTATTGGCTTCGCCGGCTCCCCTCAGATGTCAAAGATCTTTGAACAGTCTTGTAAAGTGTGCTTCTTCCAGTCTGCCAGTGAACTGCTTATGAACTCATCAAGAGGACCTGTCTCCATATTAATGAAGCTCCCTTCCTCAAGACACAACTCTGCTTCCCACACACAAATGCTAGAGAACCTCTTTGGCTTTCCTGGAAAAAAAAGAAAGAAAGAAAGAAAAATCTGCACTTGCCTCTTTTCTCACCTGGACTGGAATTATGACAGAGCAAGCAAAGTTATCACAGCGGAGTTCATCGAGCCTATTTTACAAGAGTTTATTTTTAGGCCAGTGGAGTTTTTCGGTAACAGGAATCACTCAAAACCATACTCAAATAAGCCAATAAGCAATTTAGCAACCTAAAGACCCTGCATGCATAAAAACTTATAAGACAACATAACAAAACATCATTTTAACACAGATACCTTCAGTAAAAATGCCTGATCCAGTAGAGAGAGAGAGAGAGAGATCCATCCAAGCACTTTTTTTTATTATTGCATTCAATTGACTTGTGTTTCCTGAAAGAGTATCTATTGTAAATAGAACCTACTATTGCAAGGGTATAGGCATCTTTACAGTTGCCAAGTTGTTCAAATTTGTTCAACTTTGAACAAAACTGTCCCAAAGTCAACAGATGCTGCTACCTGGCCCGTCCTTTGCAGAATTAACATACCTCCCACCACCCCCCAACACACACACACACACACACACGCACTCCTTTGTCTCGCTAGAATGCAAGAAAATTCAGCGTAAGCAGGAAGAAAGACATCTGCTTTCAGACGAAAGTGTTCCACATTTTCTGTGAGACAGGAGGGGAGGAGGAGGAGGGGCAGTGTGCTGCACTGAGAGCGGGTGGTGTGTGTGTGTGTGTGTGGGTGTGTTCCAGGAGGTTGTGGCAGGGTGTTGATCTGTGTGCGATGGTGCCAGTCACAAAGAGTGAGGGGCATGGCTACACTGTAATTGATAATGTAAAGGCAGATGGAAGTCTCCAGGGAGACAGAAAGAATGCAAGCAGATGGTCCAATTGCTACTTATTTATGTGTGGCAAAGATCCCCCCCCCTTACTCCCAGCCAATGGTTCCCTTAGCCAAAGCTTATGCTATGATGGATCATTATAGAAGGTTGTGCATAAACAACAATATGTTTTCAAATCTGGATGGCAAAGGTAAAAAAAAAGAAAGAAAAAAACAAAATCCAGAAAAAGAGGGCAATGTTTCACAGGCCCCTGTCAGAGTGTCTGCTTGACTGTCATGCTAACATGAGAAATCTAATTAGGACGAGCTGTTCCAGCTCACTGACAGGAGATGCAGTCAGTTTGTCTACCTAGGGTTAGGGTTAGGGTTAGGGTTAGCCTGTAGGTGTAGCCATTTACACAGACAACATACACACACACACACACACACACACACACAGTATTTGGATTCCTTTGTATGTCAAGTACATTTGAAGAAATTGACAATTAAAACTGACTTTGACTTTGACTTCTATGTACACACATATACAGTATGTTGTGTGTGTGTGTGTGTGTGTGCACACTCGGACATTAGTAAAACAAATGCTGATACACACACACACACATACAAGCAAAAGGTTGTTGGTGCGAGGGGTTAGTGGTCAGTGTAGCCTAATGACCTGGACTTCCTCACGAGGTTAGCGCTGTCAGTGCGGACACTGACAGATTGGTTAATATGGCGCTCCCATCTCTCTGGCCCAGACCTCTGGGTTAACTCTATTAATGGCCCTGCTGCCCTGATGTCATATTTACCGCCCTGCTCTTCGCTCCACAGCACACAGCAATAGGTGGTCTAATGCGCCTGTGCAAAGGCCATTCACTGAACACAAGCGTACAGGGGGAATTCCAGCCCTTATTTCTCATACGGACACTTCAATACTAACTTGGTTTTGGAAGAGATTACGGCTTTAAGCTACACGGGTAGCAATAGTTTTTTTTGGCCACCTTCATTTATCTTAGTACAGGGGAAACCATTAGATATCTGTTTTAAAAATAAATTAAACCTTTTATAATGTTTCAAAAGTAATCAAGTGACTTATAAGTCTACTAAACTGCTTTTTTTCACTTTAATTCCAAATTATGAATATGATTGTATGAAAAATACCATTGTATTTTTCTCTCTACGTCTATCCAAACCATTAATGAGTCACTTACAAAATAAAAAAAAAATAAACTAGCCTACTAATGGTTGCTCTAGTGCAATATAAATTACAATAACAAAACCGTGAGTGTCTCATCTCATGAAATGAGTTGGCATCTCCTCCTCAACATTCCAGGCCTGTACTGAGCAATTATTCATATTTGCTTTTCATCCTAGAAAACGGAGGCACAGTGTGGAGGAGTGTGTGTGTGTGTGTGTGTAGCAAATATGACCCGGGGGCAGGATATTACTTCACAAAGTACTTAAGACACACACACACAAAAGGCATGTTGTACTGTACGTGTGTGTGTCGGCACCTCCAGTGTTGAATCCACCCGCAAAACCACACAGTAGTTCTTGACACAACAGCAGAGCCGTGCTCTTGGAGGTAACACACCAAACACAACAGGCACCGGGACTGTGTGACTGGGTAAGCTGTGAAAAAAACAAACACAGTCAAAACACACAAAAAACACCAACACAAACACACACACACACACACACACACACGCACACACGCACACACAAGCACACACACATACATACACACACCCACACACAGTGCTGTGATAACATTTTTTGTTTTCATTTCCAGTTTTTCTAGGTGAAAATTATTCAATTCCTCCAGGAATAAAAAAAATCAGCTAACTAACTATTGAGTATCTCTGGCTCTATCTGCTGAATGACACTAAGCATGTTTCAGTAAAAAGAAAAATATGTATGTGAACCTTCCAGAAAAAGGAGGAAAATCTCATCACAGCAAAGCTACTGTAAGATGCTGTCATTTCTGCAAAAAAAAAAATGCATTTACTTCCCTTTTGGTCCCTTTAAGGAAAAGAAAATGACAAGAAAAAAAAGGTAAGACAAAGAAATGATTTACCCTTCCTCCAAAATGTCTGTGTTCTCAGCACATAGCTGAGGCTTATATCACGTTGGTTTGTCCAGAGGCATAAAGCTTTTACTGTTTCAGGCACATATTTCAGCTCACAAACACTAATGTCCCTGTCATATGACTCAACAGTAAAGATTCTTCGGCCTCTTACTAGTCTAAACGGAGAGTCAGTAGTTTTATTCACGTGAAATAAACCTGCCAATAAAAACAATACAGTCACTTTAGAAAGCAGTCCGCTAAGTCAAGTAAACATAATTTTCTTTTTTTTTTATTTTCTCATTTTAAATTGACATGAAATTAAAAGAAAATAGAAATGTCTCCAAAAATGTGTGACAGACTTAGCTACATAAAACACTGCATTTATTTTTTTGTAAATGATTAGTATTATACAATAATATTATAAGATAAGTTTGTTTTATGATAGAAGGTAATCAAATATATTATTACTGGTCTGTATGCTTATCTGCACATTTAATGCAATTAACTTACAAGATTTTGGCTTTATGGATGATAATTACCTAATCAAATCAGTCATACAGTGGCAAATTAATTTAATTTGTCCGTCTCTGAGAGGGTCAAATAAGCTCAGACATATGCATAGGACATATGGCACTCAATTAACGTATTTTGAGCAGAGTTTAAAGTCCTCTAAGAGAACATTTCAAACATAGAACGTTTTACGTACTGTAGAATAGTTCTTCTTGCCACAATATAACACAAACATAAGCTCAAAGTTATAATCTACGTACTGATTTGTTCTGTAATTAGCGGACTAGTTGCCTAGCCTCCACAGCCAGCATAGACTTAAATAAGAGCAGGCAGTAAGGCGAGACATGGAGTGACAGTGGAGAGGAGTAGAGTGAGTGGTCTTCGGCCTGAGAGTGGGAGCAGATCGTGTTTCTGATTCACTGGAGTGCTCCGTCCTCCACACTTCAAAGCCCTGCGTCTGATTCAGCCCAAACGGTGTCAGTGCCTGCACTCAATTTTGGCAATAATTTGCTTTGAGAGAAAAGTCTGGAAACAATTTGTGATTGCTTGACCAAAATTTTTCTTTCCCCTTTTTTAAGTGCTTGTTTCTTTTTTGACGTGCAAAGAAAGTTATTGTAACTATTGACCCTCCCGGAGCTTGAATGGCATTTCCAGCTATTCTGGGTGCCACCACTGTTCTCCAAAACGGAACTTTTTAATCCAGCACGTCAGTGTTGTTTTAGGCCTGATCTGCCGCATGACTGGTTGCTGCTATTAGCGTTAGAGCTGGAGTATAGCCGGGAGTTCAGACTGTAGGCAGTACAACCTAGTTAGGACTCTAGGGAGTGTGCTTTAGTTAGCACTGTAGGGAGTATGTCCTAGTTAGGACTCTCGGGAGTGTGCTTTAGTTAGGGAGTATGTCCTAGTTAGGACTCTAGGGAGTGTGCTTTAGTTAGCACTGTAGGGAGTGTGCCAGAGTTTGAACTATAAGGAAGTATGCCCTACTTGTATGAGGGAGTAAAACCTAATTAGGACTATAGGGAGTATGCCCTAGTTAGGAGTCTAAGAACTATGCCCTGGAGTTATGACTGTAGCGCCCTAGAACATGCCCTAGTTAATTGGACTATAACCCAGTATACTAGTTAGGACTAAGGAGTATGCCCTAGTAAGGACTGAAAGGAGTATAACCTAAAGTTAGGACTTTATCAAGTATGTCCTAAAGACAATGCCCTACAGTTTGGACAGTAGAATGCCCTAGTTAGGCCTGTAAGGGTGCATGTTCTAGTTAGGACAGTAGAGACTACTGTATGGCCTAGAGTTAAGACTATGCCCTAGAGTTAGGACTCAGCAGGGGGAAACATTTCCATCTTACTGTATGACTATTATCAAGCCAGGAAATACAGATTAAAATACACACACTTGACTAAAACCCACACATACTACAAAGAAGGAACATACAGGTGTAGAAGTCATAACATTTTGTAACTCTGTCTAAAGTTATGTTTGGTTCAGTCATATAAACCCATCCTAGTCATTATGTATTTCATATGCATTTTAAAAGCAGGAGAATGTCACATATTGCCCCTCCTGCATTTCCTCACTAGATCAAGACTAATGTTTGAATGATAATTCTCATAACTTGAAACACCACTGCTCCCTTGTGGCCAAAAGCATCACTGCACTGTGAGTCACAGGAATTGTAACTGGACAAGGACAAAAGTGCTATTGCCATTAAAACTAGTAGAGAATTTGGAGAGGAATTACCATTTTTATTATTATTATTATTATTATTATTATTACTATTATTATTAGTAGTAGTAGTAGAAGTGTCAGTAGTAGTAATAGTAGTAGTAAAAGTGTCATTGTTCTCAAAATGATAATTTGTTAGCTCTGGAATTTAGTTGGATAGTAGATGACTTACAGAGTTGGCAGTGAGAACGCACACACGCGCAAGCACGCACACACACACACACACACACACACACACACACACACACACGCACACGCACACACGCACACACACACACACACACACACACTCCCTCTTAGTTGTTTCACCCCCCTCTGTGTTGTTACCACAACTTAGGTCAGACCACCAAGTCCAAGTCCTAATTTGAGAGCAGTGTCCTGCTGTTCCCTCAGGATGACCAGCGTCAAAGGCTTTCAACCCCCTCCCCCAACACACACACACAAACATACACACAGTTTTTCCCCTAAATACTAAAAATATGGGAGAAATAATTCTGACAATAATCCTAAAATAAATACCCAAATACAGAGTTTAATTTCTCAATACTTTTTATCATTACTTTTGAAATGATCCCTTTTGATATCTGAGCGGTAATCAATAATAATGACAATAATAAAAACTACAACCGGCTAAAACTATACTACGAAGCAAGCTTTCCCTGAGCCACAAGGCTAAGTTAGCAGGCAACCTCTTAAAACCCCAGTCGCCCTCCAGCCCTGGCCTTCTCCGCAGTCCCCTCACCCAAGTCGAGCTGTCCTCCCACCCCCCCTTACCTTACCTCACCTCCTCTCTCCTCCTCTCTCCTCCCCAAAGCAATCAGGTGAATCCCACATTAACTCCCAGGAAATGGCTCATTAATATTTTACTTGTTACCAGCCCTGTTTGCGCTATATATCAATGCCGGGCCGCTCCTTTGAAAGCCATACATTAGAACTATTTTCAAAATACTTCACTGTCAGCCCATGGCAGTCTCATTACTTATTAAGATAAGAGAGAAGGTGTGGAGGAGCAGTTGGTGGCTCAGCTTGCTTTAAAAGCTGCCCTCCTCCTCCTCCTCCACCTCCCTCGTCCTTCTTCTTCTTCTTCTTCTTCTCACCCTTTTTTCTTTCTCCGCTCGGCTCTTTTCAAAGCTATAGACTGTCACATAACCTTAAAGGGAGTGTGAAAAAGAGAGAGGGAGAGAGAGAAAGAGAGAGGAGGAGAAGAAGGAGAAGGAGAAGAAGAAGAAAAAAAAGAAAAAGACGACTACTACCCTTTAGTTAAAGAGGAAAACAAAACATGCCTGTCAGGGGGTGTAATGTGTATTAGAGTAAGTGGCCAAGGCCTTAGTACTTTCCGACTACTTTAAAGGAGTTCAGATGCTGAAATAAGCCGTGCTGACCTCCAATTTGTCAGCGCAAAAAAGTGGCCCAGGCGCTACCATGTATCCATGTAGAGAACGGCAACAGCAGCTCTTGTTTTAAAACAATACATTGGGAACAAAGAGTGCTGAGGTCATGGATTTTTTTAAACTTCTGTCCATATTATATATAATAGGCTGACTTGCAAGCATAGGATTAAACTGTCAGATCCATTTGCTTCCATCTAACTAAAGATAGATAACAATCACCAGATCAGTCAGGAAGCCCATACCATTCAAAACCTTACTCTGCACAAACACGCACGGACACACACACACACACACACACACACACACACACACACAGGGACAAAAAAAGATACACACAAGCACATACACACATAAACACACACACACACACACACACACACACACAAACAAACAGATACAGTATACACAAGCACATACACACACATAAATAGAGAGGGGGAGAGGGAGAGAGAAAGAGAGACTGTACTGTACTGTACTGTATGTTCCCATCTAAAAGAATATCTTTATCAAATAAAGCATCAGTTATATATACCTGTAAGTGTAATAGCATGTTATACAGCCCATCTGTTTTACATTGTGCCTATCTATCTATGAATTATATTTTTATACTGTATTTTACTAACATTTCAGTGTCATGGCTGAACTATGATGAGTCCTTTCCCAACTGCACAGACAGCATGCAGGTGCCATTGGCAGTGGGTGACTGCAGAGGTTAACATAAGGTTAGCACACAATCGTGTCTGGCATCCATTTCCTCCGATGTCACAAAGTGCCTTAATAAAGTGCTCTTGTCTTGATGACAAGTCGGTCACGGGGAATTAGATGCCCTTTCGTGGGTGCCTTGATTTTATCTGGGAAAGAAGGATTGGTTGGGACGGAGGCAGGCTTGGTGTAGCCTGTCTGAGGCCGAGAGAAGCCGCTGGAGAAGTCAACTCAAAGACACGAGCTGGCACGACTAGGTCCTTTATGGACAACACAGAACTCGAAAGCAGAGGAGAGCCAACGCCCGTTGACTAAGAGACAGGCTAGCCAGGATTCCATTCAACTAGTCAATGCACATTTATGTTATGCGAATAAGAAATCCTACTTGTAATCACATGCAATGCACATCAGTCCCCTAAGGCGAATGTAATTTTGATTCGCTTGAGAGAAATTCTTGATCAACTCTTGCATTAAGCAATATATTAAAGTCAATGGTAGCAGTTTAATTTGCAAACATTCACATTTAGATAAGACCTCCAACATCTTTCAAAGCCTTTAAAGACTTCTATTTCTGCATTTTATTTCACAAAGGCCTACCGCCACAAGCGAATTAAAAAACGTGATATTTCTGAATCCTTAATCATTCGTCAAGGCCATCTGTTCTGAGGGGTAAAGTAGATGGCGATCCGCGCATTCCTCCCACCAACAGCCAAGTTAATTGTGAGTATACACACATACACGGTACAGTGCGTCTGAGTGTAACTTCTTATTTAAACGCTTGTCTCTAATCAGCCACACCACTATAAACACATCCATATTTGTTTCTGAAGCCCATTCAGTCATCTGTCTCGAAACCAAACAAAAGAGGGGGTTAAAAAGAAAAAGAAGAAGAAGAAGAAGAAGAAGAAAAAGAAGACAAGAAAAAAAAGGCGTCTTTGAGTGTACATTCAATCTGATGCTTGGTTTCAAGTTTGGAGCTGGAAGGGGAGGGGGGGTGGGGTTGGGCTGGTGTAGCCTAGAGTACAGTTCATTTAAAGAAGTGCCTGGCACACTTTTAATCACAAGGTCCTTATGCAATTTGATTAGCACGTCATAGGCGCTTAATGTCTCCAACATGTCTCCTAGCTGGCCGGCCCCAGGGCCTGGGCTCCATTAGAGGGGGGAGAACCCGCGAGCTGTCCCCGCTACATGTATCTAAAAAGGAGGCAAAGGAGGAACACGTGCAGCCTCCTCCACTTTGCTGTTGTTTACCAAATACCCAAAAACATCATGGAATCATTTAAGATGGTGTACGTGTGTGTATGTGTGAGTGTGTGTTTGTGTGAGAGTGTGTGTGTGTTTCCTTTATTGTTTAACCCTTTTCCTTTTGCCCCCTAATGACACACACACAAACCTAAAGTGGGATCAGGTTGACAAAAGTATGGAGCCCTCTTGTGGAGCGTCCTAACGGGAAGTTTGCCATTGATATGTACCCAGGTAGGCTTTTCCCTCTATATGCTTAGAGGTAATTGGTTACTGTGTTATTATTATACTGTCTGTGTTATTGGTTACCCTATTTGCTCACTTGCTGTGTTTTGAGTTTAATTTGATTCCTGCAATCTACTAAACAAACAAGTTTAAGCTACAGTGCGTTATTATAAACACAATCGTCAAAAAAAGCATTGTTGAAAACCATTGAGACTGGTTTCAAGTGACACTAATTTGGGATTTGTGGTCATTCTCAATAACAGCAAGTAAAGGAAAGATCTAAGTAACTACATCAATTCTTCAAATGAAAACGGCACACAGCTGCGGGTGCATGAGATATTCACTCAGGAACCCGAGCGAGAGGAGTGCATTCATTGCTCACAAACAACGTCAAGCACTTTAATTAAAGGAAAAAGCCATAAAGACAACGCTGGGGAGACAGCGCAGAATTGATTTATGGGATAGAGGAGGACTAGGCTATATTCCTCAGCCTTGCTCTTGAGGTGGACAGTTGTGTGGACTCTCCCTAATGGCGTACATGTGTGTGTGTGTGTGTGTGTGTGTGTGTGTGTGTGTGTGAGGCTTAAGAAGGGACCGGACAGGTACAGTGAGGTACACGGGGCACCCAAGACTCAGAAAGAGATTATTTATACAACACGGCTATCAGCCATCCAAAGTCAAGCTATTAGTCACAGTTGAGCAGGCGACAAGCCCAGAAATCCAACATTTGCTATTATCCAGTGATGGATGGCCAACCATCTCAGCAGTCATACATCAACATGGATCCTTTTAAAACAGGATCCAGCACTACTGGCAACAGCCAGGGGAGCTCCACTCTCTCTCTCTCTGTGTTCAACATGCCCACCTTGCACATCTACCCAGTAAACAAGCCCATAGCATGGTTGCACATGGCTGCATATACCTTATATAAGCAATTATCATTTTCATTTAGAGAAAGCACGCCTCATTATACTTGTGTACTGTACATGAGAGGACTGACATTTCAACTGCTTTTTCATTCATTAGCCAACTCTGAAGTCACTAAAACACTGGTCTTACGGTAAGTAAGAGTGTGCTGAAACTACAGAGCCTAAAGAGTGCAAAGTGACTAGAAGTTGATCTAAGAAATGAGTACTAGTGACAGTTTGGTACCAACAGGAGTAGTAGGAGTGCAACAGACAGTGTTTTTAGATTTGGACAATGCTAAACACACAGGGCCTTTAGCCGATCAACAACACATTCATTTTGACGACCCTTCTTTGTCTATGAAATGAATATCTTCTACTGTACTACTCAGCCCCAATTATATTTCCTAAATGCTTATACCAGCTTTTAAAAGCAAGAAATCTCAGTATTGTTCCAACAGGAGAAAACAGATCATATTGCATGTTTTGGGTATATATTACCAGATGTAGGCAACTGTATAAGGAACAGAGAAGGTTGTCAATGAACCACTGGAGAATGGCATTTTATTTCCCAACCCAAGACTGTTAGCACAGACAGACCTCTCCACAATACAACCCAACTCATCCTAATACCTGTTATCTCCCAGCATGCATTGCAACAGCATGCATCAGTGGCAAGCCTGCTGTTTGGCAACGTTTCCTGCAGCTAATTCTAGGTCTCTGGGAGCCTGGATCAATGGCATGGAATCACTGTCCTGCAGTTTTGCCTATGTTTGCTAATTTCTCTCTCCCTCGCACAAGCACACATACTCTCTCGCTCTCCCTCTCTCTGCAGAAAAAAAAACAACACAAAGCAAACACTATCTCTGTGGGGAGTTTTATTGGAGCGTTTCTTTGGCCTGCTGCCGACACAGCTCTCCAAGCACGCAGTGGGAGTGTTTGGACAAAACCCCCTTGCACTGTCATCATCCTCCTAGTCTGAACCACCACCAGCAGCAGCAGCCAACGCTCTCGCATGCATCCAGCTACTAATACCATGTGCTTTGCTGCCCCCTAGTGCAAGAAAACAGCAACTGCAACTGCCCTCACTCCCCCTGCTCAAGCACAGAGGGGGTGCATCGGCAACATGAACTGAAGCATGGGGGGTGCAGGAGCAACACTGACAAGACCAGAGAGTCTCCTCCAGCAGCCTGGGGTGCAGCATCCATCTCTGTCTGTTTGCCAAATTTGATTTTAAATATTTACAAACGCCATACATCTTCCCTGAAACAAATTACCCGCAAAGTGTTATTGTCTGTGAGAAGAAGTAGTAAGAAGGATGGAGGCTTTAAAGGGTGCATCAATGTTTTATTTGGTAAAATATATGACTACCAGGTATACAACTACCGCGCCCCCACCACACTCCTTCCTTTTACGATCAAATGAAAAGCACAGCAAAATGTCCAACTTTCTCAGGCAGAATTATAAGAGCCGCATTATTTTGTCTAAGTTCAGCTTTCCCTGGGCCTCTATTAGTGTCACTGGGTTATTTAAGCGTACCCTTTGATATGCTCAACTGATGGCTATTAGTCCTGAGAACCACATGGAGTTTTGATCTTTTATGCACGGCCACGATTAAAGGCAGACACTAAACTACTCCTTTTTTGAGGACAGATCACTTTAATGTGTAACTCAGAAGGACAGCTGCTTTTGAAGTTAAAATGGCGTGACCATACCATTCTATTGCAAACTATTAAATCACATCTGCTGAGGTGCCCCTAGCTTGCTCAAATGCAAGAGCGATGGAGCAAATACAATTTCAGGTGATAATTCACCTGTGATCTTAGTCCTCTTTCTTGGACTTGATGGGCTAGGCATTCCCATTGTGTCATAAACATTAATAACACCATAAAGGGTTCTATGAAAGAACCGCAGAATCGTCCAAAAGAAACAGAATCAAAGCCTTTCTCAGTGTCAGTTAGCTTTAAACTGTATTGATGTTCTCCCTGTGAATGCAGGCCCTGCTTTTCTTAAAAAATTCTGCAAGTCCACATGTAGGCTTAAAGGAGGGCTATAAATTTTAGTGCGCACCAGGTACAAAACATCGCCACAAAAACGTCTCATCCCATCAAAGCCCCCAGTTGTTGAAGCGCCACAGCAGAGCAGGTCAAATTGAGAGGGCTTTGGTGCACAGCACTGGTTGGGTCTAGGAGTGCATTCAGAGTAATGAACCCTTTTTCAGCTGACAGAAATGATCTACAGCTTTCCTGAGGATAGTCCCCTCTGTTTACAGTAAAGCAATCACGGCAAAACATTTCTCCTTCAGAGAAACCCAAGGAAAACAGAAACTGAGTCTGAATTATTGTTTGCCTTTGATACACCCTGCTGTGTTATTCAATAAGAAAATAAAAAATGAAAAAAAAAAAAAAAAAAAACATTTAATGCGTTTTTGACTCTGCTGAAAGCTCTGTTTGGAATTACAAAATGCCCCAGCAGATAACTTCAGAATTGATGAAGGCCACCATGGAATAAAGTCACAGCACTCTAGGGTGTGAAAATGAAAATCAAACTCGTATAAAGTCATGTGATAGTATTTTATTTTCCTGTTGATTTGTTATGTTATCACAGTCTATCTCCAGACTGCCTTGGCCCAGAAAACCAACAATCTGCCTCTGATAAACAGACTTAATTAATCTCTTGCCAATTAAACACACATAATCCCCCATCCTTCCTCATTGGAATCAAAATACTGTAGAGGCGAGCTGCAGTACCCCCCCTCCTCCCCTCTCCCCTCGGCCGCCCAACAGGAAAAATTGATTGCCTTCGCTAGCGCAATGATTTGAAATGCTAACGTTGACAGTCCTTTCCCTGAGGTCAGCGCTTTGCTGGCATGAGCAGGGATTAGTGGATTTGTCTGGCACTTTTGATAACAATCACCGCTGGAATTTGAAGGGTTTCCCCTTCATCATCATCATCATCATCATCATCATCATCACGTATGCTTGGCAGGAAGCCCTTGCGCCCGGTCTGCGACGGCCGGAATGACATTGTGAGCTGTGCGTGGGAAAAAACTGCAGCCACGCTGTGCTGTGTCACATACTTAGCAGGCTGCTATCTGGTGAGCTAGCATGTGCAGTAGGCTTGTTTGGGATTTGTTCAGGAAGAAGAGACAGGGATTCAGACAAGGATGCAAGACAGTAGAACAAGGAAGACAGTAGAACAGAAGACAGTAGAACAGAAGACAGAAAAAAAAATGTTCAAATGAGCCTCTTATCATTTAATGAGTAAAATTATGAAATTAATTATTTGATAAGTCACTGATGAGTACATTTTCAGGTACTTCTCCTGGTTTCAAAACACTACATGCACCATTTTAATAATTGTATTTGAATGTTTTTTGCATTAATAATTTTAGTTTTTCAGTATATCAATGGGTCTGCATTAGAGTGGATTTATTTTACATAATATTATCAACACGACTGAAGTCTGAGCAATGATTACTGTCTGACAGAATAAAAAAAAACATGATGTAAATATTTTTTTAAACAAAATTTGATTTACAGCGTTTTATAACCTGAAATGATCCTTTAATCTTCAGTAACTCAATCCCCATGACATGTATACAACCTGCTATACAGTGTATGTACACATGTATTACAGAATGTAAACATGTATTACTTCCTCAGGTAAAATAAACTTGAATGGCTCCCAAATATATGGTCTATATCACTCCAGGCCCTAGTCTCCAGAGGTTGAAAGATAACACTAGCAACATACTGTAAGGCCCTCTTCTCATGGTCAGAGCAATACACTTATACCATGTCCTTCATAGATACTGAGTCTGTACTTAATTAGAAAATTAGAACAGTGTTGACAGTGGCTTTCCATGTTGATTCATTAAGAACTAAAAGATATTTTTTTAGATTAGCAGTTGTGCTATGTTGGATTTATTGTGTCAACGAATGTCAACAAAGATCCACTAGGTGGCAATGTTTTTTTAAGATCAAACCATCTGGATCTAAAATAATTTCTACAAATGTGATGCTTGGTAGGTGAAGAAAAAAATGATTAAACATATTCCTTACATCCTAAATCTTATAGAGATTGTAGATGTAGGCCTAGAGAACAGAAAGTGGACACTAAACAGTTATAAAAAATGTGAAATACATTGTTCCTTAGAGCATCTGTAAAGAACTAAATAAACAAATCATTGGGCTTCCTATTACAGACTCTAAGACACAGGATGTTTTCTTTCTGTATTTCAGTGATTAATACCTCCCTTTAGCCCAAAACCAAAGGCAAAGTACATTTATTTCCAATACAGAACAACCACATTATATATTTGCAGCTTTAGTTTTCAGCAACTGTTTGCAACACTAACACACGTTCAAACACACGCACACACACACACAAACACACACACTCTTGCACATTGTTATAACAATGCAAATGTAAACCAGTATAAACTAAAAGGTTATCAGAGTTGTCCATTTCCTGTAATTCAGCAGGAAAGCACTAGATGGCAGTAGTGTAGCACCACAATAAACAACATGGTTGCTCTGCGCCACCGAAACATGCTGCCTTCCTCCTAACAAGAAAAGCCTTTTTGTTCCAAGCACACTGACTGGAAGACAGCATTGGGTACCAATTAATTGCTATTACACAACAGCTGGCTGACTAATTTTCGACATGTAATAAGACAGAACAACTGCATTTAGATTAGTGACATTCCGTAAGGCTAAAAGCCCAACATTTACGAGGCAGTGGCACGGCCACTGAATAATGACAAAGCACAGTGCAGATGTCGACTGTGATACAGAGCCTCCTGCACAATGCCAGATTGGATCATGCCTGAGACGGTTCAAAAGAATCAGGAAATGTAGCTACCACCAAACACCGCGGATCATTAATCACCGTGACGACAAGCAAACAATAACCACAGTGTTCATCACACCCCAAATAGATATTTCTATTATTGGTGGAAGCACATATTCCATGTCCCTGCAGGCTATATTTCAGCATCACTTATCCTACATTACAATTCCACATCATGAGCCAATACAGTGTCTGGTGTCAACATTCGAAATTTACTTTTTTGACAAATGTAGACGCGTTTAAATGGATCTACAGAATGTGTAGATAGCACAGAAGCCAGCACAGAAGCCAAATCAGAACTTATAGCTCCATTACATTTAGACAAAACCTCATTGGCTTTTGATGATCGTAATCAGAGGGTTGATGGCATCCAATTGGTCGGCATCAGATTTAATTTGCTTGGCATTTCAATGATGAGGAATGCATTCATAAGAGAAAAAAGACCTCAGCGGGCATTTCAAAACCCGGGGACACAGGAGAATGTTTTCCCCCAGTGGAGAATTCTGTGTCATTACTGAGTCACAAAGACCCAAGCTATCCAATGGGGTTTAAGTCCCAGAATGCTTTTGTAGAAGATTCAGCGACAGGAGCATGGCCCTTCCAAGTACATTATTCACATACTGGAAATACCAATGGTTTATTTCCAGATATTGCATTTCCCCATATTATGTTTCCCTGAACTTAATTAACACATAGCCCCTTACTGTGAAGCTATCTTCAGATGGCCACAGTCCAACCACCCACCAATGAGATGTACAGCGCCTCCAGCATTGGCTTTAATGTAGAGAACACGGAATATGGATGGTGAAAGTTGCTAGGCTGCATGGAATTATTCTCTTCCAGTGTGATTTCATTACCCGTGCCCTAATATGTAAAGGATCACATTCTCCCAGTCTTGCAACTTGATAATCCAGATGCAGAGTTGTTGTTTTTTCTTCCCTTTAGTGTATAACTAGGCCTATATGTTCTTGTTTCCTTTGATGGTTCTGGTTTCTTGCTTAGTGGATCCAAATATGACCAGCAATGTTTTTGATAATTCTAATTTCTAGTTGATGGTTCTTGTTCCTTGTTTAGTGGGTCATTATAGTGCAGACAATCTTGTTTATGGTTCGTGTTTCCTGTTGATAGTTCCTCTTTTTTGTTTAGTGGATCACTAAAGGATCTGTAATCTTTTTGATGGTTCTACTGTAGTTTCTTATGCAGTGGATCCCTATAGTCTCTGCAATCTTGTTAACGGTTCCTGTTTCTCAATAGACAAACGCAGAGGAGTCCCATGAAGTGCAGCAGCGGAGCTGCAGTTGTTTACTAAGCTTCTTAATCTAACACCAGACGTCTCGGGCCCCCACACATAACCCAGGGCACCGGTGCTGTGACAGAAATGTCATTTTGGTAACCAGATCTAGGCGTCATCCAAAAACATAACACACTGTCCCAGACTCTAATCTGCAATGCAATTTAATCAACTGGTAGCTAATGTGTAGTCACCTTGGAATGGTGAGTAGAACATGAGCTGGTGGGTACAATGGTACTGAGGCAACATATGCAGACATACTATGCAAGTCTGGTATCTTTCAGCACTGAAGCTCCTTTAGATTCACAGTTTTTATGTGTATATATGTGTTAGTGTGTGTACTGCAATGACATTCACGTCCTAAATTCTCACTAACACATACAGATTTGTTTACAAACCAAAGGATACGAACCAAGGATGTTCACTTTCAAAGAGTTTATATTAGCTGACAAGGTGATAAACACAATTTCATTAGGCGCATAAATGAGTTACTTCAGCAGAGCAACGTTGACATCCTGCAAGCACAATGAATTGCCAAACGGGAGAGGCAGTAGGCGGGAGAGTCTTAATCTACCCCTTAACGAGTCGTCCGTAAAGATCCCCATTCATTCAGGTCATGGTAATCAAACTTTTCAGTTATATTGGCTTCTTTTTGGAGCTTGCCCATAATGAGTCATTTCAAAGTGACTAGATAACTGGCATACTGTACATGTATAAAGAACTGGCATATAAAGCTGAAATTTTGCATAACGGAATCATGGTCACATGGTCACTGCATTTATAAACATCTGTGGCAGTGCTTTCATAAACTGGACAGCAACAGCAACAGTTTTTAACACAGTTTCTCCAAACCAAACCAAACCACCCTTGAAATAAAGCAGAGAGTACAAAACATGTTTAAATTCTTCTATGATACCGAGAAATCCAAGAAATTTCACCTCAATTTCACTTCAGTGTACGACTGATTTTAAGACTGAGCCGGCAAACAAGAAAATAAAAAGGGACAAAAAGAACAATATGAGCACAGAGTGGATTTTATCTCACTGATAAGCCATGGCAAGTGAAGCCAACGGAGAGAGAGCAAGAGAGAGCAAGAGAGAGCGGCACAGCATACAAGCCATCCATGCGTTTAAATTTAGAGATGGCAAATTGGTTCTTCAAACAGTGCTTCGTGGCTCCCCGAGTCGCAGTGGTAAACAGGCACTTGGCTCTTTTTAATTCTATAAACACTTCAAGCAACAAGGCCAGACTTCAGAGCCAAAGGCTTATTCTCCTGTCATTCACACGGCTCTTCATATTGCTATGAGCAGCTCCAGAGGATATTCAAAGCATACGAGAGAGGAGAGGACCAGATGAGAACAAGCATGTTTTTTTTTCCCTCTCTCCTTGTTTCTCTTTACAAGACGTAATCTGACTGCTACACAGTCTTCCTTACACCAAAACAGAAAATAAATAAATAAATAAATACATATATATATATATATATATATATATATATTTATATATAAACAGAGAGAGAGAGAGAGCTTGCCCATAATGAGTCATTTCAAAGTGACTAGATAACTGTATACATGTATAAAGAACTGGCATATAAAGCTGAAATTTTGTAATATATTTTTTATAAATTTTGTATATATAATAATATGTGTGTGTGTGTGTGTGTGTGTGTGTGTGTGTGTGTATATATATATATATATATATATGATTCATAAACACAAACTAGGGAATCAATGGAAATCCAATGGAGCCTATGTCTATGGGTGTGTTTGCGTTCACAGCAAGCCCATGTTCTCTGCGGCACCTTGCCAAGATAAATTGGCTGTGACCTGCTCATGACCCTGGCCAATGTTCATGAGACCATTAAATCTCCAACAATAGGGGGCTAGAGGGCCTGTGTGTGTGTGTGTGTGTATGTGTGAGAGAGAGGGTGTGTGTGTGTGTGAGAGAGAGAGAGAGAGAGTGGAGATTTTAGAGAGAGGGTGTGATGGGTGAAGATCTCTCCCTACTGCAACAAAAGAATAAAAGAAGATGTTACTTTCCCAAACCCTATATTAGCAACAACCCCATCATCTCATATAACTCAAATCCGACCGTTTTTTGCGCAGCATTTTGTAAACAAGCAATGGCCGGGGTTACTGGAGTGATTATCTGTCCTAATGCAAAGAGGCATTGCCCTCGAACACAGATCACAGTGTCACATGTGCAATGTCAACCAAGATGTTCCTAATGGTGGAGATTACTGGGCTGGCTGTATTTCAGGGCCATTTGATAAGAAGGCAGGGCCTCAGGGGGAACAGGCATGAGAGTGTCCAACAACAGGCGCAAACACATTCACTTTCCCGATAACTAGTTTCACAGGGGTTCTTGAGAATCTAAGGCCTAATTGTGCTGCACCGTCACGTAAACTTAATCCAGGATGACGTCCAATTTATTTGTTTCTTTATTGTAATGACCTTGCATATAAACAGTCACCACTGGCATTTGTTATTTGCATGACCCTCCCCCACCCAATTCTCTCGTCCCCACAGGACAAAATTAGCATTCCGATATGCAATCATGTCCCCTTTAAGGTTCTCGAAATTAGCATTCAGATATGCAATCATGTCCCCTTTAAGGTTCATCTCTCATAGAGATTTCAAAGAAATACAATCACCCTGCAGAGCTAAAGGGATCTTTCCCAGATAGCAGCCATATCTGGCCTATGTCTGGCCCGGCGGAGACTAACGGCGGTCAATGGCTATCTGGGTTATCTGGGTGTTAAACTACACTGCGGTATGAACACAGCTTTCACATGCATATTTTATGCCCCATCATACACGGAGCAGATTTTGTTTGAAGGGCCTTATAAGCCATGCTCTGTAAAATAATCCATCTTAGTTGTTGCATTAGATCAAGCAACCTGGGGATAAGGAAAATGAAGAAGATAAAGAACATTATGTCGATGTTGCGGATCGTGAACCAGAAAATTGAGATGCACCGTTATGATATCTGACATTACTTTCAAGGAAAGAAAAAAAAAAGAAGAAGAAAAACACATTTTGGCGATTAGTCTCTGCATCACAAGCCATAGAGCTCTTTTTCATTTAAAAGATCACAAGCAAATAACGTGCATCCGTCTCCTGTTTTATGACATCATGCACTCAGAATTTCAAACATTCTGTGCCCTACTTGCTGTGCGTGACGCACTGAATGGTTGTGACATGACCTCATCTTCCTTAGGTAGGACTTATAGATTAGGGAACATAATTCATTACATTACAGATGTACAGATATTACTGTCTCTGAATTGTAATGCATTACACTTCTAAATTACTTTTGAGTTATTTTCACTGAAAGATATCTAATTTGCAGGGGTATTGGAGATGCAATTAAACTGCTCCCAGTTACATCAGGTGGGTTCATCCTGCAAAGGTATCCCACAATCCTTTGCCATCTTCAACTGACATTCATCACACTTTGTGTGTACTCTGTGTTACTGACACATAGTTACAGTATTCCTGCATATTTATCAGTTATGATGTACACTTCTGCGTTACAACAAAAAGTGCCTTATATTACAACAAAAAGTAAATATAGTAGTATAATTACATTACCTTTGTAAGTACCGGTTGTCCCATTATCTCCTGCATAGCATGCCCGCCTCACTACACTGCCCTCCTTAACAGAGATTTCTTTAAAGGAGCAATGACACATTTTCTAGTTTCTCTCCTTCACGGCATTTACGTGTTATATATTGAAAAGTATAGACTCTGAGAGGAGAGTTTTGCCAACAGTTAATATTTTTGGGCAGCATTATATCACCCTACACTGTTAAGCTGTGGTAGAAAATGAGCTTGCAATATTGCCAGGATGTAACAACAGAGAGTGTGTGTGTGTGTGTGTGTGTGTGTGTGTGTATATATGTGTGTGTGTGCGCGCGCTTGTGTGCCTGTGCACGCGCAAAAAAAGCAATTTCCTAAAACAAGATTTAACTAATCAACAACTTTCAGTTCCAGTCCATCTGATGTACAAATTGTGCTTAATGAAGCGACTAAAATCAATTACCTAGGTTATACTTTGCATGCAAAAGAAACCCTATGCAAAGTACATGATGCATACGTAAACAGACATTACTCATAACAGATTATTTTGCTCCATTTGCATTGCATTAGTGTTAAGCACACCCAGATAGCTGGTGCCCATTTGTCACTCATGTCTATTGCATTAAAATGTAACTGGGCCAAGTGAGTTCTCCTCTGCAAACACCACAGCAGGATGGAGCATGTGTGACGTCTCTTCCGATCAGCAATGTTGCATTAGTTTGTTTCGACTAGAAACATGAAAATACTTTCTCCCATGTAATGTTAGATTAATTTAATTTACTGTACTGTCGTTTTTGTTCCTTAACATTGTCTTCTTTGTTCTCTGAGCTAACGCTGGGACTTGTTACTGTGTAAAGATCACTTGAAAAGAAGCCATTGCATTATGTGAGCTATTTCCTGCATCTCTACCCGCACAAGATAAACATTTCGCCCCGTCAGTTTCCATACATGGCTGACAGAATGTGGCCATGACATCATAACCAAACCGAACGCCTTATTAAGAAGTCTACTTAAGCCTGATGGAATGTTAAAAATTAACCTCAAGCAGGATGTACATTTCATTTTTGTTCCACTTTAGGGACTGCAGTGTAAACATGTACATAGACACCAATACAGGCCTTTTAAAAAATCTGCTGAACTCCACCCTGGGCTTCAACCACCCATTCCACAAAGTAATGTAGTGTAGAATTTTTCAGTTTCTGAGCAGTGAAGCACAAATCTAAATCTGGTGTCATGAATTATTAAAGCCTGCTTTATAGAGCTCTCCTCAGTGCAGAATATCAAGCACTCTACAAGCTTAAGATCAAACAGGGCTCAGAATAATAAGAGCTGAAATTTAATGCAAGAAAAAAGAACTGTCTTCTGTTAAAAAGAAAAAGTTGAATGTTCCAGAGTACATTTTGCAGTCTTGAACAAGTGCTGTTTCACATTTCATGAGGAAGGAACAAATGAAGAGAAGTATCGAGTGTAGGCAGACACAAAAGAGAAGGAACGGGGTCTCTGGAGATGGTCACTGTTGGTCAGCTCCATGGCAACGCCTCACTGAGAGTATACATGGGGGAAATGACACCAAAGTAGCAGACAAGATGATAACAAGAAATTTGCTTTGTTGCTGCGAGAGTATTGAATGGGGGAATAATATTCCTTGCCATGAAGGTCCATTATAAAAAAAGAAGAGGGGGCAGTATGACAGTCTATATGTCCTCTGGTGGATTAAAACATTGCTCTTGTATGCCCTTTTCATTGTAACAAAGTGCATAATGTGACTAATCAGTGCCTAATCTAATTAGCAAACACATTAGCTATACAGTATCACATGCTCTGGGTCATTCCTGTTTCATAAACGTATGGCATAAATTCTGAATGTGTCTGACAACTGTACAGAATTCCTCATGGTTTAAAATTCAGGCCACATGCCTATGAGTGTGACTAAACTGGATCACTATTGCTCAGTACACTGAACAGCGTACAATCAATGCTTATAAATAGTAGTGGTGGTGTGACTGGTAGTGTTATGTTTAAGTGGAACTGAGCTCATTGCTTGTATATGATCTCATATCTCCGTGAAGCCGATTACAAACGGGTCTACGTGGTTTACCCTGACATCTTCTGACCCAGCGGGATGACCTTTGCCCTCCCATCCAAAGAAATCTCAGCTATTCATTAAAATGAGTCTATGTATTGCATGTGATTATTGGGAACATATTTTCACTAAAGCTCGTAATGTTTACTACCACAAGAACAAGAAAGCTCAAAGGACATCTCCTGTCTGGTTGAGAGTGATTAGCATTTTTTACAGGCCACTAATGTGCTATCACTTCAGCTGTGGAAGTTGCAAAGGACTAATACAGTTGAAACTTAGCAATGCCTAAGCGATTCTGCAACTTATAATGAGTATCAAGAGAAGGTGAAGTGTTTTTGCTTTCAAGACAGATAAGCACAAGAGCTTGAGTTAACAGGTTTTTTTATTCTGAGACTTCTCTTCAGAGAAAATGATTTTCCAATGTGCATATATAGCATTTAAAACAGCAATAAATTAAAGAGGGGAAGCCAGTCATTTATTTTGTGCAGAATCTTCTCCACTAGACTGAATGTGTCTATAAAATTCTCAAAGAAAAGTAGGTTGCTAAAATGCACTTAATTTGGCATGATAGATTGAGTCCACGCTTCAGTGACTGTAATTGAATCTGTGACCTATTTCTTCTGAGGAAAATTGTCTCTTGGGTTTTTTTGTCACCATACATTTTAATGGAATTCAATAGACTGTCACAGAATTTGTACATTTTTAGCTAATTTTTTTTAACCAATTAATTGATATTTATTTGATTCATCCGATATTTCTAAGTAGATGCGTATTGCAGGACAAGTGTGATTTCCAATGTGCTGCCCAAAGGCAAAGCACTACAGTGGACAACAGCAAGCATTAACTTTGCTACCTCAGCATTACAGTACATTTTCCATATGAAATCATAGGAAATTAGCAAGGAAAGAAATGCATTAAAGCACTGCCAAATGAAAATCACTGCATGGCATCACTGTCCCGTTTATTCGATGCCATGTTTAGTAATAGATTCCAATGGAGATTAGCTGCTGAAAGCTTGAAACAACATAAGCCTTGTCATGGCCACTTATGACTTGGCCTGCAGCAAGAACTAAACTTAAACTGACAGGGAACATCAGCAGTAGGGCAAGCTCTTGTGTGTGTTCCTTCTCTCCAGTGGTAAACAATATCAACAGAAATAGCTTTGTCCTATCTGATTCAGAGTGGAATGATATTATAGATGATTGGGCATGCACACAGAGAGCATGTTTGCAGATGACGCCTGACCATGACTTAGTTATTGCTTCCACACATTCACATTAATTTGGGCACTGTCACCAAGATGGCGGACTGGCTTCTGTAGGATAGATAGGATAATGACATTGGATGTGAAACCTGTTGTTAAAACAGTAATGAGACCTACATAGGAGTCTTCTCTGAATCCATCTGAATTAACCTACAAAAAAACTAATTTGTGGTCGAACTGCAATATGGACACTTTCTTGACAGAAAGCAGTCAGAACACCGCATTTTAGCCTACCGAGTGTGTGTGTATGTATTGTGTCTGTGTGTGTGTGAGTGTGTGTATGTGAGAGAGAGAAAGAGAGAGAGAGAGAGAGAGAGAGAGAGAGAGAGAGAGAGAGAGA
>JAGFZM010001228.1:264408-303350 GCA_017657215.1 Limnothrissa miodon
AGAGAGAGAGAGAGAGAGAGAGAGAGAGAGAGAGAGAGAGAGAGAAAGAGGGAGAGAGAATGTGAATGTGTGTGTATTTTAACCTAGTTTGTATTTTTAGATGGGTATATAAAAATGAGACAAACACACCTGTCTTTTAACACATTGGCTCTAGGTAATTACTGAAGTTACATAGTTCATGGTCCCCTGAGAAATGAAGAAAGGTTAATCGACAGTAATCAACATTTCTGTTACAAAATGGACCTCAAAACACCATGTCAAAACACAATGCCAATGCCTAAACAAACCAACAACTACATTTACATTTCTGCATTTAGCAGACACTTTTATCCAAAGCGACTTACAAAAAGAGGATAACAATCAAGCTACATAGCAGAAACCTTAAGGAGCATAGTGCTAGGGAATAGTGCTTCAGTTCATTTTAGTCCTAGGATAGAAGATGTTCTCTGAATAGCTGGGTCTTTAAGAGCTTTTTGAAGGCCTCCAGAGATGGCCCTTTTCTGATTGTTTTTGGTAGGTCATTCCATCAGCGTGGGACGACACATGAGAAGAGTCTGGATTGCCTTGGGCGAGGTGCCAGTCGACAGTCATTGGAGGACCGGAGTTGTCGGGGGGTAGCCTGAGCCTTTATGAGAGCGCTTAGATAAAAAGGGGCAGATCCTCTAAGCACTTTGTACATCAGCATCAGTGATTTGAATTTGATGCGAGCCGCCAGAGGTAACCAGTGGAGCTCGATTAGCAGAGGGGTGACATGCGTCCTCTTCGGCTGATTGAAGATGAGACGCACCGCAGCATTTTGAATCATCTGAAGTGGCTTGACGGCACAGACAGGAAGTCCTGCCAGAAGGGCATTGCAGTAGTCAAGGCGTGAGAGGACCATAGTTTGAACCAGCAATTGGGAGGCTTGTTGAGTTAGGTATGGTCTGATTTTTTTTATATTGAATAGTGCGAAGCGGCAGGCCCGGGCAACAGAAGCAACATGGTCATTGAAGGTTAGTTGGTCGTCAATCATAACACCTAGGTTCCTGGCTACCCGTGAGGGAGCAACAGACAAGGAGCCAGAGTTGATGCAAATGTTGTGGTGAATAGTTGGTTTAGCTGGGAGGACCAGCAGCTCGGTTTTTGAGAGGTTCAGCTGGAGATGATGGTCTTGCATCCATGCAGAGATGTCAGAGAGGCAATCTGAGATTCGCGTTTGGATGGTTGGGTCATCGGGTGAGAATGACAGATAGAGCTGGGTATCATCGGCATAGCAGTGGTAAGAGAAGCCGTGCTGGCGGATGATTTGGCCCAAAGAAGTGGTATAGATGGAGAAAAGAAGGGGGCCCAACACAGATCCTTGGGGTACTCCAGTAGCAAGGTGGTAAGGCGCAGAGGTGTGTCCTAGCCAGGATACTTTGAACAGTCGCCCAGTGAGGTAGGATTTGAACCAGCAGTATGCATCACCCTTGATGCCCATGTTTGACAGTATAGATAATAGAATACTGTGGTTTATCGTATCAAACGCAGCTGACAGGTCAAGCAGGATGAGTACAGATGACCTTGATTCCGCTCTGGCTTCTTTTAAGGCTTCAACCACAGATAGTAGAGCTGTTTCAGTGGAGTTGCCACTCTTAAAGCCAGATTGGTTGTGGTCGAGTAGATTCTGTTGGCTCAAGAATTCGGTAACCTGTTTGAATACCGCCCTTTCAATAGTTTTAGCAAGGAACGGAAGGAGAGAGACCGGCCTGTAGTTTCCCACCTGGTCGGGAGCAAGAGAGGGTTTTTTGAGTAGAGGTGTTACCTGAGCATGCTTGAATACAGAAGGGAAGATCCCTGTTGATAATGAAGCGTTGATCACATGTGTGATAGCTGGTGTGATAGTTGGAGCTATGGATTGCAAGAGGTTGGTTGGAATCGGGTCCAGAGGGCACGTTGTAGGACGGCTGCAAGTGAGAAGTTTAGACACATCCATTTCGGTGAGGGGTTTGAATGAAGCAAATGTCGCAGCAGGACTATTGCAATCGGAGGTGCTGCCGCTAGTATATGGACCAGTTGTAGCCTTTGCAGTTGGTTCAGAGAACTGCCTACTGATGGCAGCTACTTTGTCGTTGAAGAAAGAAGCAAAGTCTCCTGGTTTCCGTGGTGTTTTGAATTTTGTCATTATAGAAACCCTTCTTTGCAGCAGTGACATCAGATGAGAAGGAAGAGAGCAGTGCCTGGAACCTGTTTAAGTCAGAAAGATTTCTTGATCTGCGCCATTGCCTTTCAGCAGCTCTGAGGTTTGTACGCTGTCGACGGATGGAATCATTAAGCCAAGGATGCGGTTGGGAGAGCCGAGCCGGTTTGGTGGATAGGGGACATAGCCTATCAAGACACGTCCTCAGGGTAGAGCACAGAGACTCAGTGGCATCATTGACCTCAAGTGAGGAGAATGTGCATGCTGGTAGAAGAGCAGAGGCAGCAAGAGAAGCAAAGTGAGAGGGAGAGAGATTGCGGAGATTGCGGCGGAACGATACCAGAGGAGGGACGGTCCGAGATCCTACAGGGAGGCGTAAGCTGAACTGAATGAAGTAGTGGTCCGAGAGGTGCAGAGGTGTTATAGTCAGGCATTCCGTAGAGCAGTTGCGGACAAGTACAAGATCCAGTACCTTGCCTGCTTTGTGAGTTGGAGGACTATGAACCAGCTGTAGATCAAAGGAATGGATGAGTGAGAGGAAGTCAGAAGAGCTTGGGTTGTCCAGATGTAGATTCATATCGCCAAGGACAAGCAAGGGGCAGTCGTGCTCAGGAATGGATGAGAGCAGTGTATCAAACTCGTCTAAGAAGTCTCCTAGTTGGCCAGGAGGGCGATACATGACAACCAGGTAGATTTTGACAGGTGCTGTCACCAGTGTGGCATGGTATTCAAAGGAGCTGTATGTAGCTGTGGGTATCAGTTGGTTGTATTCCCAGTTGTTGGAGATGAGCAGGCCTGTCCCACCGCCCCGTCCGGCTGGACGAGAGGTGTGGGAGAAAGTGTGGTTGACAGAAAGTGCCGCTGGGGTTGCATTGTTTCCAGGTTTTCGGTGAGGGCCAGGACATCTAAGGCTAAGTGTTTAGCATAGGCTGAGATGAAGTCCGCTTTGTTGACGGCCGACTGACAATTCCAGAGTCCTATTGAGAGTGTAGAGTGATTCTCAGAGGCTTGTTTGAGCAACCGGAGGTAGCCTTGATTGCGACGCCTTCTGACAAAGCGATACCTCCTGCGAGCTCCGAACCGTGTAGGCCACATGCTGACCGCTTGGATGAATTTTTTTTTTTTTTGCTCAGAGGCCCTGCTCGGTGGACACGCACAGGTTGACACGTATGTCTTTACCTTCATATGTCTGCACAAGAGAAGGGCTGAACGCTATGGCTGACGCTCCAGGAAAGATCACTATGCTATGCAGTTGCTGAATGCACCCGCTGAGACCGCCCACCAAGAGACCAGACAAAGAAAAGGCCTAACAGTGGGAGGAGCTGGTGATTCTCAGTCCAGAGTTTCTGCTTACCTGCTAATTGCCCAATTGTGAGTTTCTGTCAGCTGATGAGTGTCATTCAGCTGGATTAGTTTTAAAGTTGAAGCCACTCAAGCAAATGCACACAGGTTCTTCTGTGTAGCTTCCTCTCGCTGGTGGTCTTTTGACCAATTCATTAAAAAAAAGCACACTAAAGTCAATATTCAACAGATAACCCCTCCAAAAAAACTTAAAGGTCTCCTTTCAAAATAAACCGTTTAATACTTGATTTTTTTACATTACCATAGGTCAGCCCAAGTCGCACTTGTATGCTCAACTTCAAAATGCTCTCCTACCCCTGTAGTCTGTATTCGCCTGTGATAGAAAACAGCCGGGAAAAACGAGCGAATCAGAAAAGCCATACAAGTCTACGTCACATTAAACATTAGTTATGCAATTAGCCCGCCCTCAAGAAAACATTATTAGGCTGCCTGCAGACAGACCCACTAGAGGGAGCGTCACACTGCTGTTAGCCAATGAGAGGCGATACCTTTGCATATCATTAATATTCATAAGAATTAGGGTTGGGCGATATTTTTAATGTACCGGTATATACTTCCAATGATAAGAAAAGGTCTTACACAGGTATAAATCATAATTTAAACGTAAAAAGGAGTTGATGACACATTTTGTATGCGACGCGTCACCGTCTATGCGCGTCACCGGCGCCTATACAGTCTATGGGGGAAAAAACGTGAAACAGCGGTAGCGGAGGAGTTCAGAGCAGAGAAGACAACAAAACAGCGTGGCTGAAGGCGGAGAGGAAGCCGAGATAAATGAAGGAGAAGCGGAGCTTACAGACGAGATTCTTGCTAAACGGGGAGGTACCTCTAATATGGATGTGGTTTGGTTTCAGTAAAGCATACGTGAACCAAGAGACTAATATGTAAAGTTTGCAAACTAACGGTGACGGTAACGGTGACGGCTTTGCATTAAGTTAAGTCTCTTTTATTGTCAATTCTCTACATATACTGGACATACAGAGGAGAGGAGAGCCAGGGACCGCTGCGTCTACACGCGCCGCCTGCTATGGCATTCACCCAGCATTGATATAGTTTGGTAAATATCAAATGCACTAGATGTACTGCACAATTTGTTACCAATAAAAGTGCACTTCACAATTTAAGAGGAGTGTATTTAATTAAATGAGGTAGAGGTAATTAAAGTTTTGTCGTTTTTTATAGGCTACCAGGCTCTGTTGAATTTAATCATATCGCCATACCGTGATACATACCAGCAAATATCATGATACATGCTAAGGTCCATATCGCCCAACCCTAATAAGAATCCTCTCGCGCTATCCCTGCTCTCGTTTTCACCTAACTAAAATAGCTTGAAACAAGACAACCACAGCATATTTTTGTCGAAACCAACTCTCATGACATTATTTTAGACAAGAGACTGCCAGAAAATTAATGAAAATATGATGGAATGAGGCCTTTAAGGCCTAAAGCCATATTCTTTGACAAATTCATAGCAAAATAAAAAAATATGAGTCAGATTTCCAGAGTTTCCTGATGTCTGATCCCATGTCACTTCCTGCCCTTGTCACTTCCTGCACTCCCATGTCACTTCCTGCTCTTGTCATTTCCTGCACTCCCATGTCACTTCCTGCACTGCATGAGCTGATACATCACCATCAGTGGGAAGAAACTGCAAGATTATGCTCACTCAAAATGTAACCTTGAAACTTGAAACTGTGTTTAATTGATGGTAACCTTAGCGGAGGTATTAGCTAATGTGTGTTTTAGGGTATTAGGCATTAGCTAATGTCTCGTTAGTATCGATAGTGGAACTGTGGCGTCAACCCAACCAACTCGGTCAACATCAACCCAGCCCGAGTTCACAATCTCACCTTGATCGACCATTCCATTGCATTTTCCCAAGAGGTACGCTTGTTCCTGACTACTGAGCACAATAGAATGCAGCATACTGTTTGACCAGCTGTTGCAGCCTTCTGTTGATGTCACTGCGATCAAGTACAAAAGGCTACTAGAGTTAGGTCTTTCTAAAGAAGGACATAGACTAAAAAAGATGGGACTAAAAATATAAAGTCTAGGCAGTCTAGAAGTTTAGTCAATCATTTCCTGACTAGTTTTAAATTGAATTAAATTCTATTTTCAGTCTGGATTTAATCAAATAATGAGTGTAGACTATTCCATACATTCAGGTGAATAACTGCAAATCCCACTGTGCTAAACACAGACAAGAACAGTCTCCTGACGCAAGTTGGATATTATGTTATTACAACCGTATAAAAATAACGAAACCCTCTGTCAAACGCAGTTCATGACACGAGGTATTAGACGTCATTTTCATTGGCCCATCATAAGCCACAGTTAAGAGCAAAAATATCCTCACCTCAATCACTCTTTTTCAGCTCAGTTCAAGTTTACAGAACCAAAGAACTAATAAGGCATGTGCACTGCAAATCAGCAGCGTGGCTACTTAAAGTGTGAAAACCACATTGCATATTCTTTTATACACTAGAGTAAAAAGGGTCTTCTGTTCCCTTAGATATATCAGTGAGAATGCTTTCTGGCTCACGTCCACATGCACACTGTTTATCATCAAGTGTTCAGTTGGTTGGCTGTACACGGCGATGTTATCCATATCACACTAATGAGTTCCTTGACGTTTTTGTTCTAATTAATGCCTTTAATTCCTGTTAATTAATTGTAGCCAAAGCTTACTCCATCTGCTAACTTGAAGGAAGCCTAAAATTAGGTCAGTATTAAAAGAGAAGAAGATAAAGTTTATCTTTGGTCTTTGTTCTAGACAATCTGCAAGCACTTCCTTTGGAAAGCTGCAAACCATGCCATACTGTAACTACAATAACTTAAGATGCCATTTGGTATGTAAGTCAATGGAGAAAAAGGAGCAGGTTAAGTCTTTACTAGTTCCTTGTAGTTATAACAACCAATCTTAAATGGAAGAAAATCAAACATGGCCACAGTGCAGAATATGAAATAAAGGTTTCTTCCACCAGGCATTAATTAGGTTTACTATGTTTGTTATAATTACCAGGTATTAGACTACTTCCACCAGACCGAGGTACTTCAAAGGAGTGTAGTTAGGCAATTAACACACACCCTGCCAGCCAACCAGAAAACAGTATTCAATTTCTCTGAGTGATACAACTAATTAAAAAATGGAACTGGTTTCTTTCAACACTTGGTTGGTTGAATGCATTATGCGTTGTGAATCCTTTAGATAATACCTTTATTCCTTACATGATGTAATTTAATGAAACATGTGAGTGGCGGTACTAAGAAAATTAATTTGCTAAAAAATTAAAATTTTTATGTAATCAACATTATTTGGATTCCTTGATACGTCCTGAAGAAGGCCATATGGGCCAAAACACGTAGGCATGTAGCCAAATAAAAAAGTATAAAAATTGCAACCTTGAGTGCCTCGGATTTCCTCCACCTTGCACATTATTTGGATTTAATTGTCTAGTGGACCATCTTATATACAGTTAGTTTTATTAATGATGCTACACAATAAAGTTGACTTTATCATATCAAAGTTGTACCGAAGACAACACAGACTCACAACACCGGATTCAAAACTCAACAGGGGAATCAACAGATTGCCACTTGGTGCCGATATAGATAGGGTCTGTGTGTTCATAGTCATAGTTTAGTGTAAAAGTGTAGTGGAATTTTATGAGTACAGAAAAAACATATATTAGACTGAGATTATTTCTTCTGATTCTAATCCATTCTAAATCCTGGCTGCCACTGTTGTGCCCTTGAGCAAGGCACTTAACCATAAGTTGCTCTAGGAGACACTGCCCCTGAAGTAACAGATAGCTGACAAAATGTAAGTCGCTTTGGATAAAGGCGCCTGCTAAATGCATAAATGCATGGGAACTGAGAGATTAAAGGGACTGTGCACCACCATTGTGCAATCCCTGAATGGCATTCTTAAGGAATCAATGGTAGGCCTCCGTCCCAGGATAAGATATGCACCTCAACCCTGCCCCCTTAAATCAAAATGCAAGCGGGTTTCATGGAACTTGTCCCCATTAGCTGCCAATTTGTCTAAGAGACGCTACTCTGACTTCTGCTACACATCTGATTATGCCTTCAGGTAGATTCGGCAGCAGTCCACTAATACTTGTGTGATGAGTAGTAACCTTGCTTCTGTGGTTGGCATGCATGGTGTCACTTTCAATCACTTTTGCAGCTTCATATTCTATCATGTGCAGCAGAATTGAAATTAATGTAGGCCTGATTAAAAGGCTCTGAGATGTATGCTTTTAAATATGATGACCCTGAGAATCTTTCAAAGAGGAAAGCTAAATGGAGAAAGCTTGTCTGATGAATTCTGATGAATGTTAAAATGAATCAGAATTTTTAAAATATGCATCTGTACTCAATTTTACAATGTAGCCTACATGGACAATTTTGATTCAAAACAATTTGCAGTCAATTTACAATGAATAAACAGAAACACACACACACACACACACACACACACACACACACACACACATATATATATATATATATGTATGTATATATACACACACACACACTCACACACATTTAATAGAGATTACGAACAACTTAACCTTTTTTAAAAAAAAATTTAAAGGGACACTCAGCATCTGGCCTCTTTACCTGTTAAGTTAAGGACATTCATTCATTCATTCATTCATTCATTCATTAAGTAACCAACTGCCTTGCAAGTGAACAGGAGGTAAAATGTAACCTAGAGATCTAGACAAACATGTACTCTAGCATTAGCCAACTGGAAATAAACATCTGGAAAGTAGCCATTGGGCTTTAGTAGCACTTCTCTCAACTTTGGTCAAACCAATCGCATCGCTTTGTCTTAATAGAGAGTCTTCTAGACAAACCCTTGAGGCAGCTTATCAGCTTATCTGGACACAGAGCCAGTTTGACAGACAGTCCCTGATTCCACCCCTTGGAATGAGTCTGTTCTATCGGTCATGGTCAGACTATACATTTTGATGGTATAGTCTGGCTTGTCAGGTTAAGGTAAAATGTCGACCTGTTCAGAATGCACGTGATTGAAATGGCCGCAATTGTCTTGATCTATGTCTGCTTCAAGGTCTTTTAATGCAATTTCCTCCGTGTGAGTTGAGAGTGAATCTCTTTAACAGAGAGCGGAGCAGAATGAAGGGTAAGGGAAGTGAAAGAACAGGGCTTCCTTGCCTGCAGGAGTCAAACAGAGCAGCACACATACTCCAGCGTTTACTTTCCTGGCGTGCCCGGAGAACAAAATACGCAATATGGAAATAATCTTCCACTCGACCTGGTGCTTTACAAGGAAATTGTTGTCTTTGTTTTAATACAAAGCTTAGAGCCATGGTGTAAAACTCTATTTATTTCGGTCCTCTGAAATGAGCAGATTGTCACAATGATTACCATCAAGGAAAAGCAATAACACAGACACACACAGACGCAGACACAGACACACACACACATACACACACTGTTGCTAAGGGATGATTTGAGCTCCCTTTGCTCAGCTAACAGAAGCTGGTTAAAGAGATGACATGATTACGCCTATGTGTCTGCCTCAATACTCCAATCCACATGAAGCATGGATGGGCAAGGCCGACACAAGATGGCCGTTATTTTACAACAACAGCACACACACACGTGCACGTTTATGGGCACCCCTGCCAGCGGCCAGTAATTGGGATCCTAAACATGGTCTTTATTCGCCAAACTGTGTGTTTTTTTTCCTCTCCCTCAGAGTGTTGCCATCAGGATGAGTGATAGGGAATTAAGGGCGTACTGACTCCTTGCAGCCTGCAATTGAAGTCCTTGCAGGTGGAACCTTAGGAGCCTGAGTGTGCTGCAACACTAAAAACGTCCAGCTGTTTGCTTCTCAGCTTGGGCCCAGATGTCACAAAACACAAGCCTCTCGCTTCTCAAGAGTGGGTACAACTAACCAAATATTAAGCTGTGAGACACCGTCATCAAATTGTGTGAGTGTCAGTCAAAAAAGTGTGTTTTGTCGCAAGTACAATAAAAATTGGTTATTTACATGTGTGCAATGCACAGTTTACTGTGGCAATGTTACCCTGAAGGTCCAAAATGAAAGTAGCTTGCATTCGAATGCAATTGCCTATATTGATATCAGGCAGCTTTGAAAATGAACATTGTCTGTTGATTGTAAACATATCTGCATGTTGCCTAAATTTTGTACAATTGGGTAGGTTACAGAACAAAATAGGCAACAACTTTAGGGAAAAATTCCCAAACATAAATATTGGCAACTACCAATAATAAATACATTTCCATAAAAACTTCCATAACTTCCATAAAATAGCTTTGAAGGGAGTTTAGGCCATTTTGTGCTTTCCACTGATGAACGAATCTTGATGCTCTTGCAAAGCAATACTCGAATTGCAAGCTACAGTATAGTAAACTCAGGTCAACCTTGAAAGCAAGAATGGAATCTTGCTTGTAATAGCAAAATCACAATGGAAAGAAAAGTAGTAGTGCAATTGAACACATTTCTTTAAATGTCCACTTTTTATGTTTTCTTTGCCAGTTTCAATAATTATGTATCAAAGCAGCTCTAATGTGACTTTAGGGTCTGTTAGGGCACACAAAACAAAAATTGTGTGGGGTAACAAGCCGAACATGCCATGCAAATACATACCTTGATGTCCAAGTATGCTGTCCACAAATGTTAGCTTCTAACTAGCGTTAACCAGCACATTTGTCCAATCTGATAACGTTAGCTAACCTACCATGTCAACCTGTCAGAGCCAGCTCATCACACACTGTCTATTCTGATAGCCAAGTTAACAACTTTCAAATTTTACATTAGAAGTACTTTTATGCAAAGTCAAGAGTAGCAGCATTTAGTTAATACGTATTACACTTACCACTGTCTTGCTGTTTTCCTCCTTTTTTTCTTTATTCTTTTCTTCACAGTCGATAGCTCCTCTTCGCTCCTCTCCTCTTTGTTTTTCTTGTCGTCATTTATAACTTGAAATATTTGTATAATTGTTTAGGTAGCCTACATACTTTGCAAAGTCGAAAGGAGTGGGCGTTCAAAACATTGTTTTGTGTTATATCTACTGAGCTAGAAACACTAGCTAAGTGGTCAAATCGCGCGAAAAGAACTACAGTAATTTAAAGTTTGTCAGCTCTCGTTCGCCATTTAGTGGCTTGGGGACCCAAAGACATTCTTTTAACAAGCTGCGCTTCTGTCAAAGACACCCTTACTTAAAAAGAGCCAGTTTTCACCAGGGTAAAAGAGGGTTGGTGTCATGGCAGCATGCAGTAGACACCTTGTTTCATTTTAAAGGGTTAGGTATAAAAAGTAAAAAATAGAAGCAGCAGCCTACAAACTCCACTGCAATATTCACAGATGATGATCCTATTTAGGGAGCAATGACTCTTGTGATTCAGCAGACCATGTGTCCTTACATGTCAATATATGTTTATGGATTTTTCACAGCACAAGATAAACAGTATTCTTTTTATGTGTTGATTTAAATCACAGACTAGTAATTTAGTATACATAAGTCTAGATAGTCTAAACTAATTTATGTATCATTTACTTTGGTTTTTACTGAATGGCTGTTGCCCATGTCTCAGTAATTCTCACAGACTTCAGAGATCATATTGACAAGTCAAACAGCATACATAAAACAAAGTAGGCCTATACCCTACTTGGAAGGGGATGGTTAGAAGAACATCCTGCGTCTCTGGATATTTTCTAATGGGCACACCACCTCCATATGCTAAAGCATATGTTATCGGTTCAAAGGAACAATGTTATTTTTACTCATTGTAGGCCTCTATGTATAGAGAGGGCTTAGCATAATGAATGCATAAACAACAACCCGCAGCGAGGAAATAAATATGTTAGAATGAAGAGGAAAACAAAAGCTGTCTTCATGCATGAACTAGTTTGTAATTTAGAAACAAAAACATTAATTGTTACCTCGACCCCCTTGACTCTTCCTTAGTCACCTGACAAGCATATTGAACTAATAATTAACTTAATAATGTATTTGCAGACAGGATCTTTATAAAAGCAAAAAGGCTGAAGGATCTGGCGTTGCTGACCTCAAAAAATAAAGAATTAGGCTATTCAGTGAACTAGTGCAGAGACTCCAAGCTCCCCTTTAAAAAAATCGAATCCTTATCAAGAGGAACAAGCTACTTTATTCAAACTAATAGAAATTATGTGCATACAGCTTCATTTGCATAGGTTAATTAAAAATACTGTCCTATTTTCAGATCCAATTGATTGTTATGATCTGAATACTAATAAGGACACAATTATTTTATATTCTGTTAATAATGCTTTAGGCTTTTCCCACAAGTGTTTTCCTCTAAAGAGTGTTTCAAGACAATGTGTGAGGAGACATTCACAGACTGTACGCCTCTGTTAGGCAAACATTGTTCTCTAAGTTCAGAGTTATACCACGACTCCTTCCCCCATTATAACAGTGTCCCCAAACAGCACTGCATACAGTATCTTCACGAGTAAGCTCATTACAAAAGGGCTTTCCCAGTATTGTAATGTAGTTGGGGTTAAATGGTAGAGGGTGTTTCCATTATTCTAGTTATGATTAAATGGTAAATGCTTCTTCAATTGTTGTTAGGTTTATGATAAAGGTGGTAAATGGTAAAGGAGCATTTTGGTAAAGCACCTTTTTTGCTGGAGTAAAAAAATATATGATAATTCCCCATCTCAGTGTCAAACCTTTTTTCAAATAATGTGTATACAATAACAAAAACAATAACAGTATAATAGAAGAATCAAAATGAGATCTTCCACTGGAGGAAAAGCTTCCATTTCTAGGGATATGTGTGGAATGTGGAAGATGCCACATGTACCATAAATCTTTTACGTGTAATTTTTTACACTTTTACTCTGAAAACAAGTATTAAAATGGTACACATTTTTTTCAGTCACCTCTGATTACTGCCATTAAAAAATGATTGTCCAGTTAAAAAGTATAATATTTTTACATGAAAATACTATTATTATTATTATTATTATTATTATTATTATTAAATCTAGCAGCAATTAAGACTCTGCAGCTGCTCAACCAGATGCTTGCACACCCTTGCTCTCTCTCTCTTGAACACCCCTATGCCAAATGAATCCAGACACTTCCACGAACATCAGCTCAGGAAAAATTGACCTTCGCTGTTTAATGTGTAGGTTAGCTTAGGAAATGTATCTTAAACTGACCAAATTATCTAACCTGACTAATGTGGTTTTAACTGATCATGAAGTGTATGTGCACATCACAAATGGTTAAGGTTTCCTCAAGTTCAAACTAGGATCTGTAAAAGTGTGTAAAGTACCTTGAGTCAAATAATTGAATTGAATATATGATGCTGCAAATGAAATTTGCAGTTCTCTGAACCAACTGCAAAGGCTACAACTGGACCATATACTAGCACCGAAATGGATGTGTCTAAACTTCTCACTTGCAGCCGTCCTACAACGTGCCCTCTGGACCCGATTCCAACCAACCTCTTGCAATCCATTGCTCCAACTATCACACCAGCTATCACACATGTGATCAACGCTTCACTATCAACAGGAATCTTCCCTTCTGCATTCAAGCATGCTCAGGTAACACCTCTACTCAAAAAACCCTCTCTTGCTCCCGACCAAGTAGGAAACTACAGGCCGGTCTCTCTCCTCCCATTCCTTGCTAAAACTATTGAAAGGGCGGTATTCAAACAGATTACTGAATTCTTGAGCCAACAGAATCTACTCGACCACAACCAATCTGGCTTTAAGAGCGGCCACTCCACTGAAACAGCTCTACTATCTGTGGTTGAAGCCTTAAAAGAAGCCAGAACGGAATCAAGGTCATCTGTACTCATCCTGCTTGACCTGTCAGCTGCGTTTGATACGGTAAACCACAGTATTCTATTGTCTATACTGTCAAACATGGGCATCAAGGGTGATGCATACTGCTGGTTCGAATCCTACCTCACTGGGCGACTGTTCAAAGTGTCCTGGCTAGGACACACCTCTGCGCCTTACCACCTTGCTACTGGAGTACCCCAAGGATCTGTGTTGGGCCCCCTTCTTTTCTCCATCTATACCACTTCTTTGGGCCAAATAATCCGCCAGCACGGCTTCTCTTACCACTGCTATGCCGATGATACCCAGCTCTATCTGTCATTCTCACCCGATGACCCAACCATCCAAACGCGAATCTCGGATTGCCTCTCTGACGTCTCTGCATGGATGCAAGACCATCATCTCCAGCTGAACCTCTCAAAAACCGAGCTGCTGGTCCTCCCAGCTAAACCAACTATTCACCACAACATTTGCATCAACTCTGGCTCCTTGTCTCTTGCTCCCTCATGGGTAGCCAGGAACCTAGGTGTTATGATTGACGACCAGCTAACCTTCAATGACCATGTTGCTTCTGTTGCCCGGGCCTGCCGCTTCGCACTATTCAATATCAAAAAGATCAGGCCATACCTAACTCAACAAGCCTCCCAATTGCTGGTTCAAACTATGGTCCTCTCACGCCTTGACTACTGCAATGCCCTTCTGGCAGGACTTCCTGCCAGTGCCGTCAAGCCACTTCAGATGATCCAAAATGCTGCGGCGCGTCTCATCTTCAATCAGCCAAAGAGGACGCATGTCACCCCTCTGCTAATCGAGCTCCACTGGTTGCCTCTGGCGGCTCGCATCAAATTCAAATCACTGATGCTGACTTACAAAGTGCTTAGAGGATCTGCCCCTTTTTATCTAAGCGCTCTCATAAAAGCTCAAGCTACCCCCCGACAACTCCGGTCCTCCAATGACTGTCGACTGGCAGTCCCGGCACCTCGCCCAAGGCAATCCAGACTCTTCTCATGTGTCGTCCCACGCTGGTGGAATGACCTACCAAAAACAATCAGAACAGGGCCATCTCTGGAGGCCTTCAAAAAGCTCTTAAAGACCCAGCTATTCAGAGAACATCTTCTATCCTAGGACTAAAATGAACTGAAGCACTATCCCCTAGCACTATGCTCCTTAAGGTTTCTGCTATGTAGCTTGATTGTTATCCTCGTTTTGTAAGTCGCTTTGGATAAAAGCGTCTGCTTTAAATGCATAAATGTAAATGTAAATGTAATTGAAATGAGATTATATACAGTAGTATAGGAAAAATTATGTTTTAAGCCAATACACCAGTGGGGTTCAGTAAACTACCACTGTTCAATTATTGTTTCCATTGGTTTCTGTGAGAAAATTGCCAGCTAAAATAGGCTGCGTACACTCTAGTAATTAGTAAGCAACTCAGCTACTGACTATTTCACAGACATTTCAAAATAATATTAATATTATGGGAAATGTATTAAGTACCACATAATTGGTACAAATTACATTATGTGTGGATATAAACATCAACTTTATAAACTATGCCAAACTTACCATTGTCCACTGACTTAATTGTGTAGTGAATTGTCCAAAGAAGTATTTTTACCCAAATTCTCATTGATGAACAGTTTATTGTCGCTTGGTAGACCTGTCAACTACAGCAGCAAGTTAGTAGCCCTTGAAGTTATTCATCACATCACATCAGCCAAAGGCAAATAAACAATTGTGATGGTCTTTGCTTTTGGTGACCCAGTAGTAGGTGTAAATGGGTTTGGCACCAGACCAATCTGCAAACAATTTGAATTTTGACGGTGTAATAATAAGAAGAAGAACAAAAATCATCAAAACAGCTATTATTCAATTGTTTGAGAACCATGTGCAGCTGGAACTGAATGTAAGTTCTAAAATGTATTGATTTGTGATCTGGTTTGGTCATCTTTTTGACCATTTATTCTCAAACAGCTTTCCGATGTACTGTACCAATTACACTTTAGAAATAACAACAGCATTTAGTCCATGTTTGGGCCTAATTCTGACAGACTCAGGGGTTTCAAAATACACGTCTAACCACCTGAAAATGTAGCCCAAAATAAAAGGACTACTGTTAGTCTTGAAAAAGTTTTTTATGTAGTCCATGTGGGCCTGTGCGTATTTCAGTGTCATATCCCTGCGTCTGAATTCAATGAAGCTCTTTGTGTGGAACTCAAATAAGGTAATGATGAGGGTCAAACTTCACTATGGCAAAAGCTCTCATCAAAAAAAAAAAAAAGACTCAGGATGTTCACTTGAGACTCAGCATTCCTGGGATGACAGAACGGAGTGGCCAGTGATGTTGTGTTTGCACTGAGGCTATACAGACATGTGCACTTAGTGCTGTCTATTTGACTTCATCCGTCACTTTTCCTTCGCTGATGTTGACCACTGGGCTCGCTGTTAAATCCAGAGATCGTTTAACACAAAATAAATCAAAATAAACAACATTTTAACTTCTCTTAGCGCATCAACATATATGTTTGATATGTACTGTAGGGACTGCTCAACATGCTGTCATTTAGTATGTATTCATTGTTAAATAGTGGCAAGCTCTCTTTGGCGTGTTTTCAGTGAAAGGACTGTTGAACTGAAGCGATTTGTGCTGGGCATGGTCAAGCCCACCTTGGGGAATAATGCTTGCACTGTTCCACTGCAAAATTCCAGGCATTTTGATCAAGGCCACTGGGCAAGTGAGTACTGGATATCAACCTCTGACCCCTCCTGTCCACACACAACACAAGCACACAAAACAGCCGGATAATGGGCCGAACAGAATCTTTTTAAACCCTCCTCTTTCTCCATTTTATGTGCTTTTATCAGTCTTGCTTTAGCAGCCTTTCAAAAGGAAAGAAATTGCTGGTCGTTTCAGTGACGAGCAGAATGGCCCTTCTGAGAATGAATCGCTGCACGCTGCTGAGCTGGTGGGATTTGTCATGCCCTCACGCCATGAAGGCAAAAATGGTAACTTGCAAGCCCATGCTGTTCACTTCTGCCACTCATCTTACTGTTTCCACATACAGTAGCTCCATAGCTACAGACAGCGGCGATGACCACCATTTCCTTTCACCCAAATATTATATGTGTGTGTATATCTATCACGCTCTCCACAATTCATGACCTAATTTCAGAGACGGAGTAACCCTGAATGTTTTTCAGCCCATTACGGGCTCCTGGTGTGGTCATATACTCCGAACAGGAGGAAAATATATTCCTCATGTCTGTCTACAGTGTAGTAGATCAAATCAGCCTTAATAGTGCTTTTGTCAAAGAAAGGACCATCTTTCAGCTGACACATGACAATAAATCTTCAACACATCATGACAGGAGTACAATAAAAAATCAGAATAAATAGAGGGCTGAGATATTGTAAAGCTCACCTAGACAAATTGTGGCTTAAAGGCAAGGATACAGAGCTTACCCTTCTTTTAAAAGAGGCCTTGCATATTACTTATTTCCATTTGAAAATGGAATTCTTTTAAGCCTGGTTATTATATGCATCAATAGTTCATAGAATGACGGCCAAAGCCTACAATAATTATGATATAAAGTAAACATCAGTGAAAGAAGCAGAGAGTCTTTTGTGCGATTTTGTGTATTTTCAGTTATTCGGTTTATTAAATGCAGTTTATGAAGAAGGATTCACACTCTGAAAGAGAAATCCAATAGGGCTGAAAAAGATAAACATGCATTTTCGCCAAAGTGCTAATGATCAGGCACCAAGCACTTTGATCATTACAGCTTAGTGCAGCTGACAATGCGTTTATCTCCCCCAAATGACCTGCGATTTTCTTACATTTTTGCTAAACCACATTGGTGCTTCCTTTGTGGAGTACTAAATGTTGTGACCTAGATTTCTCACACAGTCGAACACAGCACCCTCCTACTAAAGTTCAAAATAGAAAGTAAAGGGAAAAAACTGCTTTGGCAAATGCTTTTACTCCCTCTCCATGAAAGAAAAGTATCCAGTGAAAAATCATACTTTAAGATTATAAATAGCCTAAGTTTGTCTAGGCTGTTCTGCTGTAATTTTGTTGAATGAATCATGCTTTCCTAACACAGCAAATAAGGATATCTGTCTCATGCTGCCATTTTCTTTCTCCTGAAATGGTCTTGTATAACTGCAATCTGTTTGTATTTTTACTTTGGGTATTATTATACTTATGTTTTTTATTACTTAGGTTACGCTGTGACTGCCCAGATAATAAAAGGGCATTTCATGCTACCTCTGCTTATATGATCTCATCCTATACCTTTGGAATATATGTAGTCTGCCTAATTTATGAACTGAACTAATAGCACGGCTATAAAAAAAAAAACCTTTACGTGTATAATTCAAGTCTTTTATAAGCTAACATTAAAACTGCTATTCTTATGAAGATATAGAGTAGACTGTCACTTGACTGCCAGGTAGGTTCGCACATCAGGTTCACATTTTCGAGTCTTTGAAAAAAAAAAATTGTCTGATCTGAGGACTAAAAACAACCAATAGAACAAGCCAAAGTCCATATGGTTGTTGATCAGTACAGTACAAGAAACCCTGCTGTTCTTACTCAAATCAAGTGTTGCAGTGTGAACCCCGACACAGTAGGGGGCGCTCAGTTGAGAATGAACACAACAAGATCTAAATTCTGCCACAAACAAAAGACAAGTCGCTTTATTCAAATACTATTGCATGGCTGGTTGTCGATAAGGCAATGCTGGTGGGGCAGGAAAAGTCAATTTTCGTCAGGTCGGTCCACCAAAATAAACAGTTTCACGACTGGGTCCCTTTATGTTTTTCAAAGATGACTCTCCTTCATAAATGGAAAAGATGAAGCTTACTGCCTTGCAAGCATGCAATATCACCTCCTAAAGCTAAAGCTTAGCTACCGTCCGACCATGCAACCATGAACCATAAACCTACCATGAGTCATGGAAGTCAGTAGCGTACTATACAGGTGACAATGTTTCCGGCCCATTAGGAGCTGATCTGTGACCAAAAATAAGAACAGAAAGGGAACATTCTGTGCCGGGCCCAAGTGCTTACGTAAAGGTTAAATCCCCACACAAACCTATAATTATGCACTACCTGCCCCAGTTTCTGATGTTCAAAAATAGCCCCTTTTGAGCGAACAGATGTTTGCATTTTAATAGCAGCTGCCATGGCAAAGTTGTGGGTCCACACTGGCTTGCAGCACTTTTGCTTGTAATTGAGAGGTAGTTTTGCTTGTCGAGCAAAGAAACGTATGTGTCATAACTGCAGCAGCCACCAGTAGAGTTTATTGATAAGGGTTTTTTTGACCGTCCTGGAAATAATTTGAACTTTGTCATGGAGCCCTGAGCTTTGGAGATTCCCTGAGCCACTTTCTGCCTGCTATCAGAGGCAGCTTTAAATAGCGACAGGCCATATCACAAGCCTTCAGTCATGCTTGGGCCTCCGCTCGAATGACACCGATGAAGAAGAACAAGTGGACACAGGCTCAGGAGGAGAGCATAATGTCTAGGCATCCTATTCATTGGGTCATTTTATTATCCATGCTGACAGGAAAAGTATGCTAACATGTTCTAGTTATTTCACTGTTAATTAAAAGAGTACTAAGCTGTGTGTGTGTGTGTGTGTGTGTGTGTGTGTGTGTGTGTGTGTGTGTGTACTATGGCAATATACATGTATAAATATATACGTTGTACAGTGTACATGCATACAGATATTCTTGTCCATGCGATTTTGATTTACATTATACTGCATTATACATATTTATCACATTATAAATTATACATTTACATATGGATGTACATAGTGTGTGTGTGTGTGTGTGTGTGTGTGTGTGTGTGTGTCCATTATCTAGTTGCTTTATTCTGTTTTCTTCCCATTACTGCCCAGTGGTCATAATGAGCTGTAACAGTCCACAGTGTTTAATGTGCAAAGCACTAGGAAGTATTTTGCAGACGCTTTTATCCATAGCAACTTACAAAAGGATAACAATCAAGCTACGTATTTAATAGAATTCATCAATATTGATGTGGTTCTAAAGTATTTACATTCAGCACCTGCTTTTGTTAACATAAAATCCAATTAAAATAAAAAAATATATGATAAACTTAATTTCATTTCATGTATGCCTTCTTTGTTTGGCATTTTTGAGGCCAGTTAGTTAACTAAGCCCCACACTAGTGTCCATTTTAATACACACACACACACACACACACACACACACATAGGCCTACATATTCATACATACATACATACATACATGCATGTATATATACAACTCTAATAAAAGCACCAAGCCAAGTTCAAGATGCAACAAGATCACAGCACCGTGAACTCGATCCCCCATCTCCCCTGGGAGGTGATGCCTATGTGCCAAAAGGGTCTCAAGTTTACCAGCACAAAGAGCACGGACGTAGGCCACCTGCTGCTGCTCAAACAATGCAGGTCACACAGACAACGCTCAAAGGTCCAGGAGTCTGGCCACTGCAACGTGAGTCCGGGGACACAGACAAAGAGAGCCCCTCCCTCTATTATCAATAATTCATATTCATTCATAACAACTCTCCTTCATTAAAAGGCCAGGCATATGTCTCTCACTGACTGGGTATACGTAGTCTCACTATGATTACAAACCAGGGTGTGATAGAGAGAGAGAAAGAGAGAGAGAAAGAGAGAGAGAGAGTTAGAGAGAGAGTGAGAGTAGGTCAAAAGGTTCATTCATCTTTATTTTCACTTGGGCAAAGAAAGAGAGGACAGAGAGGTGGTTGGACTGGCTATTTGCTGCATATTTCACTGAAGAACTACTGACCCAGATAACGCATATCTACACGTTCCAATGGACAAAATGTTCAGTTCTTACTCTGCTTCACACTGCCTGGTGGCTCCTGACTGAGGATCTTGCTGTGTGTGTTTCACATGGTCCTTTCAATACACGTCCTTTCAATACACCAATAAACAGCCATTTGGCTCGATTCGTAAGTCACACAGGAATAGGAATACAGCTTGTGTTCACTAGAAAGGCAATGTCCGACAAAGATTTTTGCTGAATCTAGGATGTAGGCTGGACAAATCGGTAGCTATCAGGAGCCTTTATTAGAATCGGTTCTACTATAATCAGAACAATTAATTATTCACATTGTTTCAATGTGCTATGTCAAAAGAACATATCTCTGAAAGATATGTCCAATAAAAACAGCATAAAGCGGCAAACAGCATGGATGAAATTTATCCACTATTTATTTGCCTTAGGCTACTGTTTCTTTTTTGCAGCGAGCCACAGGAATTATTAACGATTGTGAGCGCCAAGAAATTATAAGCTCACTGAACATTTTATTTAAAGTTATTGATGTAGAATCAAGAAGGAGCTGGTCTGCAGATGGAAATTGTAGCATATTCAAAAACTTCAGGTGGCGTTCCATTCAGTTGGGGCAAGCTGCCAGTTCGCTCTTTGTTCACGGCTCAAGGCGATCCGATGAAAGGATAAGGCTCTTAGAGCCATCTTTCTTTGTGTAGGCTAACACAGAATGATTCCCAACAATATTCTTGTAATAAAAGTGATTTTATGTGGCTTATTGCATGTGAGGGCTGACTGTGTGAACTCTGGGGTGATCTTCTTCGTAACAGAAATCGCCCCAATAGAGGCGGTAAGAGGCCTTGAAAAACTGACTGATTGGTCGATGCCATCCATGCTGTAGGCAGATACTGTAAGCTATCTAGAAGAGGCAGCTACTAGCAGTGCTACAATTTGATAGAAAGAAAAACCTGCTTGCAAACACATTGTGCTTCTTCCAGCTATACATTCTGCTGCTTAGACACAGAACTTAGAAATGAAACATTCCTTCTCAAATATTTCTCTGAAGATACAGTAGTATGACTTGCTTTAGTCAAACCGACATGGATCCATTTGTCCATGTAAATAATGGATCTTGGCAATGCATTGGAGGAAAGTACATCAATAACGAAATATAAACGAATATCAGTTCACTGGTAGGCCACAGTTGATTAAGAGGTTTCAAAGTAAACATCATGGTATCTATCAGGGTAATGTTCTGGACTTTATTCATATATCATGTTTAATTCTGGTCCAGTGAGGGACATGAAAAAGATTCTTAGCCTTAGATATTTAGAAAGACAGCCATCAAAGGATCATGAACATTTTAGAAGCACAACATTACATGCTACTAGACCTCACTTGAAAAGGTCTTCTGACACAGCAAGTTACTCTCGACTTTTAAAGAACAGACTCACGCAGGCACTTTGCGTAAGAGAGGAGAAAAGATCAAACACATGTAATTAAATAGGCTGCTGCAGGATCAGTGCTCCTCACTCTCTCTTGCCCAAGCCAACAGACACGGAAAGGCGCGTTTGACAGCCAAAACAGTTATGCCTCTTTCAGCATAACTTATTTTAGCCAGTCATACCGTGGAAGTTTGAGACGGCTGCAGTGCGTTGAGAAGGGAGCCAGGTCTGTCTCCCACCCCCCCCCCCTCCCCTGAGCGAGCACTAGGCCGGTGTACTCCATGCTGCTGACATACCAGAGCTTTACATAATGACTGCTATTTTGGGCCCTGCTGACAGGAGATATGATCCCAAATATCAATGCCCCATTCAATGTGCATTCCTCAGCTGCTGAGAGCCAGATTAATGGGGAGGACCACAGCTCCAAATGTGCATCGCAAACTCGCTCACTTGCTAAAATAATCTGCTGTCAAATATCAGACGTCAACTCACATAGAAAGCAAAAAAAAAAAAAAAAATCTGGCATCTTCTCTGTGGAGCTATGTTGTCGTTACACTATACTGCACTTTGTCAGCAATGTTAACATACAAAGACTCACATCTCAGCCTTGTGTTCTCAGTTGCTGGAATACCGCATCGCTGTAGATACCGAGCGCCCGTGTTAATGTGCCAATGGCCAGGCTAGACACAGTACAATCCAACCCCAAATCGCCCACAGATCCCTAACGGACAGTACTCCTTTTTGAACATCAATGTGTCAGTTTGTTATGGCGAACCAAACTGGCAGATGGGGGAAGCAGTCAACATGGCAATGGATTTAACACACAGCCACTTGTTTATGCTATCTCTCCCCTTCTCCAGGCACTGCTCCTCGGGCTGTGGGGCCTTTTTTGCCGGCCCCCCTGCAGTGAGCATTAGTGCTCATGTATATAAGGCAGGCTAAAGCGTCAGTTTCACATGCAAGAGAATGGGAACAGGAAACTGCACCTGCCTCTTTGTTCTTGGAGCCTCGGGGAGACCTGCGTGTCTGTGCTTAAGCACTCGAGGGTGTAGTTAGTCAGTTTAGCCTCCAAGCCATAGAGTCACTGAAAATGAATTAAAGAGGCTTTCCCCTCTCATTTAGGAGGCTAAACATAACAATATGAAACCATCCTATTTTGTTTTGGCACTGGAGCAAAAAACGAACCCACGGCAGAAGGAAGACAATACTTGCAGGGAGCACAAGCTTTGTGTGAAGTTTTCTCTTGCGCAAACACACACACACACACACAAAAACACTAACACACACACTCACATACAATATCAACACAGTATGCACACACACACACACACACACACACACACACACACACACACACAAAAGACAAATACACACGCACAAAAAAAAACACACACACACCACACGAACACAGAGACACACAGCCTAGATGCGGAATGAGGCACTCTGCCAGGCTGTTGCCATGCCTTTAAAATGTTGCACTGATTACATACAGAGTGTGCTCTAAAATAGAAAGCATTGGATGGGGCCTCTGCTCTGCTCTACTGTGCGAATGCAAAAATAATTTGAGTTTGTTGTTTAAAATTCACATAGCATCCTGGACCCCATGCTGGAAGGAGGTCTGTCCCATTCCCTGGAGTAGCTTTCTATAGTCTTGACAGAGAGCCTGATGAGGGGGGGTTGGGGGGGGGGGGTTGAATAAAAGGGGTGTCTGTTCTCTTCCAGGTCAGTCATGCCCTGTTTGGGAAGACTGGAATTCCAGATCCAAGGATAAACATCACCTCCTTCGAAAACGCTTGCTAGTAATGTAGCAATTGTGCAAAAGGACCAAGAGGAATGAACCCTGTCAAAATAACAAAAAGAGAGAGAAGACAATGATGGAAGCCTTTATTGACTAATTTGCACTTTTTTGCTGGAAGGCAGCGTCTAGTCATACTTGCATGGATTGTACTTCTGTAACTTTGTACTTCTACCTGGGGTAAAAAAACACCTTCAGACATCAATACTTGAGTGCAAAAACTGGCGTATATCCAAACATTCAAAATACCTTCTTCCTTACCATTGAATGTTCACTACAGTACACAACACAGCAACAGGCTGCATGATCGATTGCAACGGATTGCTGACCTGATTGTTCTTGTGTGTCTTGGACGTACTGTAATTCGGAGAACATAAAGAACTGTGTCGGTGGTTTGCTGTGAACATGTTGTTCTTCCTGTCTTTCCTCAAGGACAGCAATAGAGTGTCTCTCCATCAGCGGAGACATGAGAAAACAGCTGCGGCTTTGTGTTCCAAGGCGGCTGCAGGTAATCAACAACGCATCCACTTACTCAGAACCTTCAAAAAGGGAAGATTGCCTCTGGCCGCCCCGGGTGATTGGACGCATTAGCTGGGAATGACAAACCACTGTTTATGCCATTTTCAAACACTCACACAAAACCATTGTGTCTTTGTGCAGCTGCCCAAAAAAAAGGGGTCTCTTACACTTTCAAATTTACAAACCATACATTCAGTGCACTAAAGCACTTGCAAGGCCATGATGGCGACATTACCCTTGTTTGTTCAGTGTCCTCTTTGATGACATTAAAACTACACTGAAAAAAGGTACAAGCAGGACCAAAGAAAACAGAAAACATTTTTTCTCCTTTATTTTTTTAATACTTTTACTTAAAATAGCTCAACATCACACACGATTAGTGTTAGGGTCCTTACTCAACAATGCAATAAATCACACATCAATGAATTACTTCATTTATTTGCTCCCTGCAGCACTTGTGTGACAGTATATTTGCAGCATTACACCACATTACATCATTTGAATGTAGCATATTCCCCAGTTCCTGTAATGCTTTTAAACCTGAAATGCTACTGTCAGTCTACTGGACAGCATAAGTATTAACATATACATTACAGTATTTTTCAACATGTCCCTCCCAACACTGCCTGCACATTCTAGGGTAGCTCAACCTAGTGCTACGCAACCATCAGATAGATTTAAAGATAAAAGCTAAAACAATGCTTTGACGTTCTGTTTTGTTTCCTAAACTCATTCCACTACATTAAGAAGCATGGAATGCTAAAACGGAATCCCAATAGCAGGAGCAGCAAACTCTAATAGCGGTCTATATTCAGCAAAAACACTACCTGCACAGAAAGCCTAATACCATTTGGAGGGTTTTTCAACCGGCATCAGCGTTCCATTTTTCAAATTGATAGCTAAATACCTGCACTAAGACAATGTTAATTGTGTTTGTGGATGCATGTACTGTAGCGAACACTTATGCTGTATTGCTGTTACGCTGAAGGATATCAAGTGTGCTGGATTAATCACCTGGGTAATTATGCTATTAGGCGTTGGTTGTGGATAATAACTCGATAGAAATTGTGATATGAAGGGGTATCCCAGTGGTATTACATTTGGCCATCAAGCTTTGGTTTTACACCAAAAAAATATTGGCATGCAGGGTCATTTCTCAGACTCGCAGGAGTGACTCATTCCATTGGTCTCAAACCTACATTTGAAGCAAATGTCAGGTCATCTGCTCGAGACAACAGTGGCATTTTCTTCAAATATTTTAGCACTTACACTATACTTAAAGTGGTAAAGATGCTTTTAGGCAAATGGAGTCTAGTTTGAATGCACCACATCACCTAAGCATTAACCGTAGCCCTAATCGAATCAAATATAAAGCCTGTGCATCACAGCACTCCTGGAGAGTGAGCTTTCAACCAAACATTTGACACACTCTATATTCCAGTTATATGCTAAATTATAGCACGGCGCACACTTTGAAGAGTGCATTCTTAGCAAATTGCATACACCGGGAAGAATGTATTCTCTTTAGAGATTAGATTTTTGTGTCTGTGTGAGAAGCAGTTAAGCATTTAGTTGATAAATCATCTGGAATGGAAACAGTCTTGTGCTCTTTGTGTCAGCATCCTATGAGCAACTGCATGTTGTAATATATTTAAGTACCACCCACATCTCAGATTTCACTTTATTAGATTTCTTAGGGAGTTGCCACCAGTTACACATGAACAAGATAATATGCCTTTAAAACAAGACAGGCATTTGTGCTTTGGAGAGAAAATCAGCGCATCCAAGGCTGTAATATACGTCTCTGAGATCCGAGAGTGTAATTTGATGATTAATGCCCAGCTGATTCGATTTGGCCCCATGATCGTCTTCTCAGATGCACAACATAATGGTGCAAGGCACTTCTAATTCCCATCCTGTCTAAATCATTTGTTTGCCGGGGCCCTGCTATCGTTAGGCTGCTGACTTATCTCTCTGTCTCCCTGTCCCAGTGATGTCGTGCCCATTACGCCTTACGCCAGCTGGAGTTAGGGAAACCAACAACAAAGCTCAGAGCCCGGCTCTCCGAGGTGAGGTGAGTCCACTCTGAATGTTCCGATGTTCCGTCTCCGGGGCTATGGAACACCTTTGGGCAATCCAAGCCAGCCCATTCTGCCCTCCCTCTGCTTCCTGCTTAGCCACCTGTCAGTGCCAGAGCTTAAGGAACAATTCAGGGCTTTCACCTCCAAAATCAGAACTGCTCCATCCTTGCCAAGAGTGTGTGGGCGGACACCGAGTGGGCCTCTCCACCCCTCCAAAACCAAACAAGCTTTACGATTATTAAATGGATGAATTTGGAGCCCTAAAGGTTTAATTTGTGGACTGGAAAACTCATTTGAATAAGAAAATGGCCAAGGATCCTTTTCCTTATCGTCCTTGTGAGAAAGAAATAAAAGGATTTTTGTGTCTAATTTACGCAAGAATAATTATGGGCACACATGGGAGCTGGAGAAGAACAGGCGAGCATGGCACATGAAGAAATTGAAGTGAGCATGAGATAATTATAACATAATTACAGGGCCTGGCTTACCTTGACTCCATTAGGACAGGGTGGGTTTTTTTCATCAGGCAAACCTCTTCTGCTTAGCCGGGTTTCTTTTTGCAATGGTGCTGTTTATTGGCATGAGCTCTGGGCTATATTTAGAGCATTATCATAGAAGGAGGAGGAAAAAAAGGCCTGACTTCTCTTCACTGTGACAGAGATGTAATTTGCTCCATGAATCTCCACATGTTCACAACAACTAAAAGAGCTTTATGTGAACCTAATGTGAAATGTAGGCTTACAATGTACAAGCACAACTCTTGTGGATTTAAAAAAGAAGGGGGAAAAACTCTGATTTGATGTATAATTAAAATGTGTGTACTTAGCCCTTCATTGCACACCCAAAACTCTCAAAGGAGTGGATATTTAACCTTCAAGGAATAGAGGAATCAGAAAAGAAAGGGCTACATGTATGAATGTTGATAAAGGTCTGAGTTACAGTGAGAAAAGGAACAGCGGTCCAATGTTTGCTTTTACCACACTTTTACAATGTCTATTTTTTTTCCACGGATAATGGGCCCATCAGGGGGTTTCTGTGAGCCTATTATCCTGGGTCTTTCACAGGGCCGTCTCTTAAAGGCAGGTATCCTTGATTACAGCAGCCATGTTTTTACCTTCTTCTCCTTCCCAAGAAACTGCTTCTCTTAAGGAAAGAATATCAGTAGTGAACTAGTCAAACCTAATTACTCTGGGCATCACAAACCACACCACATAATAAAACATTCATGTTTGGTTTGGACAGCTTTAAAAACATGTGAGCAATAGTCCTCCATCTAAAGTTGATTTATCAAGGATGCATTACTGTTAATGGATCAAGTATAAATCAATCATTTCATAATTTTAAGAAGAAGGTAAAATGCAGACAGAATACAGACGAATTGCATGCAGTTGGACATCAAAGTTATTGCATTGAGGGCAGTCACACATACACACACACACATACACACACACACACACACACATAGTCCTTTTCCTACTGCTTTGTTATTTACCACTGGCTTGCCTGGAGCTGTGTTGCAGCGTCTGCTCCAGTTGTGTTGTGTTACATTGGATTAGAATCACACATGACAGCTCGACAAGTTTGAGGCAGATGGCTCTCAACATGGCATCAGTTACAGGTCTTACAAGCAAACCCTTTCATCCTTTTGTTTAACCTTTTCTTCGAGCACAGCACGAGAGAGAGGGAGGGAGGGAGAGAGAGAGAACCGCATCATTATACCCATTTTTCAACACAGCCACTGCACCACTCTGGGAGGCAGATGTCCAATGGGGTGTGGAGTCTGTTCTGCTCAATAGCTTTGTTTGTTGTTTATTGGTTGACGGGATCATCTCTTCTTAGAGACTGCTCAAGGTCAAGCGTACCATCACCACCAATACACCCTCCCCAATCTCTCCTTCCAGATCTACTCATTTGATGGCTGTGCTCTGCCGAAAAGAAGGTGCCTTTGTCCTGCCTGACTCTGAACAGACGAACATGGGCATCTACAGCACAATCATGAAGAGTGCTCTGTGAGGGCGAGACAGCGGCAAACACACAAGCAGGACCCTGTTGGTGAGCTGCGGACGAGTAGCAGAGGCTGGCTGCTGACATCTTTAGATTCCTCTGGAGCTGCAGCTGCAGCCGTGTGTTTGTACTAAATCACCAGGCGTCTATTGAGCAGGAGAAATACGTCCTGCTGATGAGCTTGTGTTTAAGCAAACGCATGTTTCACAGTATACTGATGAATTTCAAGAGAGTAAATATTGCTGTTCACCACAAGCAACACATGCTCCGAGGTCAACCTCCTTTAGCTGCTTTCAGTACACCAAGCCTTAGAGTAGCCCTCATAATTTCGATTCCTCTGTATGTCCAGTATATGTAGAGAATTGACAATAAAAGAGACTTAACTTAATCATCCTTAGCTCACACTCTGAATGAGTGTGTGTGTGTGTGTGTTGATGCGCTGCATGCAAATGTGTGCATGCGTTTGTATGCAACAAATGACACAAACCAGCAGGTGTCGTCATCAGCGTTATAGTATCAGCACTGAGGACACAAATCTGCAGCATCTCAGCAATATTACCCTTCATACTCTTCTCAATTTGACTAAACTGCTCCTGAGGGGGAACTCTGGTCCTGAAGTTCATTGCTCCACTGAGTTGGACTGTGTGTGTTATGGCCTCACTATTCATGCTGTGTCTGGGATACTTAAGAGAAATGAAAAGTGATTTATTTCTACAATCTTGAAATATAAAACCGTTTGGTTTATATTGCTATCAATATTGTGCAACAACCTCAAGCATTTAGGACTTCATGTGGCCTAATAGACTTCTGAGATGTTTGGCTAAATAGATGTTTTCTGTATGGTAAAGAGGGGAAAAAATGTTAAAGCAGTGGATTGAAATGAGACTTTGAAAGTTTCTCATATAGTCATATAGTCATATAGTGCAAAAAAAAAGCTTATGTTAAACTGTTTACCTGTTAAAGCAGTGGCTTTTAAAGAATGGCATCTTAATCTATAGGCAAAGGACAGATTTTATAGGAGTATTAAAGACATTTAAATTTAGTGCACAAGATGTTTAGGTTGAATTTTCCTGTCCAACACAAAACGTAACTTACGCATATTGCAAAACTGGAGCTGAAAAACTGCAAACATAGGTCATCAAAAATCACCAAATGCTGAAGACCACAGCAAGTTAGTGTTGAATGTGTCTGCTTTTTTCCATTTGTGCAGCTGCAGTGAGTCACTCTGTCCGCTCTGCCCGGAAATGAAAGAAGAAAATAAATAAATAAATAAATAAATAATGGCTGACGTGGGTGATGCAACCAACCTGATGGACTACATTTGCTGCCCACAATAATTGACGTTCAGAAAATGGAGTCCCATCAAACCAAGTCCTGTCTCGGTGCCTGTTAACTGGTGCCTACCAAACTCAGATTTTTTTTTTTTTTTTTGCCCCCTGTTCCCGGCCTCTCTTGAAAGTGGTTTCTGTGAAGCCACACTCCTAAATCGGCACAGGGCTGGGAAAGATGTTTATCTTGAGACACTGTCTCCTGTTTCAGCAACCGGTCCTTACAACTCTGGGTCATACTCGGCTTTGCTGAAAAAGGCCCCTCATGTCCAGTTAGCTGATGGAAATATGGACGCATTCCTGTAGGGTTCTGGTGGTATCGATGCAGTATCTTTCTTCTTGCATAGACCTCTGAGGGGAGTGAAGAGCAGCTGGACTGCTTTATCTTGTCCAGCATGTTTCCTCTTCAACATCTGAAATTTCATGGCTAGTTTCAAGGTTTTTATTACCATCAGGGGCAAGTTTGCGTGAGGTTTTTAGAGAATGAGGAGACAAAGAGGATTTGACTGCACCGTTAAGCCTGCAGTGTTAAAGATAGCGCAGTTTACCCAGAAGTAGGCCACAATGTAAGGCACCAAACTTGGAGGATCATTTTATGGAGGATCACTTCATTTTGGTTACTGGTTAAATGTCTGAATGAGAGGTAAACTCAGAGGAATAAGCTTTGTTATCACCCTGCTGACTTTTATTTATTCTTGCCTTTACTGATGACTCTGTACCTTCAAACTAAAACAATTCTTAATTTTATTTGTTGGTTGATAGTTGACAAATGACAGCCCAGCCCTGGTTGTAAAAATATTGAATAAAAACGAATACCCTTTTCACAAGTCAGGGCTTTGCCTGAAAAAATGTTTTCGGACACGGAAATGTTACCTGCCACTTTTACTCAGTGAATTAAAATTGACATCTCAGTTAACAGCTGTTAGTTGGCCTGCTATCTTATTTGAGATTGGGACAACATTAAAGTATTTGTACTGCTGACGGCAGCATGTGATGGTGTCCCAGTTTCTAAGAAAGGCTGACTTAATTTTCGTGTCAACTTGTTGTAAATACGCCTTGTGCATCTGCAAACCGGAATTTAAGCACATAAATCCCTAACATGAATCATGAATATGTTGAATATAAGCACTCAATAGAGTATGCATTCAGCATCTGATTATCTGTGGAGGCTTTAGAGTTGATATGTTATTCAGAACCCCATTTGGTCGCATAGAGACTGTATGTGTGATTTAGTTTTCGGCAAAATAGTTTAATTAATGTTGTCACAATGTTAAACAATGTTTATTTACCAGAGACTACATCTTATTCAAACCTATCCAAAATCCAGGTTGAACTCAATGCACAAAGGCACAAAACAAGTCTTCCTGAATAAACCAAACGGAATGGACCAAATCCCCCATTATAAAAGAATTCAGCAACAGTAACACTTCTCTCGTCTCTTTTACAGAGCAAACACAAGAAGCAATCTGCTGAACTGTGTCCCACTATTAAAAAAAGGAAAACAATAACGCCTTTATCAAAGCACAATGAGCCAGCTGAATTTTCAGCTCCCCTCTTTTTTTTCCCCGTGAATAAAACTGTAACAAGTGTGGGTTTAAAAGGGGGCAAATGGTGTCTTGGTTACGTGTGTGAATCAGATAACAGAATGGTCCTGATAATTAAGCCCATGCTGAGTCAGCATGAAAAGAGAAAATTCAGCAGCTGCTCCCTTCACCAACAGCCTGGAGTTGCCAGTGGAGAGCGTTTAGCAGAGCTATAAGGAGAGGCTGGATCACTTTACCCTGAGTAGACAGCCACAGAAATGTTGTTGAAGGAATTTGGGTGAGAGGGAAAATAATGGAGGACTCCTACTACCTCCCTACTCACTATTCAGTGTTCAGCTCTACTACCTCCCTACTCACTATTCAGCACTACTACCTCCCTACTCACTATTCAGTATTCAGTACTACTACCTCCCTTCTCACTATTCAGTACTACTACCTCCCTACTCACTATTCAGTATTCAGCACTGGCCTTGTTTGCAGGTTCTCCTTGCAGTCATAGTGTTTGCATGTGCATTAAGGTTTCATGTGCGTAAAAACAACAACACAAAAAAAGATAGTCGACAGAGTAATAATGTGATTTTTAACAGAGATTAAGATGTTATTGCTCCGGTAGGGGGGGGAAAAAATCAATAGGGCTCTTTGTTGAGGAGATGAACTGGCTCTTTCCGTGCCAATAACAACTACATGGTCATGGAGAGTCTTTCACCTCACCCGTAACGAAGCGAGCCAAAATGTAAAGAGGACTCCGCTTACGATTCATCATTCATCATTCTTCATTCTTCACAGGAAGCAAGGGAGGGCTAGCATCTAGCATCCACCTCCACATCACCTTGCATGCAACAGAGTCTATAGATTACTTGAAGGAGGATGTTTGGGGTGGCGTGGGGAGGGGGAGCACTGTCTGACACTAAACCTTGAATCCAACACACACAAGCGTTGTGTGCATGTCTGTAACTAATTGGAAAGCCGTTGTAAGGAAAATAATTGGCTCATTTCTGGTGGCGGAATGATGTCAGAAGAGATTTTTTTTTCTGTGTCCTGTTGGGAGCAATCTGTGAAGTGTTCATATTTATTCTCTCGGCATAAACGTAGATTTCCTTCTGGCGTATGTCAAGGCTCTGAAAGAAAGCGATGATTAATGAACTTGGTTCCTCCTTCAAGTGCCATCATGTATGTCCTCCCAATATATCTGCTCTGCTCTCTTTGTTGAGAATGATGCTCTCTTATTAGAATGCACAGAGGAAAAGAAAAGCTCCCTTTTGTTTACAGAGATGATTGCGATTACATACAAATTTGGCCTGCCATTTCCACATAAATGGCTTATTTTCTAAAACCATCCTCAAATGCAGGCCTGGTATTAAACTTGACAAAACATAATGCAATCTGCATCGCAGAGACTAGCCAGACACTTATTGCTGCAAAGTATAAATATATGACAAAACGTTGCCAAATGTCTCTAATCAAAGCCTCAATGGAAAGTGAGGTCTATGCCCTTGTAAATCATATAGAGACAAATGCAATGATAAAACTCTAGGTTGATTTTATGATGATAAATCGTGTAACATGAATAACATTAAACGATCAAGAGAATATGCACTTGCAACGGTGTTGTTTGTTACCACTATATGTTTGTTACAATAATCCATCCATCGCATTGCTTACAAAAAACAAACAATCCAAAAACATAAAAAGCAAGCTGTGATTTAAGAAAGCACATCATCTTGAGAGATGGTATAGCCTTTGAAAAATACTAGTACTAGATCAACATCTCTGGTTGACTTGAGCCGTCAACAAGACAGTTTTCATTTTCTGACAGCTATCACAGAAAATCTCAGCCTGTCAATGAATTTGTATGTGCACAGAACATTGACGGGGAGGGGTTACACCACCTTCAAAGAAGAGTGTGTGTGTGTGTGCAGGAGAGAAAAAACAAATACAAGAAATCAAAATGTGTGTGTTCCATATTTGTGAGTGCAGTAGTCACAATACAAACCTGAATATCACAAACCTGTTATTAGTTTGGTCCTACAATCCTTACAGCCATGGGTCTGACAGAAGCGTATAAACATCAAAAAGCAAGAGAAGAGACGCAAAGACCACACAAACAGAACATGAGCGATTGCACAGGGGAAAACATCCCGACATCTACACGTGAACATGTGAAAAAAAAGATTACTCCTATTAAACAATGGAAATAATCTCCCTCTACAGTAACAATAGATAGATAGGTAGACAGACAGACAGACAGACAGACAGACAGACAGATAGATAGATGGATAGATAGACAGACAGACAGACAGATAGATAGATACTTTATTGATCCCCAAGGGGAAATTCAAGGTCCCAGCAGCTTAAAAAACCACACACAACATATATTACAGTGTACACAGGATAAGAAGCAAATCAACAAAACAACATGACTAGATCAACATTACTAAAAAGAACAGTAGAATACAAATACTAAGGGTAGAGATGCGCATGAATGTACTGTGGTCCAGTATTAGGTGTGTGTCAAGGTAATAGTGCAAATGCGTCCAGTAGTGCAACAGTGCAAAGTTGAAAGTCTAGTGACCAGCAATAAATATATGCTTATGTAAATATGGGCAATAAAAAACATCTAGCTATTTAACAGTTCTAGTATAAATATATGGACAATAAGATAAAAATAAAAATAGCCTAATAATATGCAAGGATAAGTCATATAAGGGTTCATGCATCAGTCAAGTATGAAGGTCAAGTATCAAGTTACAGTTATTGTTATTGGTCAAGTATGAAGTCACAAGTAAAAGGAGGGGTTGTGCATGTGGGCTAATGTAGCCAGTAAGGTCCGTAAGCAGTGTGAAGGTGCAGATAGACTATGCAGAGAAGTCCAACTCTCCTTTTGCTTTCAATGAAGCATTGTAGAGTTGTATGGCCCTGGGTACAAATGACTTCCTAAGTCTGTCTGTTGTGCATGTCAGGGAGCGTAGTCTCCAGCTGATCAGTACATTAGCATACAGGCTACAGTAGCATAGAAATACATAGAAATACTTTTTTAATTAATAGAAATACAATCAGGCGCAGGTATTTTGTGTCACCTGCTGCAATAAGAACATAGACTGTGTTTCAATGTAAAAAGACAACACGGCCAAACCCATCTGTACTCAGGGTTATGATTTACCTCAATAAGGTAAATGGCTTATTTTCTAAAACAATCCTCAAATGCAGGCCTGGTATTAAACTGGACAAAATATAAAGCAATCTGCATCGCAGAGACTAGCCAGACACTTATTGCTGCAAAGTATAAATATATGACAAGAGGTTGCCAAATGTCTCTATCTAAAAAAAAAAAAAAAGAAAATACAATCAGCGCAGGTATTTTGTGTCACCTGCTGCAAAAAATGCACAGACTATTTAAATGTAAAAAGACAAACCCATCTGTACTCAGGTTCATCTTAATCAAATAGAGTGAAAAGTACAAGTAAGAATTCTGTGCTGAGATGTTCATCCTGACAATGTCAAAATGAAAATTGCCCCTCCAGGTTCCATCAAAGATCACTAATGTACTTAGAAGAAAAAAAAAGAGAAAGAAATGACAGTCTTGCAGAACATAAGGGATGTAGGCTCCATTATTATCACTCCTTTTCCATGCAACATTAAAAGCACACATCCACTGTGGTAATATATTTGCTGCTATGTGAACTACTTTATTGTTGCAAGAGATCTAAATCATGTTGTGCCAACATTTCACATTGTTGCATAGCAACTGCGAGGAGGAATAAGCTTAACATGGTGGAAACAGCTGTCTCACTCTGTGTTTGGCTCTTTGGGATAAAAACGCCTGTGACATCTCCTGAGGAAGAGAAGAGGCTAAAATCATGAGTAATGATCTTGCGGTGCACAAAGACCCTTTTATACCACGAGCCAGACAGAAAATTCAATTCAGAAAGATCCATAAATAGTGGAATGCAATAATGTAAAATTGCATATGAGCTATGTACACCTGGCAGTTGGGAATACTGTCATTTGGGTATAACCACTTTATTGGCAGTATAAGTACATTGTGTGTGTGTGTATGTGTGGGTGTGTAAGTGAGAGAGAGAGAGAGAGTATGATTTTGTATGTGTGTGTCTGGCTGTCTCTGTGTGTGAGTGAGCCTGACTTTGTGTCGGTATGTGTGTGTGTGTGTGTGTCTGTGTCTGTCCGTGTGTGTGTGTGAGTGTGAGTCTGAGTTTCTGCATATAAGCAATGCATATACATATTTGCTTGTCCAATCATTGCATATAGTCACAAAAAGGGGGATCAGTAGCATAGCAAACCCCACAGCCTCATTCACATAATATCAGTGCCCTTCATCAGGAGGGATCTACTGCTGAATAATGTGTCATACAGCCACAGTTAATCTGATGAACTCCTCAAGGCTGAAACTGAGACCATCCCATTTGCTGTAGATGTGGGGATGTCCTGCCTTGCGGTAAGTAGGCCAGCGCCATCATGGAAGCTAATAATGAATATTTGTCCTTCCGCTTCAGAGGTACTGAGGTACAGCGTGGTCTCACAGCTGACAATGGAGACAGGAGAGGCGGAGAGTCTCTTTTTTTCTTTCTTTCTTTTTTTTGCCTTTTTCTGGCAAAATCAGTCAGCTAAATGCTAGTTAACTTGACTTTAATTTCATATTTATAGCAAGAGATGCAATAAAAATATTGGCTGATTATAAAAACTAGAGTTAATTATAAACCTGGTATAACGTAATCATTTTGACTAATTACACTACAAACTCAACTTGTGTGTTATAAAACCAGAGAACTGACGTTGTGAGTAGGAACTGAATCGCGATCATCACAATAATTTTTATAAGGGTTGACCTGTCACTGTCAGAGTACTAACTTATCAAAAGGGCCATTGAGTGCGGATGCCTTAATTATCTTTGCAGATTTGTTACGGTACAAGAAGTTCATTGACCCAGATCCATTGTGGGCACCTCCCGCTACCTTGCTGCTGATTCAGCGTGCTCGGAGACAGAGATCTGTAGGCACTCCACTCACTTCACTGCATTTTAATCACAATATAGTCCCAGTAACACACACACACACACACACGGGCACAGACACACACATACACACACACACACAAAGAAAAAGGCCTCTATGAAAAATATCACAAAGGCTTCGCCACGTATCAGAAGAAAAGACGGATAGAGGTTTGGGTTTTGGTTTGTATATATTTAGATTATAAGAGTATTATAAGTCTTTGCTCTTGCAGTGCACATATCTTCTCTCAAATATGTAAAGCCAAGTGAAATGTGACCACGCACTTTGTTTCTTTTAGGTTGATTAGACATAAGAAAAGGTTGTTAAGTTCTCGTAGCTACTAAAGGTTGACACATTTTCTGCCAAAAATCTGGTGAGTCAGAGGGGACAGAATTGACCACAGATACCTGGTGAGTTAGAGGGATAAGAATTGACCACAGATACCTGGTCAACAGAAGTGAGACCTGACCACAGAATTGACCACCGGGTCAACCTGGGCCAATCCAGCTCTGGGTAGCCTAACATCAGCCCCCGACTGAAGGTGTAGCTCTTGTCTACGACTCTTGTATTCTTGCGGGCACAAGTACAGGGACTGGTGCGGTCAGTGAGATGTGTGATCTCTTCCCAATCGCCGTCTGTCACATTCCCTTGCCCTGGCAGAGGCCTCGGGCATGACAGGACTAACACCCTGCACCTCCAGTCTCTCCCACGAGCAGATGGACCAGTCCAGTCAGGTGTGAGACACTAGATCATGGACACACTCCCTTGCTCAGTAAGTAGACAGAAACGTATTATTACAGCATGAAATAATACTGGTGCAGGGCGAGAAATGTCTGCGGACACAACAAAAATATAATAATAGTGTTATGAACGTGGGCGTTGTTTCAGGCCTGGCACAGGCGGACGCTGCAGCCAAGCCTTTGAACTTGTTCCTGAACAACTGCAGCCCTGAGATGTTTTTCCAGTCATAGTACATTACAGAGCTAAGCATGTCGACATTCAGAAGGCATCTTAGATGAAGCATACTGATAGGGGATTGGTTTTCCCCTCCAGCCTGTAATGAGGACCACCTGTGCTCTTATAAGGTTTGAGTCTCGCAAGGATATTAGCCTGCAATCGATATCCTTGAGGGGGTTCCTACCTGTTTTCGGGCTGAACCTCCTTTCTTTTATTTGACAAATGTTTTGATCAAAAACATACAATTAGCAGTTACTGGGGAATCGTGTTAAGGCAATTAGTTGTGTGCGGTACCTGGGGAAGTCTGTGGGTGAATGCAGTTGGAGCCGTGAGCGGAGCTGGACTGGCTTACATTAATCATCACCCGGAAAAGCCTTGGTGAAATTACCTAATGATTTGAGTCATCAAAGAGGCCACCATCCGCCCTGTGCTGAAGCCTGAAATATACAGTCAAGGATTAACCTCCCCATAAGCAGAGCTCCAGGTTGAGGGATAATGCATGGCTGAAAAAGAGATGTGGGCGGGAAGAGACCCTGATCTCTTGTTTGCTTGCTTACATACAGAACAAAGTGTAGGTAAAAAAAACATAGTGCAGCCTTTGGAAACATGCAAAGAAAATTCGGTGAATTCCCTGGTTTACTTCATTTGAAGAGAAAAACAAAACATTGATTACATTTGTGACTATGCACGACGTAACAACACACTACGCTGGTAATTTGTCATCTGCTGTCCCTTCTGATTGTTTGCACATAGTGTACACGTTGGCCATTTTGATCCAATCTGCTTCGTCGAGGTGCATGTGTTCAGCGGTGTTCATGGGAGATTTGTCTGTGCTCGTTTGTCAGACAATGCGGGTACGTGTTTGCGCGCTGCCTGTTTATGCGGCTGTGTTAATTAAACGCCTGCGAAGGCCCACAGAGCCATGCTCAGTGTTTATCAAACAAATGTGATCACAGCAGGGTTATTTTTCTCTCAGTGGAAGACTGAAGAAAAAGAGCTAGATGAAGAGAGAAAGAGAGAGAGGGAGAGAATTAGAGAGAAGAAAACAGGACTCCAATAAACAAGTTCTCCACCCTTTGTTGTGGTTGATGACTGATTGTTGTGAAGTGACAGCGGGGAGAAGGCTAAGCAGGTTTCTGTCCCTCAGCTGTTCTTCTGTACAAACAGCAGATAACTACTGCAAGCGTCGCTTTCAAAGCAGGAATTACTGTTTGACTCTAATGAATGAGAATATTCCAAGAAAGGATTTCTCAGGCCTCAGACTGTGAAATCAAAAGATAAAACGCTGGAACAATGATTGAAAGCATTCAATGCAGCATCATGTCCTTGGGGATCTGCACAACAAGTTAGGAACATGTACAGTGAACCAATGTGAACCCCTGACCCAAAACTTAGGCAGAAGCTCCACACACTAAACCAAACATTTGATTGGTCAAGGCAAGACCATGGTATTTTGCTCACATGTTGAAATCATTTTCAATGTGTTTGATGGTACTCAGCCTGAGATGTATATAGCATTTCATCATCTCGTCACATGAGCACATCCTGGGTTGTGCTGTTTTTGGCCCCAAACTGATCCTGTTTATGAGGTATTTGCCGTCTGTGTTTATGGTGCTGGCAACGCAGTATGTGACTCTGAACAGCCACATGAAATGGCAACAACATGTATTCAATTATTCATTTGGGAGAAAAGGTCAACTAATGTGTAAATGAACTAAACTGTGCGTTGGATGGACAATTAGGCAGAAGCATGCAGTTTGGGAGGAGAGAATGCATTACAGGCGGTTTGACACTTGGAAAGCAAAGGAAAAACCTGTGTGATGAAGATCAGGTTTACTTTTATATTTTTTATTAAAGTGGGGGCACACCATTTTCAAAACAATACAATTATCGTTTTTCAAATTTCAAAACACTTAACAAAATACTTAACATGATTAAAATATAATAACAAACAAACAGTTTTTTTTATAAAGCATTTTTAAGATGTTCTCTAATTTCTCACCTCCAGATGAAACTAATGATTGCACTAGATTAGAGCCAAAAGCTCATGATTCATGCCCTCACAATCATGATTGGATACTAAGCTATGACAT
>JAGFZM010001228.1:303360-322376 GCA_017657215.1 Limnothrissa miodon
AGCTCTGTGGCTATTTCTGAAGACAAAATTACGTATTTGTACTACACAAGGTGCTTTCACACAGTGCTTGAGTGAATTAAAGGGAGTGCTTTGGCCTGCTTGCATCTCCCTGTGTGTCAGAGAAGAACCACCAATCTCTGTACATGCAAGGAACTTGGAAGATGTGAGCTTGTTTCATTTTGTATGAAAACTGAAAGAAGCATTATATGAAACGTTTTGCTAAATTATGTCTCTACTCATTAGCTATGGCAACTCTTAAAAACTGTCTTGTTACCATTTCTTTCCATAACAACCAGAGTGACAGATCACTCTGCACACTGAAACCTTTCGTAGTCAACCACATTTTAAAGGCCCACTATGCAAAATTTTTCATTTAATTAATCCGTTTCATACTGTTTAGGATGCAAAATGAGTCATTACGCGGTGAACGAACGGTGTAGAATGCGCCACCGTGGCCTATAGCGGTAGATACAGCACTTGCAATGTTCAGCAGCACGGACCGCCTCCAATAGAATGCAGTACAATACAATGCAATACAGCGGTCTTTAGAGGGAGCTTGTGAGAGAAAAAAACAGAATGTAGCTTAGCCCTTCTTTAAGGGCAAATGATGATACTTTCAAATGACATACTTTCAATAACCAATTCAATTTAAAAAAAAAAAAAACAAGAGAGCTCACCATCCTAATGCTGTAAAGATTTCTATTTAACCTAATAGACGATGTCACTCGACCTGTTATGTTCAAGGCCTAGCATGAATGATAGATGTTCTTTTCCTTTAAATTGAAATGATTCACAAATGTACATGAAATATTTCAGGTTTTTTAATACAGTGAACTGACCTCTTTTTGGTATTTTTTCACACATCCTTTTATTCGCCTATAGTGGACCTTTTCTGTTACTTAAGTGTGATATTGAGTTGAAATTCAGCGCCTCCACCGGCTCCCAGCTTCTCTGACTCTGAGCAAAATAGCCGTGTCACCCTTGGCAACAGTCAAATAAAATAAATAAACTAAATGAATGAAACAAAATATTCATCAACTCCTGAAAAAAAATAAATGTGAACGGTTGAGTGAGATTTGCATTCATCTTGTGGTTCATTTATGGCCCTCTCACACTGCCCTGCAAATGGCTCATTCATTTGTAACACTAAAATGATCTCCGAGGGAGCTACTGGATTAGTGTGTACAGGGTGTAACTGTTAAGACAACATATTCTCCCTATCTGTCTAATATTCTCCATGTATTTCCTCAAGGTAGACACTATGTCCGTCTCTTCAGTGGTTGATGCATTAGGTGTGCTCCACCTCATTTAATAAAATCATCACATTTTCTCCTCTGCATTTTTTGAGTGCGCCATTTTTACCATTAGCTTCTTTGTTTTGGCGTCTTGCTAGCCACCACAATAATAACATGCTAGTTCAACTCAGTCTCTGTAAATAATCTCAGATGTTGTTTTGGATACGGTGGAAAGATTTACTGATTTTACTGTGCCTATTTCAGTAAACATTTGAAATCAGCTCTTTGTCAGCAGGTATTATTTTGTAGGCATGAATGTGAGAAGTTCCTGGGTTAAAAGCTCAAATGGCTGGCAGAAAACTCAAAGTAAAAAACCTAAACAACTTTTGAGATTAAAAACTGTGAGCTGTGTCTCTAATAGCAACATTACCAAAATGATAACAAGACTGAAGACAAAGCCAAGTGACTTTTAATCATTGTACCAGTATAGGGGTATACTAGTGTCGCTACGGTCTGGTTGTATGTGTTCTGGTGTATTTGGACAACTGTGAAAGGTAAACTTCTCTGTGGATATGACTCTATGACTGCATTTTTACAGAGTGGGACTACCATAAATTAAGCTTTAGAGGAAACATAGGCCGCATGACTGAGAAATCAGCTGAAAAGGGGCAGAAAATTGCACAGTATAAGCTCTTGACCACTTGCAATCACTCCAGATAATGCACTGTACTCCTGTGAACATTTGAGTGAAAAGTGGTGTGGTTGGGATTTTGGGATATGGCTCAACGAAGGAATTATTGGAATCTTCTTGGACAGCTGAATATAAACTGTAGATAAACACAATTTTATATCCTTAACATGTTTAAGTGATTAGTTGCGGTGGGAACTATTGAGCTGCATATGGGCACTTATGTTAGTTGGTCAATGATTCTGTGTGGACAAAGCTGTGCTTCAGATGCAGACACAAGGACAAAGTCACACTTTTACTCGTGCCAGTTTCCATAAAATATTCCCGAAATAAACTGTCAAAACGTTTGAGAAGTATAGACTCATATAACATGAAATAAATCCAAATAAAGTAAGGCAGATTGATACAAGTTAGTTTGTTTACTGGTGTGATACTCCAGATATAGGTGGAAATAAAGGTAGGTAAAGGTGCTTTACATTCCCAATGCAAAGTTTTAAAATATGATGTCATCAAATGGCACAGTGCAACACCTATGCAGATGTGTTTGTTCAATGCATTCCCTCTAGTATTAGCTGCCATATTGATGAGGTCAAGATCTGCTAAATTTTTCCACGTCTCATGTTTTGATGTCACTTTCCAGTTGTATTAAGTGAAAATAGCTGTATCTGAGTGTCCAAGCTCTCTCTGGACCTTTTGACATACATTTCACATCTAAAAAACAGCAGTTGACACAGTGGAAGACACTGGTATATGCCTGGTAAAACCAGCAAAATGCCACCATAAGCTCGTCATATCAGCTAAACAATCAATATCATAATCATATGGGTTCAAATCTACAAGCTCTAGTGCACACACATCAAAAAGACATTTCATTAAATTCTTTCCACAGTTATTTTTTATTTCTGTTGCTGTCTTCAGAGCCATAAACTATTAAGCTGTTCAATGTGGATGTCATATCTGTCACAACTGAGTCAATAATTAGAAAAGGTTATGCCGACCTTTCTACAGTCATGCTAATTTTTTGAGACAAATTTGCTTCCCAGCACACTAAATATATGAAGCAATTAGCCTCTAGTTTAAATTAATTCAGTTAGAGTTAACAGTTTGAGCATTTTGGTCTAGAACTAGCAATACAATATGAGCCTAAGATCATGCTAAACACGCTATACACCATTAGCCTATAGTTAATCCAAAAACCTGCTCACAAGCTAACAGCTTTTGCTAATATTAGCAGGGGATATTGTAGTCCTTTACAGTATGTATTTGATAGATACATACATACATATTCACTCATAATCTAGTCTTTTTTTGTTTTTCTCTCATGCAGTTTATTTGATATCAGATATTGAGTATATTTTGTAAGTTAATGTTCTGATGGATCATGGAAAATTGTAATTATGGAAAATTATGTGATTAATTAGTGATCTCTTTTAATTACTTGACAGCTCTTTTCTTTACAATTAAATTATACTCCCATTGTTGCATGACTGATGATCATTTCATGATGAACTCTAATGAAATTCTTGTCATCAAAATCTCATCAACATTGATCATCGCACAAAGATTTGTTTTAGTCTGTCAGGTTCAAAGTTTTGCAAACACATTCAGCCAAACACAAGCATATAAACGATATGTGTATACACAGCACAGACACATCATTAAAGGTGACTGTATATGGGCGGGCTAGGCGCTAAACATTGCTTATGTGTAAATATTCAGTGGAATCCTTGGGAGATATAGTATTCACACTGGATGGAAGATCAATTTATATAGAGTCAGAAAGGAAAACATATTGTATACACACACACACACACACACACTGTGGAGATGTACACAGTGGCACACAAACATATACACTTACCCTTATATGGTCACAAATCCAACAATCAAATAAATGCTTGATTATTATGAATAAAATGTTTCTGATCAGTCAGCTGAAAAACTAATTTCATTTTCTCATTAGAGGCCTCTGCCCGAGGCCCATTCTCATGTCAATGTTTATTACTCTGAAAATAGAAAATTAAAACCATCAGCTGGTTCAGAACTGGAGCAGTGAATCACCATGTTTATGAGAGAGAGAGAGAGAGGGAGGGAGAGAGAAAGGGACAGAGAGAGAGAAAGAAAGAGAGAGAGATGAAAACATACATGAATGGAAATGATAATAGGTATCTATCTCATTTTAAGTGATGCGATGAATTTATGGCTCTACTGACCTTTTGGTTCCCTGGAGATTTGTTGTCATGCACTGTGAGATCACAGTCTTGACATGGAATGAAGTATTGACTGTGTTTGCAGAAGAATCTGAACCCTGTTTTTAACTGCAAGAGAGAGAAAAAAAACTGGACAAGTGCCGCTGGGTCTCTCTGAATTGATATCGTTTGTCTCAAAAGAAGGTATTCAACCTTCATGGTTTTGTCTTAAATCTAACGACTTGCAGGCACTTGAAGCTGAAATCTCTCCCGAGGTTCATCAGTGTGATATTTACTGTTCACTTCCACAAGAGTTCTTCAAGTCCAAGGCCAGATACGAATTTTATTATCCAGAAGGATGGGGAAAAAAAACTCTTCAAAGCATTTTGAAATGCCAAGGTACTTTATTAAGCCTGACAGCAACACAAATGTTTTCCTTACTTCACTGCAGATTTATACCGCTGGGGTAACATTATTTCAACAAGTATCCCAAAGCCATTTTACTGCTTTCTAACAAAGCATTACTCATTCGCTTGCATTGTGTTTGATGATAAGAGATACACAATTTAATAGATGCACAAAATATTTAGCCTTATAAACCAGACTAGAACATCCAAATGGATAGTCTGGCCACGACCGATAGAACAGGCTCAATCCAAAGGGTTGGAAACACTCGCTGTCTCTTAAACGGCCTCTGCACACAATAGGATAGCATTAGCCAATGTTGACAAAACAGCAAATACGTCCACCTTTGAAATAAATGACAATAAAGGCTTTTTCTGCTCAACTTTTAAAGGAAACTCTTAAACGTCTTCAAAGTTGATGTCAAAGTCAGCCCAATAAATCTCTGCAAAGACAGACCCTTGTGACTGGTCTCACCAAGCCTTACTCAAACCAGTGGTGGACCTACTTGGTGCATGGCTCAACCTAACCACCGAGCAAAGCTATTTGCCACCACTTCGGTGCGTCTAGATTTCTAGACTACGTATTGGCAATCATTCAGAAAATCCAGATAAATGTTAGCCTTTATATTCTCTTACTTCTCTATCACCCGAAAAAGAATCAAATATAAAAATATAAAATCTTCCAATGTATTATTTGGGGTTTTCAATGTCCTCTAGCTCCAATTGTATGATTTCTGCAATGCAAGTGTCTTGTTTTTCTCCATGAGCCATACTGATGTGCAGCCTCCCATCCAGCTGAGATCAAAACACTAGACTTTTATTACCTTTCAATTGACAGAAATAGGAGCCGAGCATCTCCTAAGCATGAACAACATGGCCTCAACTCAATCATTTCATCCTGATAGCCATGTCAGACACATAAGCCTGCTTGTTCATACTTCTATAAATGCTGCAATGAGCCTCTTCCTGAAAAAGCAATTTCACATGGGAAGCTTTTGGTATATTTGCGAGTTCAGACCTATTTATCTTGTCCAAAAGACAAGGGGACATTATTTTCACTGACAGCAATTCTGAATCGTTGGTCCTTTTGCATCTTACATGTTTCACTGTAAAGCCTGCAATTCGATAAAGTCTGTCCAGTCTGAATGCATAAACAACAATCATGTTACCTTACCCTCAAATGCAATAGAAAAGGACCATGTGGAAAAGCCAGTGATATATAGCTCGCTGGACAAATAAGCAAAGAAGTCATGTCTTCACTCAGTTTCAATTACATAATTGAAACCCATACTGGTCTGCAAACCTAATTCGAATTCCGGGCAACATTGTTTCTATGCCTTGTGCAAAAACAATCACGTACTATGAAAACAGCTTGAGCTGAAAAGCCAATAGCATGCCTCGTCCAATGAAGCCTCATGATTTGAAATTACCCGGATGACAAAAAAAAAGGGAGGAATGAATGAGGCATGGGTCTATTGAGAAGAACAATAGGTAAAGTTCATCATGGCTTGGTCAGTTCATTTACCAGACTGGGAACACTACCGCTGTTTGAATGCACCCCCCCTTCACACACACACACACACACACACCATTGTATCAGCACACACACCCTCTGCCTCAGTGGGCCAAACCATCTCCAGAGCCAGTGACCCATAGCCCCATGTAATGACCCTTAAATGAAATGTGTCGTAAGTGTTGCATAGCCCAGCCAAAAGATGGAGAGGCTCTAGGTGCAAAACCTCCTTACTAAACCCTCATGACTATCAATGACTTTAGTTGTTTGTGTGTTTTCTTGGCCCACACCACTGTGTTTGTCCTGGCAGATTGATCAATTATAAAAAAAAAAAAGGACTTCAGAAAAGGTTACACTAAATTATCGTTAAACTGTAATTTGTTCTCTTAGTGGCTTTGTGAAGAAATTTTTGCTGCATTAAATGTATTCTGAATGTTTAGCATTCAATTCAGCAGTCTAGCGGATAAATACTGAATATCAATGTCCTATCCCATGGAATTAAATAGAATTTGGTGTGAATGCATACAAAATTGCTGTTTTATGCTCTCTGGATATTCTATCCGATTTCCCTTTTCTCACACACGTAACTATTATGGAAAAGTCACACAGTCTTTGCTAAAAGGCTAATGCTAGACATCTCAGGAACATGTGTCCTGACCTTTCCCAAAACCCATCCATTTACTTTTTAATATAGTTGCGCTTGTGAGGTGCCCTGTTCTCATAGGCAGTGAAAAGGTCAGAGCAAGAGCTCATGTTTTTGGCTGTCCGTCTCCCGAATTAGCTTTGTCACCTTTAATCTCTAAAAACCTCTCTGCTCCGATGCGGCGGCAGCAGCGGCTACAACTGGAGCTATCTAAAAAAAAAAAGAAAAGAAAAGAAAAAACTGTGGTTTCATCGGCTGCTGCTGCTGCTGCAGGCACAAGAGTGCATGACTGTCACTGTGTGCAAGTTCTCTGACAGTCAACGGTGGAGCCAAACATTGTTAGCAAAAGAGTGTGAGAACTAAATAATTCAGAGGGTCTGGAACTGTTTGTCACAGAAGAAATAATTTACAGTTGAACCCCTGAGGGAGGTGATGGGGGGGGGGGGGGGGGGGGGGGGGGGTTGAATACAGTGCTGTCAATTTCCACCGTCTTCTGGACACTTTTCCACAATGTAATGGTCATCTAGAATAAATGTATGCCCTCTCTCTCTCTCTCTCTCTCTCTCTCTCTTTCTCTGTGTGTGTCTTTTCTATCAACCCTTATAAATATTATTACTTGTGTAAGCAGAGCCTTCACCTGATGGACCCAAGCAGAGATAATAGGAATCCTCTATCTTCATTTCCCCAGAGGACGGCATTGTTGAACACATACCAGGATAACAATGTGTGGCCTGCACACATTTAAGTTATTTTCATAGATTTTTATTTCATTATTTTTTTTTTTATTTCTGCATTTCTGAAAAGTCTGATCAAGTCAACAGCAGCCTTTCGATATGTGATGTATTCATGGTGGAAACTGAGTGATGTTTTGCAAATATGGACAAGTACTCTCCCATTTCAGGTTATGCAAATAGCTTTTTAAAAAGGACATGCAGGGGGGGTTGGGGACACAATTACGGGGGCTTGTGTGGTGTGTGTGTGTGTGTGTGTGTGTGGGGGGGGGGGTTGCTGTCAACTTGACATTGATCGATGAAACCACTGAAGCTCATGAACACAGAATTAACACACAAGAAATAGCACGATAAATAGACCCACCACCGCTTACAAATACAAATTGACTGTAACCAATCAGCTGAAAACCTCAAACATAGTAGGTACAATGTAGTGGGTCGAAGTTTTAAATAATGGGATTCAAATCAATAGATTGAGAAGTTGGTAAAGAGTTTGCAAGTAAACATGCTATATACTATAATGAAATAAAATGGGTAAATCGCGGCACTACTAAGCCATACAGTAACACAGTTGAACAGTTCTTTTCAACCATCAGCTGGCAGAATCTGTGCACAGCAGCATCTTCAATAGAGTCCATGTCCAAGTCAAAGCTCCACAGATAAAATGGGAAGGTTAAACTGTGTACTGCAGCTCAACTGTGGACTATTCTGAACTCATTTGAAACACATGGGGCAGATTCTGCTGAATGTGTGTGGATTTAAGTGCAGACAGAGACGTAAACAAGCGATAGAATTATAACTAGAGGAGGACTTGATATTCAGAGCTGCTTTTCTGCTGGTCCATTTAGGAGAATTAGACAAGGAATCCGAAGAGTAACAAACCAGACAGGAGCAAATTTGATCATGCAGTGCAACAATGTGAAGGATATTTCTGAGATTTGCAGATGTGTACAGACATGTAGAGTATTTGGTAAGGAAACAAGAAGCTGAAGCAATGAGTTGGGAGTTGGAGTGGCTTGCATAAACACCAGACCTGTCAAACAGTGATCACGGAGGCATGATGACAGAAATGTGATTTTCAAAGACAGTAATTAGTAATTCCCAGTTATAACCAAAGTCTGTCCAATCATCGTCACTGCATGGCAGTTAAAAGACCTTTTAATCACTAATGGAAATTAACTGTCTCAACGCTTAGAATGTTAAAAGTGCAATAAGTGTTCCACATTAATAAAATACAGATTAGGCAACTATGGAACAAAAAGCTTGCATGCATTTTCATCTCCAATACTCAGGGTCAGGATGTGAAGGTGTATTGTAAGAGGTCCATCATTGTTGGTAGGCAGGCATACTATAAAAGTGTGGTAGAAAACCACTGAGAAAATGTCAGATTTTGATGGCTACCTTGAATGAAATCATGTTTTAGAGCTTAAAAGGTTATGCACACCAAATGTATATACAGTGAATGAACTTGCTGACAAGTAACTGCTTATAGAGTGCTTGTGTGTGTATGTGTGTGTGTGTTATTGTGAGTATGCCTGTGCGTGTGTGTGTGTGTGTGTGTGTGTGTGCCAGAGGCCCCCTGAGTTCTTCGTCCCCCTGTAGGGCCTCTTTCTCTCCCTCTCTCTCTCCCTCTCTCCCTCCCTCCCTCTCTCTCTCTCTCTCTCTCTCTCTCTCTCTGTGCAAAGTCCAAACAAAGAGAGGACACAAACAATAGCTCACTCTGAGTGCTGAATAGTTTTGCAGGTCAAGCACTGAAACCCCCCTTTTGACAGACACACAACCCACACTTGTTCAGCTCAAGCGAAGCCGACCCGCGCGGCAAAGCCATAATGAACATTGCCTGTGCATTAAACTGGTATAAAAAAAAAAACACCCCTACAACTGTCTCAGAATCAGTGGCACTGCCAAACCAGTTGGAATGGAAGTAAAGAGTATAAGACTTCCCCCTGCGCTCACTCCCTTTGTCCTTCCTGAGAGGCACAGCTCCGTGCACGGATGAATATTTATGATGAGAGGAAGCGGAAGAATGATTGACCTCTAATGTTTTCTGAGGCAGGTAACAAACAGCTTCCATCTCTGAATCGGGCTCTGAATCACAGACCTCGAATCCCTCTGTGTCCTCTCTATATCACATTTAGGTGTAGAGAGGTAGGAGAAAATGGCTTTGCACAAAAAAAAAAACAAATAACAGTGTTTTGTGCACTGATTTCTGTGTTATGTCTTAATGACTGTATTTGGTAAGGGTTTTTGGTTAAATATTTACTACTGACTTAGTGTCACTCCTACATTTCTGCAGGCATACACACATACACACACAAACCCACACACACATAAGCACATACCTATGAAAATGTAAAATACAATATTATGCGTATGCACTGCATATTTATGCCCTTTCCCCTATATCATCATATTTTCCCTAAACTGTGCATAACATTACCATGTCAATGCGATAGCAAGTGTGTGTGTGTGTGTGTGTGTGTTGAGGCTGTTCACAACATGATTCCTCAGGCTGTACGGTGGCCCCATGAATGTGCCATTACTGTTGCATTAGCTGGGCGGTGACTATGGCTCCACCAGTGGGTTCAGGCCCTCAGCAGCGTGGAGAAACGGCCGGCTGAAGGTCTGAAGGCACGCAAGCTGTTCGCAGTCTTTCACATCCTCCTGTGGCCACCGGCCGCTCCTCCCCCGGGTCAACAGCCGTGCGTTATTAAACCAGAGGCTTCCTTCTGAGCACGGGCTCAGGCCGGTGCCAATCACGCACCCCCAGCCCAGAACATAGAACACAGAACACGGAGCATTCACAGAGAGAATGGGGGCTTCATTAGGTACACTGACACATGCCTTCGCCCCTGTTGAGCTCTAGATAAAGGCCCAAGGATCCACAATGAGCAACAGTCAGAGTGCATTGGTTGGTGTGCATAAAATGTTGTGTAAATAATAAATATAGTTTTTGTAATTATATATATATATTTGTATGTATATCATTATAAAAACATCAATATTAAAATTAAACATCCATACTTTCAATTCGGTGTTTCCATTTTGCTGTTTGGATATAAGCCACATAACAATGTTCATAATCATTTTCCCATTTGTTCAGTACAGCATGGCACCCGCATGAAACACTAATGGCATAGAGATGATCCACATTCGGTTTCCAGAAAAAAACGTTTGGTTTTGTTCCAGCAAATAATGGACTGACAGTAATTGAGTGAAGGCTTTTCGCTGCTGAACACCATTTTTTTTTCTCCCACTGAAAATGTATTTGATATTTTCACCGCACAGTTTGTTAACTCTTTTATGTTCTCTTTTCTTCCGATGACAAATGGAATGAATCTGCTACACACTCTACATCCTGTACCTTTTCCCCATCATGTGATTTGGACTGATTGGATTACCAAGCCTATGGTTTCTGTCACATTTTCATCTCAGATCTCTCTTTCTTTCTATCTCTCTCTCCTTCTCTCTCTCTCTCTGTCTCTCTCCTTCTCTCTCTCCTTCTCTCTCTCTCTCTCTCTGTGTCTCTCTCCTTCTCTCTCTCTCTCTCTCTCTCTGTTTCGAACTTGTGTCTAACCTTTCCCTGCCCTCTTTGTTTGGCTTTTGTTTGGCAACAGCTGTTATCATGGTTTTTTTGGTCAGCTGTGATTGCTTCAGGCAAAACAGGAGCAGATGGCGTTTAGCTATGCATGAATGGAGCGTTAGAGGAGTTTGGACTGAATAGGCCAAGTTTTGAATGGTGTCTACACAGCACCTGCCTCTTGTAGCGGCAGAGAGACATCCTCGTGGCATGATCCGTCTCTGCCTCCCTATTGCTGTGCTGAATAGGAGGAGGAGGAGAAAGAGGAGGAGGAGGAGGAAAGGAAAGAATAAGTGAGTAAATAAATAAATAAAAACGACATTAGGGAACCTTGTTGGGCTCTGTCCATATTTATTGATTTTTCTTGGAGGAGTGGCATAGTATGCTGTACAGTCCGTTTGAGTTAATTGGAAATGACACAGCATGCACATGTAATCTATCACTTTGGTCTCCCGGTACACTTTATCAGTTTTGTTGCTATAGAAACCTGGGCCCGGTAATAGCTTACATTAACAGGCTAAGTAAGTCGCAATAAAAGGCAATTTCAGGGCTTGGCCCTCTGTCGAACACAAAGCCCATAAAACACAGATGAAGGGAACAGGAAAGTGACAATGGGGCCGAATAAACATGGTTTTATATTCCACTACTGAACGTGACAGAATAAAGTGAAAGCAGCCCCTCTTTAATCAAGTCTGAGGACATCTGTCAACCTCTGGGGCTTCATGCTCTGTCACAACAAAGCAAGTGTTCAAGAAGCACTGACAGCCTGCAGAGCAATTTCCAATCTGAGTCTCTAACTCTACGCAAAACAAATAGCACTCTGACACCGCTGTGGTGCTTTAGTTCAAATGCTAACTACATGCAGCAGACTTCTAAGTGCCTGCGCTATCATTTTCAAATGGCCCAGAGCGAAGAGGAACTATTGTCAGCCATCACTGAAATTATTCCTTGCTATTGTTTATCATAGGGTGTATTACTTGAATCAGTGCAATACCCCTATGAGATAGTCTGTCATGGCTGTCAAACTGATGTTTTGCATGAAATTACCAGGTCATACCAGAGTAAGACGAATGAGAGGGAAAAAAATGCAGTCGCTAGGATCAGGTGCCTGTCTTGACATGAAATAATTGAAATTTTTAATCATGAATGAATAAAGTGCTATTGGAGTGCTAGGGCTGGTAAGTAGATTTAGAGACAATGTATTGCTTGAGCATATGCATTAGTGTGAACCATCCAGTCTATGGTGTGAACAGTGATTCATATATCATGGATTAAATGAATAATTTCTACATTCTTGTACGTAGCACAGAAAAAAACAACAGCTTTTAGTGTACTGAAATGAAGTAAGAGCTATAATCTATCTTGACATTAGCATAACCACACGTGTATCCTGTAATCACGAGTACCCCTTTTTAGGGATTATTTGACTTTCCTTCTTCATACAGCACTACTTACACTGACAAACTCAGTTATGTCTTGAAGGAGGATGCCTCTCATGAGCTAGTTTTACAGAAATTACATGACAAAGTGCTTAATTCTTAACTGTTTATATATGATGTGACATTGTTAGCTTGTCTTGTAAATATAATTCCATAAACAATGTACTGTAGAACCCAGACCCTTTACTTTGGAATAGTGTTTACTCACTGTAAAAACCATGTTATGATAAGAAATTATTAAATTATTAAAAGCCAAAAGCTGTAGACAACTGTTAAACAGGTCTGTGGTAGCTAAGCTAATCCTTAGGCAAGTAAATGCTATAGCCTACTAGCAGTGATGCTCCTACATAACTGCTGCTCTTGTACACCTAAATAACATATAGCATTATTAGGAACTTAAGTTTTTCCAACTCATTAGATGAATTATCAACTGGCCACTCTGAAAGTTAAGTTTTTCCATGCAAAGGTTTCGAAGAGCCTGGTTCAAGTGGACGAACCCCGCACATACAAACACACAGAGAGAGAGAGAGAGAGAAAAGAGAATTCCCCACACAAAGTTCACAGCTGAAGTTAAAGGTCAGCAGTTCTGTAAACAATGAGATCCACTGCACTAAGCTCGACAGGCCATTACACAAAGCCTGCCATTGAACAGTGGGCAGCTCTTCCAAGAACCAGGTGTCTCTAGTTAGGTCAAAGGCTACATGTGCCTTTTTTGGAAGGGGGGGGGGGGGGGGTGCATTTTGGGGAGGGCTGGCACATTTGTAATGAACAATACGTAAAATGCACAATATGGCCAATCCACACGATCCACACCGATGCTACCCCAAGCGGAGTTGATGCGTGGCCGTAGCCGGGACTTGTGGGTCAGTGGCAGCAGGACGATTGTTACACTTGCTTTGTGTCTGTGCATTGAGCAGGAAGACTCAAGAACAAATCAATCATTTCAGTGTAGTTCAATACAGCTTCCACATCTGGCATCTACAGCCGTACAAAAGAAGCACTTGATCTTCATCGGACGCAAGACAATGATGGGCAACCTTAGTGTACCCCGTGTCATCCTGCATTATTATAATAGCAGTGTGACGTGTATGGATTTTTTTATGCATGGCTTTATATTTTGTGTGCTCTTATGAGTGTATATGTGGGAGCTGATAACGTTTTGCTTGCACAGAATAGCCTGGGTAAAATGGATTTGTGAGTGCGCTTGATGATGTGAAAAGCATGAATGGCAGAGAATAGATTAGATTGCGGAGAGGCAAATATTCCATTTTTCCCCCCTTTGAAACGTGCTGGCAGGAATCATTAACATCACAGCATTACCACAACTGGAGGTCACGGTAACGTTCACTGCAAATGTCTCTGTGTTTAGTGAAAATATCAGTAACCTTTTTTATTGAAGAGCACCAGAACCAGAGCTCCGGCCCTTGCTGTGAGATATTTGTACACTCGGTGACCACAGTGCTAAAGGGTTATGGAATAACAAGGCGCTCCATGCATTATTGATGTCTTCCACCGTGAATCTGTTCGGAATAATAACAGCCATTTCCCAGAGCCTCATTACTGTGTGTTTTTAAAGCATGTGTTTGGTCGCCATGGACACCACTCTCAGATTCTCCCCCCTTCTCCTCCTCCTCCTCCTCCACCCCCGCCCCCATCCCCCTCCCCCCATTGAGATTCAGGTCATGCACAGCACTTGCTGTTTTTAATTTTCATTTCATCATAAGCGCTTTAAGATGTGTTGCCAGCGTTTATTTTCAGCTTTTCCTGTGGACCTCTTCAACAGCACTCCTGACAGGACAGATGCCGCAATTAATCACGGAGAGAAGAGAATTGGGCATCGCTGCCACATTGAGCTGAAGAACCAATCTCTTCATGCCGGACTGACCCTCATCCGAAATTACAAACGCATTTTGGGACTAACTAATTGAGAACAAAATTCAGTTGGAAAATTCTCTCAAGCAGTGAAATATGTGAAGGCACTTTTTTCTCTGTGTGTGTGTGTGTGTGTGTGTCTAAGAAAAAAAAGCCACTGCATGCTTTTGATGTTTTTTTTTTCAGCGTCTTCATTTCACAACTGTTCCAGCCCCCCACCTCCTCCCCTCCCCTCCCCCATCACCCCCCACACCAAGTCCTCTCCAAGTCTACCCGTTCCAAATGCTTATTGTGGATTTATGATAATTAGTGTTTGCCATCCTCCCTCCCCCCTCTCAGCGTTTCCCAGAGCACACAACCCTGGTGCCCCCCAACCCAAACCCAGCCCACTCTCCACCTCCCCTCCGCCCTCTCCCTCTCCAGGGGCCATCTTAGAAATGTAGCAATTCAAAAACAGAGCAAGAAAGAAGAGTCAGATGCAGAGTCACTGGTCAGCGAGAATGGTACTGTTATTGAGACAAGTAGCAGTTACATGCTCACCCTGTCCAGACTTTTTTTTTTAAACACACACAGTTACAAGGGTACTCAATTGTATTCACTGAGAAAAAAACAGTACACACTATCATAATGGCAACATGAACCCTCTGCAGAGTCCTGCTCTATAGAAAACATACAGTTGTCTCCTCTGGCTCCCTCTGAAGTCATTTTGGTGCTAAGCATTGACATTGTTTTATATTTTATTTTCAATTGGCCAACATGGAAACAGAATGAGATGCTTCATACAAAATTATGGCTGATATCATCTTAGAAATGAACTGATTCTTTGAAATAAATATTTGTGATTGTTTTTGTTTTAATTGCAAACAAAGAGACACAAAGAAATATATAATACTCCATACAAAATTATGGCTAATATCACATTAGTTACGGAATGTCTCTTGTTTCTTGAGTGGCCAAGCAAAATGAAATAAATTTGCCTACTGAGAGCTCAAAAAATATCAGATTCCATACTGAAATGTGTTTATTCTATGGATAGATCTTTAAAAGCAATTGACTTTTTTTTAAACCTGTAAGCAAAATACAAACAAATGACTTGCTGCTAATGTAACTGATAAAAAAGTATAAAAGAGCAGAAATGCACTATGTGATTTAGCAATCCACAGGTCAGTTTACCAATGTTTTAATTAAAGCCTCACATATTAAAACTTTACACATGATGATATGAAAATGTACATCTTTTTTCCTCTTTTATTTTTACAGAATCCTTTACAGCTGGCACAAAATACCTCCAATGCCTTTTCTGTTGGCTTTGACAGTGCAACAAAATGTCTCGGCTAAGTCTTTTTCTTCTTCTTCTTCTTCTGCCATAAGATAAGTTTGCGGTATCAAGGAATAGTGTAAAAATACATTAATCATGAAACCATCATCAACCTAGAACTGGAATTTTGTACCCCCTGCCCCCATAAAATATGCACTTTATTTCACAAACTGAAAACAAATAGAAACATAATTTAAGTTCATTAAACATCTGAGGTAAAGACAAATACATAAAAAGGAGGATTTCTTTCTCTTTTTGGAGTGCCATCTACACACCTTTGAGCGCACAAGCTTAGACCAGATCAGGTTTGTCTTTCTCCCTTCCATACTCCAAACAGCACAGCAGGTATTGGTTAGAGTCTGCCCGTGTACAATGGCAGAAGAGATCTATGGCAGCCTGTGGATCTACAACCACTCCTGTTAACCAGCAAGACCCCCTATACACTCTTCCTCAGGTCGCTTTGAGTCCTCAGCACTTGATAACAGAGGATGAATGCGCCCTTACGTCACTTGGTTTGAAAAGCGTTGTGAATTGATCGAGTCCCCTCAGGCAAACTGTTGAAGAGTTCAGATGTACAGGAATGTGGGGGCGGGAAGGCTGGTTAAGAGGGAGAATGTCAGCGGGTGGGGAAGGGCGGAGGGAGGGTGTTTGTGAGGGGGTTAAGGTAGAGGTCTGACGAAACATACTGGCCAAGGAGGAAACAACAGTTTGAAAAAGAAAAAAAAAGCAAAGAAACAAACAAACATGTTGTTTCACTAGGTTTCACACCTGTGTTGTTTCGCTTGGTTATGGTGTTCCCCTTTTTATGTAAAAATGTCTCCTTCAGGATGTGTCATCCACCAAGGTCAAACCTGTGCAGTTTTCGGTTCAAGATCTCCCAGCCTTGCCAAGAGCTGGGCAAAGCACCGGCAGCAACGCTGACCTCATAAATAAAGCTTTGTTAAATAAAACCAGGGCATGTGTCCATGATGGATATCACTGTCTGTGTCTCACCAAGGGCTGCCCCTAAAGTTCATTTTTTTTTTTTTTTTCAAATCGACGACTGGAGGAAAAAAAAAAGAGAGAGCAAGACTAACATTACATACAAACAATAATCGGGCACTCAGCAACCAGCTTTCTTAATAGCACAGCCTATTTTATAGACATAGTCCAGCTTAAGATATTTCCCCGCCCTCCCCCGACCCTCCATGTTTTTTTGTACACATCTTGAATATCCGTCTAGAACAATGGACAGTTCTTTGTAAAACATTCTAATTCTTACACACTTCTTAAGTGCAACTTAGAAAAGCAACTTGGAATGATGCTTTTATTTTTCCTCTTCTATTCCTTCACTCTGAAATAGGGCTGACCGGGCGCATGTGGGCGCGTTCGTGTGCATTCTGGCTCAGTAAATGCTGACCTGGGAGAGGACTTGGGCGTGGGCCTGGATCTGCGAGGGGTGGTGCTGGGGAGGGGCTGAGCCTTGGGCCGGGGCTGGGCTGCCTAGTGTGGACGAGTGGGGGGTACCAGGGGAATGTTGGGCAGGGGAACACTGAGACTGATGCTGCTGCTGCTGCTGCTGCTGCTGTTGTTGCTGTTGCTGTTGTTGCTGCTGCTGTTGCTGTTGCTGCTGCTGCAGATGTTGCAACTGATGCTGATGCAGCTGATGCATCTGCATGTGCTGGAGCTGCATGTGCTGTTGATGTTGCTGCTGCAGGTGCTGCTGTTGGTGCTGCTGCTGCTGTTGCTGCTGCTGCTGCTGTTGCATGTGATGCTGCTGCAGCTGCTGCTGGAGGTGGTGCTGGAAATGCTGATGCTGCATCTGCTGCTGGATCTGCTGGTGGTGCATCTGCTGCTGCTGCATCTGGTGGTGCTGCAGGTGGTGCTGCATCTGCTGCTGCTGCTGGAGCTGTTGCAGTGCAGCGTGCTGCTGCTGCTGCTGTTGCTGCTGCTGAGCTGGTGGAGGCTGCTGCACGCCCGGCATGGGTGGGCTCATCTGGGACCCGGGGCCGGACACCTGAGGCGGACCTCCGTTAGCCCCTCCCATAGCCCTGCCGCCAGGGCCCATCTGGCCGAGCAGCTGCGAGGGCATGCCGCCGGGCATGTTCTGGTGGGCCACGGTCACTGAGGTGACAATCTGGTTTCCGCCTACCTGCATCTGCAGCGGCTTGGGAGCAATGGCTCGGGGCAGGGCCTGCTGAAGGGCCTGGGCGGCGGCGGCGGCGGCCGACATGGAGGGGTGCTGGTTGAGGGGCGACGGCAACACCAGGGCCGGGGACAGGGTGGTGGAAGCCAGCGTCTGCTGGACAGAACGAATGGTCTGAGCCTCGGCCGACTCCGCCGCAGCCTGAATGTGAGAGTGAGTGAACAGCCCAGTCAGTTGGATATTCTTTGACAAACCTCAGAAACTCACTAATTATGTCATAAACACACACAGTTTCCTCGAGCAGTATCCTAGTAACAAGTCATTATATCTCCCACTAGCTACCAACAGTCTGAACCCAAGCGGGACGCTATAGTAAGACAGTTATATTTAGATATGAACATCTGTCACACAAATTGTAACGTTTATTCGAGAGAAACCTCACATCACCACCACTGTATTTATACTGGCAGTTACCACTCATTGGTGAACTCAATGTAGTACAATAGTGAGTTGGATATGAACTGTCTTTGAAGTCTTGGATATGAGCTGAATATAGGTATGAATTTTCAAACACATATTGTACCATACCATAAACTTATACATATATAACTATCAATACAGGTCAACAGCAGCTATGAGGGAAAATCACTGAATATTAAAACTATTTTTTTTAGGACACCATGTTGAGCAGGGGATAAATATGGATATTACAGGCAAATGATGTAGAGTCTATGGATTAATTTAGAATATGTAAATATCAGTGAAGACATTAAAGATACCAGCGGGCATGGAAATGTTGCCGAACACCTCGCAGATGCAGCGAGTTAATGATGCATGTAGCAGAATGTGAATCTATAATTTAGGTTCATTAAATGCACTCGCTGCTCGCTATTATTGCACTTCCTCTGTGGGAGAAAAGAAACGGAGAGAAAAGATCTCACCTTTGAGACCAGACTGGCACGGTAGGCTGCGAGGGCTTTTAAATATTCCTTTTTGGCAGCTTCTGTTTTGCTTTTGTAGACCTGAGAAGACAAGAAAGAAATTGGTGTGAAAAAAACAGGCAATTAACAGCATATCATCTTGTGTTGATGCGCCCGCATGCTTGTGTCTGGTGTACCTGGAGGCTGTGGCAATACAAAATGATTTAAACGGGAACACAATTATGAGGCAATTTAATAAATCTGACATTCAGTGCGCCTGGCCAAGTTTAATGGTTTTAAACAGAAAATGAAAAATCTGTTAGAAACCTCATCCAAATGAGGGGGGGGGGGGGGGGGGG
>JAGFZM010001228.1:337306-351955 GCA_017657215.1 Limnothrissa miodon
AACAAAAACAGTGATGGTGTGTGTGTGGAGTGTGTGTGTGTGTGTGTCTGTGTCTTGAGAACATGGAGCATCTTGGGTTGTGGACTGTAGTGTCCAAAGAGGAGGTTAAGTATGGAGGTGTGGGTGAAAAAGGGCTTTGCTGAAGAGAGGGGGGTTGGTGGGAGAGCTCGGTCCTCTCAAAGGCTGTTCATCCTTATCCACTGCTTTTACCCCCATCCCCCAACTCAAAACACACACACACACTTCATCCCCAGGCCTCTGTTCCCTCTTAACCACCCCCGCATTACACACACACACACAACCCCCTGACAGAATGGTAGCCACTTCCTTTCTTCTGAGACACAAATGCACTGACAGGTAGAAACAATGGGACCCAGAGTGAAGAATTATGGGACAGCAGCTGGCCTCCAGAGCACAATAGCCCTCTCTGTGACCGAGCAGCACACAGCCCAGCCTACGCCAGGGGAGCACAGCCCAGCTCTGTGGGGAGAGCAGGGGCTCAAACTGTACTGTGGAGGGGTTGCATCTTCATGGAGAGTTGGGAGAGACAGCAGAAGAAGAGAAAGAGGAAGAGAAATGTAAAAGGAGAGAGAGAGTGAGAATTGTCTTTGCCAACGTTTCTTGAGGCGGTCCGAGCTGAACTGTGCTGAACTAAACTAAACTAATCGCCTTTTGTGTATTGATTACAAAGACATGCTGACAGACATAATGAATGCGAAGTAACTCGAATGAAAGGCTTGTATATACACACACACACACACACACACACACACACACACACGATGATGGTGTGGAATGGACGTCTTATCTTTCTCCAGTCTAAACAATAGCCGAAACAAATTAAGATCAGAGCAAAATGAGAAGTGCAATCATTCCCCCCCCCCCCCCCCCCCCCTCCCCCCCCCCCCCTTCCTATTTTTTTCCTCTCAGAATGGTTAGTATGCGAATGTAATTACCGAAGGAACTGCGGCTAATCAAGTACGAATGGTATCCATTAATTAGTATATGCCCTGGAGAGGGAGAGGGGAGAATCGGCAGCAGTGTTAACAGCGTAACGCACGGCTGGTCCTGGACCAGTAGGGCTGACGGCAGCTGGTGAAGCAGGTGGTTGCAGCCGTCGCTTACCTGGAGCCGTCTCCACTCTAAACTGCAGCTCAGCTCAGCTCCATCGCTCAGGGTCTTTATACACACACACACACACGTGCGCACACACACACAACAAACAAGACTGATAACCTCTGCAGAGAAAACATCTGTCTAGGAGTAAACCTGACAACGTCCCTCACAGCAACTCCACAAAACCCACACCCATACATCCATCCACCCCAAACCCCCTTAAGCCCCTTCTACTGCCCCCACTCTCTCTTTCTCTCTTTCTCTCTCTCTCTCTCTCTGCCATCTTGGTGAGGGTAAGTCAGTCATTCTGAGAAGTACTCGGGTAGTAATTAACCTTACGAGAGGCTTATCGGTGGAGTGCTAGCCCGTCCTCCTTCGTCTTTTTAGATTACAAATTGAAGCTGTGGAGATATCCCTCTCTATTCAAACGCAGGGAACATTGTGCCGATGTGGGAAGAGATAGAGAGGCTACGCTCGGCTCTCTTCTCCGATGCACTCTCCTGTTCAACCCCCCCACCATCACCACCACCACCTCTCTCTCTCTCTCTCTCTGTTTCCCGGGATGTGAATAAGACTTTAGTGAGGCGAACAAACAATAGCTCCCAAGCCGCAGATAGAAAGATCTCTCTCTCTCTTTTTCTTTCTCTCTGTCGCTATCTCTCTCTCTCTCTCTCTTTCTCTCTGAAAACTCTGAGGACAGTGGAGTCTGTTAGGCTGTGAATGCTTCATTTCATCCCCAATGTGGCCACTGCATAATACTAACAGCGTGAAGAGAAACTAATGCATATTTCTTTTTCTCTTTCGCGGCGGGATCAGGATGGGGTGCGGTGGGGGGGTGGAGGGTGGTTGGTTGGTTGGTGGTGGGTGGGGGGGTGTGCTAAGGTGCCACAGTCACTCGGCGGGTTTAAGTTATTCATTAACACCATCAACATCCTCCCCATTTTTCCCACAATCCAATTACCTGCCATGTTTGGCCTCTTCGCCCCTGAGCTCGAAACACATGGCAATCCTCAACCCTCATGAATATTAACTTCAGCCTGTCCAACGAACAAACGCGCGCCAATGAACAAATGCTCTAATAGAGTGGCGAAACACAGGAGACAGAGAGAGAGAGAGAGAAAGAGAGAGAGAGAGAGAGAGAGAGAGAGAGAAGCAGCTCTAGAAGCCCGCTCTAATTCCTGGTGCGGTGTCAGCCGTAGATAAATGACTCGAGAGGGAAGCACACAACGGGGACACTAGCGCCTTCCATCAGTGGCTCCGAGGGCCTCCGAGGAGACGCACCTCGGCGTAAAGTGGGTTGCCTTTCAGCTGGCAGACGCTCAACGCAGGCCTTCATGTACCCTTCTACAGGAACTCAAGGAGAAGTTCTCACAGTAACACTGCTGAATCTGTCACTAGTGATGTCATCTCTTCTGATCGTCTCGTCAATGAGAGCGATCAGGAGGACCTCGTGAAAACGATGATGGCTGAATCAATACAAAATGAGAAAGGGTCTTGTGATAACTTCCTCTTTAAGTTTTTTTTTTTCTTGTGTGTGTGTTTCTGTCTGTGTGTGTGTGTGTGTGTGCATGTGCGTGTGTTTGTGCGTATGTGTGTGCATACGTCGGAAATAGTCATGTTGATGATTGGCCCGAGCGGAGCCAAATGCCAAATGAAATTAAGAGTGATTTGGTGGCTAATGGCAGCTACTGCTTTACAATGGGTCAGTGCAGACAATGAACCCCCTGTAATTAAAGAGAGAGGAGCTAGCTGGGCTGCAGTGGGCAGGCTGCACTGACTGATCACTTCTTAGGCCTGGCTTGCACACACAAAACACAACACACAACACAAAACCCAGATAACCTCCACAGGAAGCACCAGGGGTCTGGTCCAAAGAGAGGCTCTGTCCCCTTACCATGCTGACACTTCAGAGCCTAGATATCCTTAAGGTTACTATGGGCTGCCTAAGAGGTATGCTATGACCCTTCATCAGAAGGCTTTACATTGGTGCAATGCTGATAGGAAACACTATAAGCTCTAAGAGGGAGAGGAAACGCATCACAGGCATCCTCCTACTGAGACAAGTAATGACTTAGTCAACCCCAACACCTAGGATCAGCATTCCTGGGAAGATGATTGGTACATGTGCTAACTGTGTGTCTTCTCTCTATTTCCTTCATCTCTCTCTCTCTCTCTCTCTCTCTTTAGGAGTGCTCCGGCTGATAGATACAGACACAGGGCTATGAGTGAAACTTAAGTACAGCTACGGTGGGCGAGCGCACTTTAATGAAAAGGCCCGATCTCTCCGCGGCTACAATTACACACTGTGCTGTGGATCGGGAGGGAACAAGTACAAGTATGCCGACTACAAATACACGAACATCACGGCGAGCACCAGCAAGGCAACAGGAGACAAGTGTGTCCTTTTATCTAGCCTGCAATGCCAGCAACACATTTTCCTTAGCATCTGCATTCTTTCCACTGGTGCCGGGTTAGCTCATGTTCTGTTTGTACTGCATTCTTCCCTCAGAGGCATTTGATGTTACATGCTGAGCATAATTTACATACAATGTACACACAAGTGCAGCAAGGGTCACGGTTGCCATTTCATTATTCTCCCTGCTCTAATCCAAAGAGCTAACTGATATCAGTTTTCATTTCAGTGTTTATGCCTGGACTGGACAGGACTTCATAACCTTAACAACACAAGGAATATTCTTATGAGAATTGGCCCGGCGGGAAATAAGCGGGTTTTTGGCAGCTATTGCAACATACAAAATTATTTCAACCCTGGGGCACAAACAATATTACACCAGCGTGACCCTAGTTCACCAACAATATGAAACAGAGGCCAAGCAGATCCTATCAGTAAATAGGCAACCAACACATTAAGCTTGAGTAAAACATGATTCAGAGAAAGCCACTCCAAAAAACAACAACAACAAAACAACAACAACAAAAAATACAGCTTCTGGAAAGTGTGGTGGCAGCGAGGTGGTAATATATTTAACGCACAAATAGAAACAAACACTCTGTACTGTGAGCAGAGAGGGGCTGGTTTGTGTTACAGAACTCTGTTTCATTATCTTCTCATCAGATGCTATTTCAGTTTATCCTGGCAAGGAAAATAAATGTTAACAGCGAAACACACAAGGCACAAGATTTGAGCCTCTGAGCAAGTCTGTACCACATACAGTACAAATATAGCAAAACAGAGCGCAGTATAATTGTGGTGTGAAGAGTGTGTGTAGTGTGTAGTGTATGCTGGGAGCTTCAGTGGTACAGTGAATGTGGACTGCAATGAGTCAAGGGAGACTGTCAATGCAAAACATGCAAATGTGTGGACGACACAATTTGTCAAGCAAAAATGCAAGACGTTATAGACGTTCAACGTCCATCCAGTCTTGTATTTTGACGTAAACAATAGTTTATTTGTTTGCAAAAGTGAGAGATGAATCCTTCAACTAAAGCTAAATCTGTGCAACTGTCGCCTCTCAGCATGTCAAAGCACAACACAGAAAAACCTAGCCCACAAACATGTCTGACAAATAGGTTAGAGAGGATTTTAAAATAAACTTCATGTTAATGCTCTTCTATTTTGAGTATCAGCGGTGCTTGGCCGCTGAAAGCCTTGCACTGTGTGTGTTGAGATAAAGTATTAAAGGCTTTGGATGACAAAGACATGAGAGAGAGACTGTGGAGATGGTAATATGAATGGTAGGGGGAAACGGGGACTATTTTAACACTATGCAGCATATAAAGAAGGCACTCCCTCCGCACACAGGCAATATTTCTGAGGTTCAAGCCGCCGCAGCACAATGGGTCATCTTCTAATCCACAACATTCACAAACTCTTTGGCCTCGCTGCTAGCTCAGGCTTAATTCCTTAAGAGCAAATGCACTGTGTTGTGCAGGGATTCTTCTTTGAGGGCAGAAAACATTGACAGGAGCAGACAAAGCGAGGGCAGCGGAGAGGGGGGGTGGGGGTGGGTGGGGATGATGTAGGGGTGGGTTGGGTCATCATAATATAGATGTTTATTTTTAAATGTGTCAGTGCAGACCCCTCGGGCTACGACTCCCATTTTGTGACACACAATCTCAGGCCTCCGAGTCTCACAAATGGGTCCTGAGGGCGAACATGCAGTCGACTAAAATAAATCATCTGAACAAAAGTGCCCTACATGTAACGTGTGTACTGATGTGAATATGTGATCAATACCCAGGGAGGAGAGAGAGAGAGAGATGGAGTGGGGGAAATGGGGTGTGTCTGGCCTTTCCATGTCTCCACAGAGCACAGGTTACCCAGTTCGTGCGCCAGGAGACCATTAATTATAGGATCTACCCAGCATGGTGAGAGATAGTTAAACACCATGGGCATTTCACCCCTGGCATAAAAAAAAACCCTAATTCAATCAAGGCTGTATTCCTGGCAGAAAGCTATCAGCTGCTGACAAGCAATTTTACAGTTCAGCTTGAGCCCTGTAATCACAGAGAGGCCTCTGTTTTGTGAAACCTGAGTCTGTGGCCACTGATGTGTTCTCCTGCCCTCGTTGCAGATCCGAAATAGCACGCTTACGGCTAGAACCCGCGGTCCTGCGCTAACCAGAGGTAATTTGCTTTGTTTCATGTTTTTTCTCTCTCTCCCCCCTTTCCTGCCTGCCTTAGTTTCACTTTTATATTTGGCAGGAGTCCATCTTAAATTGCCTGAGTGACTGCTGAGGACCTGGGCACAGAAAGCACTCTGAGGCGACTGCCTTTGACTTCCATAGATTCCCCATCAAATACACGCTCATTTGCAACCGAGCTTGACACATTGGACTACTGTATGATCACAGAAGCTACAGAACAAAAAAAATACACCCATCACCCTTCTCTCTGTGTCTCTCTTTCTCTTTCTCTCTCTCTCACTCACACACACACGCACACACACACATTAGGCCGTGTTATTGTTAATTTGTAAACGGTCTCTGTTGCACAGTGTGTCCACCTAGCCGGTTCCAGAGCCGGAGTGTGATCTGCAGGCTCAATCGATCGGTAATATTCAGTTTAAAGCCAAAATCATTACACCCCTGTACCGCACAGCCAGATCCCCCCTTCTCCCAGCTGCTCTGGGAGACTACAGAAAAGTAAATATTAAAACGGACTTGCTCTCTTTTTCTCTCTCTCTCTCATTCACTCTCAATCTCTCTCTCACATTCCCCTCCCCCCCTCTCTGCAACAGTCAAAAACCAACAGATTAAAAAACCTCAAGTAGGACAGACCAGAGTACAGAGAGAGAGAGGGAGAGAGAGAAAGAGAGAGAGAGATAGAGAGAAAGCGAGTGAACAAAAGAAAAGAGAGGGGGACGAATGTTCTTATCAGCAACCTGGATCTGGCGAGATGACAGTTTCATTCAGCGCTCTGTCCTGATAGTCTCCTTCTATACCTGCAGTCTGCTGAGCCTCTGCTTTGTGTGCAAGGAGGCCCTGTTTGCTTCCACAGGGGGCTCCAGCTCAAGGAGTTGCTTAACCCTTTGCAGGAGTATTTTTTTTTTTTTTTGAAGAGAGAAGGAGAGAAAGAAAAATTTAGGTGGTGATGAAAGAGCACCTGTCTCCCTCCCCCTCTGCACACAAACTCAGTAAAAAAGTTAGTGTGTTCAGCTCTGTGCGTACTGGTCTCCATGATTAGTAAAACACTATGCTGGATTTAAAGGACATGTTTACATCTGTGGCTTAAACACCTGAACCAGCTCTTGATGAAATATGAGATTGTTTGCATGTTTCGGAAAAAAGGGACTTTTCCCCAGTGGTAAAGACGTGGTGCGTGACTTAAGGCATATTTCAACACATGTGCGATTTGTACATAGTTTTAGAAAGAAATGTGTGTGATTTAAGACTTCTTTGCATTTCTGACATTCTGATCTATGGAGCTGTGTTTCAAAGGGGCTTTTGTGTTCACCAGCTTTAAGAGGTTAAACAAATGAGCTTCACTGAGAAATTGAAAAGAGTCTGGAGATTGTTTAGAGAATGTTCTCTGAAACCAATTCCAGTGATGAAATTCAATTTCCTTGTTTCCTTGGTTGTATTAATTAAATCAGATGTTATGTCCTGGCAAAACATGGACTAGATTTTGTTTATTTCTGGAATGCATGGAATGTTCGATAAACAAACAAAACTTCCCTGAAAAAATAACCAGGCTAAGAACAGCATTTATAACATAATATCAAAATTCCATCCAAACAATACTTGTTGTGCCTATTTTCATACCATGAAGCTGTATTCAGAATAACTTTAATGGGAAACATATGTGCAGAGTGTATATCAATGGCACAATTTATTTTAAGGAGAAGTAACAGTTTGAAATGCCCAACATGTCCAAGCCTTTAGCAAGAGCAGGTTTTAACCTCTGAGACACCACTTTCATGGTCTTTGAACAAGCCATAGACTAGAACAAGACGGATTCAACAGCAGAGGAAAGAGGCCTGAAGCCCCTGCTAGCAGTGGCCTGATTGGGGTGGCCTTTACATGGGCCTACTGTCTCCTTTCTGACCAGCACAGATTTAAGGACAACCTGCTTGCTGTTCCGACTGAAAACTGAAATCAGTGGCTGTGGCCTCTCAGAGCAAATCCTGAGAGAACGTTCTAGCTGATTGCAGCTTCATCTTTGATCTAACAGGGTAAAAAGCTATTAGACCTCGGTGACAAAGGGGCTTACGTGTGAGAGCGGGCTTCAGAAACATCAAGCACAGTTCCCTCAACGACTACCGCCACAAGACCCTCATGACCCCCATCAGCAAATGGGGCGTTTTTTTCCGACAGAATGAGATGAGGGAGACAGTCACTATGACATGCTAGGGATTGTTGTTCTAGATTCTATTGCATATGTACATATGAACATAATGTTTTGACCACACAGTCTATGGTTTTGACACAATGTACATTTTAGTAGGGTACACTAATGCTATTTTGAGAGGGCTTGTGTGTGTGTGTGTGTGTGTGTGTGTGTGTGTGTGTGGAGGAGGGGGGGAGGCTAATTCCCAATGGAGTGAGAGAGAGAAAACACAGCCCCTGCATTACAGAAATGGAGTGCCGAGTTCAATGAGACATGCAAGTCAAGCCTCTAAAGAAGCAAAACAGTTTTTGCCCAGCGTGTGGTGTTAACGCAATGCTAATGCACTTTGTTTGACAGACGCCATCAAACGCAGTCACTTAGGAGCAAAATGAAACCACATCAAGAAAAAAAAAAGAGCGATGGCCTCTGGTTTTGTCCGAGAGCCGTGAGTGAAAGTCTGGCTTCTTCTCCCCGCAGTACATTATGACTGGCTAATGCAGCCATCAGAGGACATGGTGGAGGATAAGAAAGAAAGGGCAGCGCAGGGGTCACAGAGCAGGATGTAATCATCTAATCCCCGACAGTGCATCAGGAGAATGGGTGCAGGGGGGACATACATGGGTGTAACACACACACACACACACACACACACACACACACACATACAGGAAACCACATTATACTGTTATTGCTGAGTGAACACAAACCGTTATATTTTACTAATCCAGATAGAATACTGGTGTTTAGCAAAATGTTACCATGGACACAATATAATTCACTCACTATATTGTGTCACTTAATTTCAAAATGTTGTTACATTCCGTTAACAGTCCATATTGTCATGATTATTTTCCTTTACAAACTGTCTCCTTTGCAATATCCTTGTTTGTGTTTCTTTCTTTGATCTGCGTGGCCGTGTTTCCATGCGTGCATTTGTTAAATGGCATCTGTCAGTGCTGACCGCTTTCACCATGCCAGCACTCTGCGGCATCGCTATAATTGTCCGTGCAGTCATTTGTCGTGAAACAAACACACATCTTGTAAATGAGCCTCAAATGAAATATACATGCCATATGCTTACGCCGTGGAAAGATAAGCAACATATGGCAGGAGGCTGGTTGGCAAAGGGTCCGGCTAAAGCCCTCACAAAAGGTGACGTCTCTTGATAAGGCTCTGGTTGGGTACAAACCTGACCAGTTGTTGGATCTTTATAAATGTGAGCAACACAAACTGCTGAGTGGTGACTCATATATCAGTCTATTACACAGTGCAGAGCTGACTGTATTAAACAAATGGATGTGCCTACAGCTGGAAGAGGCGAGGCAGAGAAAAGGAGCAGAGGTTATTGTCTAATTTAAATCTTGGCTCCTCTCCCGGAGCAGCACCACATTCCAATTTGTGGCTGTGTTGCTTGCGCTTCTGACAGGGGTCCTGCAGCAAGGGCTGTTGGGCAGCCCTCCAGAAATGTGTCTGGAAACTAACGATCAACAGGTCGCACAAAGATTAACAGTGTGAGTGAAGCAAATTAGCTTTAATTATGAAAATGCAAGTTTAAGGATGTTGTGCTAAGTTTAATGTTCTTTTTCTTTTGGTCTCTGGACTTTATCTGTGTGTTGTTGCTTTGCACATGTGGCTAGGCTACAAATAGTTTTGGGGTGCAAAAAAGGCACACACACACACAAGCCCATCTTGGGAGATGCTTTATGTAACACTTTGTTTTATTTTTACCTTACACGAATCAAGGGACAGCTGTGAAGGCGGTTCTGTGGTTAAAAGTCAGACAGCTTCTGATCTCCTGCCCAAACATTAGAGACAATTAACTATTTCAAGCACTGAGATTTCACCAATTACCCACCATTCATCAGCTTGACTGGCACCCTAACAACAGGACAGTGGGGGTTTGATAATAGATACACTTATATCTTTCTTTCAACACACGCATGGGTTGTTCCTTTTTTTTTTTTTGACAAGACCTACCCCCAACTCAGTGTGCTTCTACTGCATTCTTTTTGTATTTACACCCAAAAATGTCATTTTGAAACATTTCCCATTTCAAACGTAGGGGAAGATTATGATCCTACTGTTGAATAATTATAATAACTAATCTGAGACATTCATTCCCCGTCATCATGGTGACATTTAGAAAGCTGGCGAACAAAGGCATACTAAGGATTTATTCAGATATGCGGTGAAATGATTCAGTTTCTTCAATGTGGGGAGACAGCTAAGAGATCAAAGGCACCTGCAAAAAAAATGACAACCCTTAAGAATTACTGGAGTTGTTCCATATTTCAGGATTTTTTTTTCTTTTCGTGGGGACGGTAAAAAAAAACACTACTCAAGGACCAACTCATCTGTTCTAAACTACACAGAAATTGCACTTTTTTCTGTGATTTTTTTTTCATCCCTCCCCAAAAAAAGCAATCGTACTCCTTTTTTTTGATGATGCAAATGTTCAAGCAAGCTTTAGCCAGTTGGAATGTTTCTCCCAGTGGATTTCCTGCAGGATAACAACATGCTGCACATAGATTTTTCCACCAGTGAGGTATGTGTCAATCACATTAAGTCATAAAGGCCCTTTTTCAAACACATATTACAACCACAAGCCGGGGCATGGATATGTAACGGAAAAACCAGAGTCATGATTTTTCCCACTTAAATTGCCTAGGTGCAATAAAACAGGCTCCAGTGACTCCTCCCAGTATGATGGTTTTCGGGATTCAAATAGGACTCCTGTCAGGTTTATCTATTGTGGGAATAAAATGACTGGGACAGGAACAATATTCTCTGATCGAGAAGCAACGGACCATATGTGGTGACTGAATGTCTAATCTACTGTTGGGCTCATTACTATCCTCTAATGTCGCATCATAGATGTGATTTATTTACACGTAAAGACAGATATACTTCAGGCACCCCCTGCTTATTAAATGTTTACTTTGAAAAAAATCGTTTCTATTTTTGTCACAGATGGACATGTTTGTCTCGCAGATTTTTATCCCATTTTCAAGAAGAAAGATTAGGAAAGCAGGTCAGTGACACACCCCGTAACATGAGTCTTGACCTCTATTTCAGGGCCAAACGGGAACTGGTCTGTGACTCTCTGCATTAGAAACAAATGTGTTTCGAGCTGAGTCCACATACATTGGACGGGGCCAGGCCTCACCAAGTCAACCCCCACCCTAACCCCCACTCCCCCAGTCTGGGCACACGTGTGAGAGCCACTGAGCTCCATTTGTCTTCATTAGACTAGCGTTTGACCGCTTCTCCATATCTCCGTCATGCCTGGTGTCTTCGGGGAGCCGTGAGTGTGTATTCCTACCGCTGTTAGCCCACAGTACATCTCCACAGAGCTCTGGCTGTAGCGCCGAGACCCAATTGCGGGGTTAGACAATCACAACCGGGGAGCCGGCGTGTTAAGATTGAAACACAGCTAGAGCAGTGGTCTACACTTGATAACAGGCACTGGATAGCAGGAAAAAAACTTCCAGTTAAGTGTTGTTGGTGAAGGAGAAGAAAGAGGGGAATAAAAAGAAAAGAAAAAAAAGAGATCGCTCCCGTCATTCTGCCATCAGCCAATTTATTGTGAGATAGCAAGTGCTCGATTTACTGGACACATAGGAAGAATTAATCTCTCCATTCAACGGTGCTGAAGAGAGAGACCCAATTAGCTTGCAGGATGGGCTGTCAGCTCTTGAGGTTTTTGCATTTCTCTAATCAAGAGGAGCCGTGAGACATGGTTCCCACTGGCCGTGACAGAAAAGCGCAGATGGAAGCAATGCCGTCCTCGCCCGGTGTAATCATCATGTCTTTTACCTAAATCTGAAACGTCTGGATATCTATCCTCGCAAGTCTGTGTGACTTGATTGACTAGACAGTTACTCAGTACACTCAGTAATTGAGCGAGAGGAGGGTGGTGGTGGGGATTTCTGTGCCAGTTTTTCTGCTGATAACTACTGTCTCCTGTAATGTATAATTCTTCTATTTTTATATTCTCTCACAAGAGCCGACTGTTCAAAAGAAAAAAAAAAAAGGAAAAGGAAAAAAAAGCTTCCACAACATTCATCATTGCTAAAAGGCATTCCAATTCCAATGATTTCAGATGATCATTCATAAACATCTTGGTAACTAGGGGCCAAGTTAGATCAGGCGATATATATAGTGGTCAATGATGAGCTGTCACAGACTAAACTAAGAGGGCACATCAGATCAGATAGTCCACACACAGCAGCGCCTACTTCCCAGAGTTCACAGCGTATGACTGTCCATCAATCTGTCAACTTATTTGAGTAATCAGTCAGTCACTTTAACAAGGGCTTGAGTCCAATCGGCGTCAATCTAATTGAAGCCGTCGTTATCATCTGCCTCTGGAAATGGTCTAAAAAAACGAAGGGCTAATGTCATCACTCCCGACCCACCCCCACCCCCCTTGTCCACACGTGTAAATGCATAGCAACAGCTCAAAATGGCAGGCCTGTCTTCAAGGGACATTCCATCACCGGTGATGACAAAACAGATCCTTCTTGCATTAAAACGAGCTTCTTACAGAGGAATCAGAACTAGTTTCTAATGCGATGAAAGTAGCAGAGCAAGCTGGAGTGACCCAGTTTAATAGTCACTCACTACTAGTCAGTCGTCTACCGCCTTTCCTATTTTAGCCAGGCTTAGAAGCTATTTTAATCCAGGTTGTTTGTTTGCATTAACTGGAATGAGTGGAGTAAAATACAGTGCTGTTACCTCCACTGCACAAAGCTAAACATTATAAACGCACTCATAAAGTCCCCATATGCAATGAAATCCCAAACGGGTAATTTTGAAAAGAACATTCTGGCTTTTGGGGTGGGTCCTTTGCCAACAACAGCAATAGTAGCATCAACGAAAAAACCACAGAAGTCTCCATGCACTGCACAGATTTTGGCATTTTGCTTCCATTCAGATCTCATTTAACTTCATAAGAAATAAGATAGGACCCCTTTTTATGTTCCAACTAACTAGTGCTTTGGGGCATGGTTTGTCATTGTTATGCAGCATGGTCACCTAACACTTAAAACAAGATCCTTCTAGATTTTAATTAAGTACCGAGGCACCTCCCTAGGGAAGCAGTTTGGCAAAGAAAGCCACTTTGATTTATGTACTACTTTGTTGTTACTGCTTGAGGCTTGCCTGTTGTGCAGAGTCTAATGTTGGAAAAAATGGATGAAGCAATTGTTCTTATTTGTTAATCACCCAACGCAATATTACCCCAAAGTAAGAAAGCGTTAGTCCAGTTGTTGCCAATTTCCTGTACAATTCAACAGAAAAACGCTTTACATTACTGCTGGGAAATAACTCATATGTGTGCAAGTCGATGTTGTCTGTAAGCAGCACTAGCAGCAATCATACGGAACTGATTGGCTTTTTAAAACACTAATTAGCTCTCAACCTCTGTGGCCGCCCGACTGCATCTGACTACTGTGACAGCACAGACTAATGAATTAGTCAAAACATCATGTATACTTTAGACTCCCACTGCCCCGTGTCACGGTCCCACAGAACAAACAAATTTGACCAAACTACAAAAAAAGGGAATAGAGGCATTCTGATGAGTGTTCATATCAAGCAGAGAGACAAGGCTGTACACAACAGCCACAAATCCCGTAAGAGCTCGGAATATGATAATACCGCAGTAGTAATGATGATGACTACGAGCCGACTTCAACGTGACGTTCATTCCCCTGTTTGGTTACAAACGACCGCCGGCAACACCAACCTCCCACCATTGCCTCCACACTATTCACAACAAATTGCACGGAGCCACATAAAATCCGACTGGACAAGCAATACATCAAGGCTAATGCTTGCTGTTCCTCACTGTTCTGGAAAGTGCACAAACTTGATAGCCTTTCCTCCTCCACAGAAGCACTATGTCTTCATTTCATTTGTCCTAACTACCTCCAAGACTAAAAATGCACAAAGATAAAGTGCAGATAATAACTTAATAGACGCCATCATTACAGGGTGTACAGAAGAATAAGCTTCACTCTAATTGATGAGATGAGCCAGAATGGAGCGTCATTGAGGCAATTATGAAAATAAGACACCAGAGTTAGCATCCCCCCCACCACACACAAATTCTCTCTTTCTTTTTTTTCTTTCTCTCTTTCTCTCTCTCTACCCCACCCTCTCATCTCTGTTTGACAGCTCTTCAACACTAAGCTTGCTCCTATTAAGATTGAAAGTATTAGTATTAAGATTAGTTTCACTATATGACAATTACACGCGCTGGCTTGGTCTGTTTGAGCTGAGATTTAGACCTTGGCGAATGCCTGAATAAACAGTGTTGTTTCACTCCTTCTGCGAAGGAACATCTGGGCCAAGAAAACAGAAGGGGATGAATGCCTTCATGACGGCAGTTTATTAGGGCAGACATGCCGCGTAATGGCTCTGAAACAATACCCCATTGAGCCGCTGGAGTCGAGCACATGATCCAAGCTACTGTCCACGGATTGTAGACGGACTGCTGTGTGCAGCGTTCTGATACACGCGGTGTCCTCTGCAGCATGAGGTGAGAGATCTGGACACGCAGTGAAGATGTTTGTATGACATGGAGCCGGGCTTTCACCTCTGGCACTGACTTACAGGAGCATTAGGGCAATGCAGCAAAGCACTGATATGTCCAGAGAGAGAGATAGAGAGGGGGGGATAAAGAGAGAGAGAGAGAGAGAGAGAGAGAGAGAGAGAGAGAGAGAGAGAGAGAGAGAGAGA
>JAGFZM010001228.1:351965-373351 GCA_017657215.1 Limnothrissa miodon
AGAGAGAGAGAGAGAGAGAGAGAGAGAGAGAGAGAGAGAGAGAGAGAAAGGAAGAGAGATGCACTGAAACATAGATCAGGGGGGAAATATACTAAAATAAATATTTCCCTGTTCAAAGGTGCACACTTCCAGTTCTAAAAGAGGCAGAGAAGGTGACTGATCTTCCTACAAAGGGAAAGCATAAGACACTTCAAAGACCAGTCTAAACTTTACCACCACACTCCCAACCCTCCCACACCTTCTCCCCTCCACCACAACCCCTAAATCTAAGGGGGTTGTCTCTGTACACACACAAACACACACACACACACACACACACACACACACACACACTGCACTGCAGCATCCAGAGCCATTCAGCCCACCTCACCTCATGCCAGGGGCTGAGGGAATCTTCCAGAAAACATGGCTGTGATAAGGGTTCTCGTTCTGATTAGCTCGTGTGACTTGTGAAGGTCAGAGCAGCTTGGCTGAATGGCCACAAGCTTTCATAAAACCATCCAGCGTATCGTTATTTTCACAGTCTTTCATTATGGACGGTTAACCTTGGATAACTCTGAAGTAATGCTTTAATCAACTGACTGTAATGTCTTTGATACAATGTAATCATTCTACCTCTCTCCTTGAGGGGTAGGGGTGAGGATGGAGGGGGAGGGGGGGGGGTTAGATATGTATTTATATGAGAGCTACAGTAGGTGTCTGAGTCTTGTGAGAATATCAAAAGATGAAACATGCAGCAAGGTGAGGCAGAGGTCACTGTCGATTGACAGGGACTTTAAGACAGTTTTATACTAAAGGAAAAACCAAAGCACATGTCACAAGAAATCGTTCAGCAAATCTCCTATAAAAACATCCATCTATCTCCATCTGTAGAGGCCTGCAGGCACAAAAGACATGCTAAAGACATGCTGTAATGCAACAGACTACACTCGACATTTCTAGAGGTCGAGCAGAATCCGTGCACTTAACTGTGGATTCTGTAAAAGACTCTACATGGAACATTACTGAGACTGGCTGCCCCTGTCTGCCTTTGGAATAACCAGCAAATTGGTGGCAAGTTCAGAACACCAGCAGAGCAAAGACGACAGGAGCCTGATAATACGCTTGGACACTCAGACAATTGTATGGGGAAATGGGCCACCAACAACATCACCACCTCCAAGTCAACGTGTTGCTTGCTCCTGTTACTTCCATCATTTTAGCAAACAATTGAGAGGCGGCCGCCTCCCAAGCCCTCCTGAATGGACTCAAATCAAGACAGGACGAATGAAAGAGGAGTGGAGCCAACTACAGGGTGACTTTTGGCGTCTTCTCCCTTTACATCGATACAGCATTGAGATAGATAGAGAGAGAGAGAGAGAGAGAGAGAGAGAGAGAGAGAGAGAAAGAGAGAGAGAAAAGAGGAGAGCAGATTGAAGCCAGCTGCAATGTGGCTCTAATTGGACCTTTATTAGAACATCCTAAACGTAACATTCAATTATACCCAGAGGAAAAGGGCAGACTCACTCACTTTTTTGTTAAAGATACTTTTGAGGCCAGTAAAAATCACATCAGCAATGAAGCAATCACTGGATAATTTTTGGAAACTGTCTACAAAGCAACCACTCCACGGTTTTTAATGTGTGTATGAAATAAATATCAGAGCCGGGCTCGGTATGAGAAAAACCATATGTCTGAAGACCAAAAGTCAAGAGCTATGTAACATTTCTCCTCCTCTCTGTCTCTCTCTCTCTCTCTCTCTCTCTCTCTCTCTCTCTCTCTTCTTCTTCTTCTTCTTCTTTCTATTTTACGCCTTTTGAATTACTTATTTTTGTAAGTCTGTATTTTTGCTCACAGATGAAAATAATCTATAATCTAAATGTAGCCCAAAACAATGTGGTATCAAATCCAAAATTACTGCCACGGGGCTAAAAATGTATACTGATATTTTTCAGAGGGATGAATGGAAAATGCCATTTAATTCTACATGTATGTTCAATATTACGGTTGCGGTACCCATAAGGGGAAGCTTTGGTCATCCAGTTCTTCTAGTTTAATATCACAGCTTCCCATATAAAATGTTTACTCAAGTCAACTAGAGTTGATTCAGAGAATTTGATCCTGTTCCTGCCAACACCAGAGGCCAAGCAAGGCTTAAAGTGAACAATCCCACACTGTTTACTGTTCAAAAAGATCAAACTACAAGACTCACTGATAAATCAACATTCATGCCCCAAACAAATGGAAAAGGGAGAACATAATGTAAACAAAACAAGTCCAAACATGTCCATACAATGAGGTATAAAGCAGAAGGCTTTCCTAATGACACAGTATTATAGCTAGAAGCTGGGGATCCGAGAGCAGCAGCAGCTGCCGCACTGAGAAAGATCTACCACTTAATTTAACATAAATTATGTGGAATTACAATCCTGGGGAAAACAAAGGACCTCAGTCTTATCAGCCTAATGCACTTCTATAAAAGATCCAATTAAAATCTGGCACAGTGTGATGGTGCCTTTCCCATTTATATTAGCTTTTGTGAAGACTATTAAAGTTTATTTATTGGACGAAGATGACTTTGAACACTACAATGTTAATACTTGAGTGAGACAGGATTAGCAGATTTTTTGAACTATGTGCTATTCTGTTGCCATGGAGAATATTATGATCTTTGAGGTAGGGGTGGGGGTTGCAAATCTATAATATCTTTAGGCTGTGACCTTTCAAAGCAATGGCAAACACACATAGATGTCCAATCTCCATAACACTGACTCCAGTTGGAATGTGCCTCTCAGACAAATCTGTTTGACGGGCTAAAGAAGAGAGAAAAAATATGAAACAGGAACTGTACTAACGACAAAGAGCTTTTAAATAATGATCTTTTATTTTTTTTCCAAGGTCTGGTCTACCAACAGCGAGGTGACCATAAAATAGCATTGTTATTTTGGAACAGTTTGGTGTTGCTGCAGTGGCTCCTTTTAATGTGCCCTCTATTTGTTCATTCAAATAAGCCTTATATTTACCTCCATTATCAGAGCTCTTTGCTCAGTGAGCCTTATGAATATTTGCACACCTGCTGCCATTGTCACTTCCTAAAGGACAACCTGGTGGCACAAAGCATTGTGGGAAATTGTACCTCGGCCAGCCCCAACAAAGAATTAATGAAATAATCGCCACATTATGATTCTCTTTCATCTCCCATGCAATATAAGAGACCTCACTATTTCCCTTCTGAATGTTGCACACTAACAGAAGCTGATTTTACACTCATGTCAGTGGTTTGGTCATTTGCAAATTAATACCAAAACAGTGAGTAATCCAAAGCCTGGACAAGTAAAAGGCTGCTCACCACAGCAGTATGGGTCACAAGCTTAACAGAGGTGAAAAATACCCCCAGACGCAGACATCGAAAGGACAACATTTGGTTCTTGGGTTTCAAAAGGAAAATCTTTGCCCTCGTGTGCCGAGTGAGTGGGTTGAGGCAATAATGGGTCTGTAGCCCTCAGGCTGGGAAGGGTTCCCATTATCATGGCTTTGTCTTAATGAAAGCTCTTAAATCTCAGGTTACTTCCTGTTGAGAACAATAAAATTCTACTTTCTCAGGCCATTAGGACTCTAATGAAAGCAGAGCCTGACATGGCAAAGTTGCCAAAAAATCACTATGGCAAAAGAATGACTAACCATGAGTTAACCATTCTGCTTCAATTACCTCGATGTCTTTTTAGCAATATAGGTAGGAGGAGACCAGTGCCGTGGTTTGGTGAATCATAGACACCACAAGGTGTGTTTTTCTTTTCTTTTTTTTCTGTATTGGGGGTGGGACCATCTATCACCAGATCAGATTTCAGACATCTCAAAATGAGAGAGAGAGAGACAGTGCAAAAAAGACTGATACAATTGTTGATCCATGTGTATAGAGAAGTCAGTGTATTTTTGTTTTGACGTGTTCTCAAGGGGTGATTGGTGACTATTTCAGCTGTTCCAGATGAATGTGTCTTGTCTTTCATTGTCTTGTCTCTCTCACACACACACAGATGTGTTAGAGTCCTGTAATAAATAGTGGACTGAAGAACTGATGGTGTGTCGTGATAAATGGCTGTAATACGACACTGGAGCTGACACCGATTCTTCAGCACTCCACCCCCCTTATCTAAACTGCAGTCACATGTGTTGGCACCATGTACTGCAGGGTAGGAAAGCCTGTCAGGAGCCTCGGGAAGATATCAAAACATGGGTTTCCGAAGATCTCCAAATTCTCTTTGACTAAAAGGCTTCTGGGATGCTGCTTGAGGAAAACGCCTAGTCAATTTATGGCCTGCCATGAGATTAAACATGCTCTTTATGAGATCTGATCAGGCTAATGGACTGTGACAGCCAAAGATTTACATATTCAACAGCATCCCTGATCCACATTATCAAGATTACACCGAGGGGCCAGCTGACTGCTTCTTAGCCGTTAAGCATGACACACATTTACATGTGTCACTATATTTAGAAAACCTAACCTCATCTAATCACTATTTACAGGTAATATTTTAGAAATTGAACATTCAGAGATGCAAATACACGTTGGCATTAGGATGGTTTGTTGTTTTATTATTAATACGACTGTTGCATGCCGAGTGGCCTTGGTCATTTACAACCACAAGGGGATTACATATCATCTACCAATTTGTTCAGCATTGCATCTCTACAGCCTGTCAGTAAAATAAGCCTGCTTGGCTTCAGCTGTTTCAGGGAAGACTGAGCCCTTTGTCCTGAAGGGTACAATCACATTACAACACAAGTTGATCTTTTAGACAAAAAGAAATGGATCAATAGCAACAACAGCAGAAGCGACTTCATTGGATTTCATTTCAGTGCTTTTTGTACAGATGTGGCGGCCTGCAACAGTATCATGTCCGCATTTATCAGTGTGAGATGCGACATGAAGGTCAGCCTGGTGAACTGAGTGTACTGCAGATCCAGTGAAAACAGACTCCACTGTGGGTGTCATAGCCACAAGTCTTGATGTCAACAATTTCTATATCTGTTCATCTTTATGGAACATGATACAGCTGATGACATGAAGGCTGAAAGACATTATACAATAGCTAGGCTTTCAGAGAGAGAGAGAGAAAAAAACAAGTGTTGTCAGCTCAAAAATAGGAGCCCATTTCATGATTAATCATCCTCTGCATCTGGTGTACTCTCTTGTTGTTTATAAAAGCCCAAAATGTCATTTTGGCCCTGCAAATATGCTATTGTTCCTGTGTTTCAGGGCCACCAATATCTTTGCACCATTACAAAGGCAAATCTACACTATCATTGGAATCTCTGAGAATGGCTCCCATGGCAACGTCACTGCTGTTGTTGTCAAGGGTTGTCAAGGAAGCTCTTCCTTCACAGGAGTTAAAAAGAAGCTAAGATGTGTGGTCAGAGAATGTGGGGAAAAAACACTTTAATGGATGTAAAAAAGCAATATGCTGACGCCATCTGAATATGCTGACACATCTGGATTCAGGTTGGACCGGAAGTATAACTTCACATGGTCACAAGTCTGGAAAAGTTGAAAAGCCTGCAAGTGCACCATTTCTTCCCAAAGAGAAAGCATAAATAGTTTCAAAAATGACAAAACACAACACTTACAAGGGCCGATTCAAATGGTTTAGACCCTACAAATCAGGCTTTCAATTCCACAGTGAGGGAAGAAAAAAAGCTTCAGCAAGGAGCTTTGGTTACATCAATCAGACCTCAAAAACAACTAAGTCAGCAGCTTCTCAAGGTAGCTCCATCTAAAGTTGTGTTTGGATATGTTTAGAATGTGTGTGATGAAATGGCACCAGCTGCATACTCTGTCGGCATTGCACATGCAGCTTAGTGTTTGAAGAAGACTTTAACCCTTTCAATCCTCACCTCACAAAAGGAATGAGACGACCAAGCAGACCCAGAACAAGGGATGAATGGGGGGGTCGATGGAAGAAGAGAGCTGGGGGGGGGGGGGGGGGGGGGGGGGTTTGGGTGGAGTGAATTTTGCCTGGGGCAGGTTTACAGTGGATGAGGCTGTAATTTAGCATCTCTGATGTCTCCTCCGTGTTTCCTTTTAGCTTTGTTTTCCATGCTGAGGCGACAGACAATACCAACCAAAGTCCTCACAATCAAGCTTTTGTCTCTGCCAGAGCAGTGTGCACAGGGGGCCCCTCTGACATCTCTTGATAACCACAGCTGCTTGCTCCATCCTTGCGTGTTACACCATCCCCAAATCTCCCAACAATGGAAGGGGCTGGGTTGTTTTACTAGAACAGTTGGTACAACTCCACATTGACATCAAGTGCATTTTTTAATACCTTTTTCCCCTCCTCTTTTATTTATTTGGCCTACTCTAATCCTGAAAGTAGGGAAAATTAGTCCATGCACTGAGCAGAATTTCAGAGGCAATTTGTCATATTTTTACAGGCACCATCTGCTATGATAAATCCTCCATGGTACATACTTCCTGACACAAAGTCCAAAGAGGTTGTCATGGAGAAAACTCCACAAAGAGAATCATCTTTGCTTGTGCAACTAAACGGGTGAACTCTACAGAGAGAAAGAGTGAGAAAACTAGGATAGTTTTTCACCTGCTAATTTGGTTCTTGCTGAACCTTCTGACATAAACTTAGCTGAGCAGAGGTTTAAATAATAATAAAAAAAAAACATGGACTACCAAAATATTTACACATTTTCAAATGTTTCTATAAATAATCTACATCACGCACATGCAACGCATCTTCATGTGAACAGAGTGCACTGCGCTTCACTAACTAAAGACACAAGCAAGTGCCTGTGTAAACGGATGGAGTCTTTAATAGCTCTTGGACAACTGTCTTGATTGAATCCTGCCTTGACTGATTCAGTAATGCACCACTTAAGACTAAAGGTTTTGCAGTGCACCGCAAACCTTTCAATAGTATTTAAACTTAACCGTTTCAAGAAAATATACAAATGTCACACAATGGATCCAAACTCTACATTTTTTAAAAGTAATGTAACACTATTTTATTCCAGTGAGGTCATGCAAAATAAGCCCACCGTATGCTCAAGATAATATGGACTAGTATTCCTTTAAGTATCTCCGAAGTGAAGCTATTCTCTTCTAAATTTCACTGACTACAACCACATGTTCTCTGTATAAACTGAAGAGCCAGTAAAACCCACAGCCATTACCCAGATAAATTGAGTTCTTGTAGAAATGTAAGACTGCACACAATTTAGAAAAACACCAAACTAGTCACCGAATGAAAGGTTTTCTGTGTGGATGCTCCTGAACATTGTTCTGTTTGTGTTGTTGCCTGCAAAGAGAATTCTCTAGAAGGACAGACCCATGTTTTTTACCTGAACTATAATTAGCTTTCGTGTATCAGAATGGATGGCCTTGGCTTGCTTAGATGTTATAAAATGGAGCTGAACTAACCTTATTTCAATGACTAAACCCAAATTGTAACAGTATCAAGGGAAGAAAAGTATAGTTTTGGACCTACAATCAAACATTTCTTTGCTTCTGGTATCCTTGGATATAGGATCTCATTAAGTCTAAATTAATTATTTCGAGTAGGTTTGATACAAATCTCTGAACACTGTCTAGCTTCTTTCAATTTATTTTGCTGTCACTGACATCACAGTCCTTTGAGAAAAATTGTTTATGATTAGTGCCACTGTTGGCATCCCAGGATTAGCAGATATCTGTCAAATTATAAACTGCAACTAACATGGAAAAACAACACACACACACACACACACACACACAAAGGCACTACTGATACGTAGTGCCAGTGACTAATTGCTTTGGTTTGACTACCCCACTGTCTTCCTCCCTTTCAAAACCTCACATCCCTTATGAGGCACTAAGATTGATTAGACAGTTTGGGGTAATTAATGTAGTGGTCTCTGCTAGGTATGCTACTGATGATGTGATGACTCAACAAGACCTTTTGATCAGTTTCAGCTCTGTTATGATTGAATTCTACCCAACCCCCTCACCCACCACCCTGCTCCACACACACACACACACACACACACATGCACACACACACACATCATTTATATGTGCTAACTCAACACATGCCCTGAGAGAATCTGTAGCTATTGCTTTCACATTTCTCCCAAGACACATTGTGGACAGATTTTTTGGATCACTTGGGAGGCTAAAAGTAGGGGTACACAGCATGTTCGACACATGATGTCAAGCGTTAGTATAGTATGTGATGAAGTCATCATATGATGAAGACAAAATGAATTAATGACTATTTAAAAGAGACCTGACAGCTTAAACAAGTGTAATCAGTTTTTGCTTCCATGCTAACAGGAGCAGAAATATGGTTCACTTTTGAATATTTCAACAGAAGTAACTTGTTTACAGATCACAAAAGCTTTCCACAAGGCCACATTATTGCAAGATGATTAAAACCACTATAACATCAACACTTCCTCATTACAGAATAACCTTTACAGACACGTGATGGATATGACTAATTCATATTACAATAGGCAACAAAGAACAGTACAAACAAGAATGACAGATGATAAACTGCACTTCCAATTTAGTACAAATGCTGATAGCCATTTGTATGCTTCTGATAACAAATACTTTTTCACAATGTTTGACATTTTGCAGTGCTAATCTACATACCTGACAGATTCAAGATGAACTCTATAAAATCAACTCGTGTGTAGGTACTCTTCTTTTAAGCCTTATACAATTTCACATTTAAAATGGCATGTGACGCTGCCGACAAGTGCAAGCGCATAGGCTACAGAGTATCCGTGCCCCTGCGAAGTTACCGCATATTGATCATGTTTAAAGTTTATCAACGACTTACACTGATCTAATAATGTCCTATAACTTGGATTTTCTTATTTGTTGTAAGTTGTTAATAATGAAGTAGTAAATACGAAAAATTGTTTAGCCGAAACAACTCGTATCATCTTGCAATATGCGCTCTACAGACAAGTCTTTGTTTTTAGGTCATTTCAAACTATCGATTTCAAGCACATACAGCGCGCTCGAAGTTGGGAGGACCTTGATGTTTACGGTCTACAGCTAAACTGTATAATTGCTATGCATCACAAAATATGCTACATCAACCAGCCAGTAAGTTTCAATAGCGCCATCATCATTCCGAACAACACAGAAATTTGGTTTAGATGTGTTACTTTAGATAGATCACTCCCGTGCCAGTTTTTCAAACCACTTGCATGCTTTCCTAATTACAATCCGTTTGTAACACTGCATCCGAGCATCGTATGCTTTAATAGTGACATCATAAGCTAATTCTTATTCATCCAGTTACACTAACAAAGTCCCTGTGTCCTATAATGAAGTGCCAATGAAGTTTCTAAGGTCAAAAGATAGCTAACAATGCAGAGCTTCCAGGTCATTGGGCATTTTCGTCGGGTAGCTCTAAAACGGAATTGTTACAACACTACAAGAACGAACTAAGCCTTACCAAAAGACAGACAAAAGTGAGCTACATGTCATATAAACATCATTTTCCACAGCATCCGCGAGCACATCGGTTTATGGGATAAAATACGACACAACTTCAGTGCACTATGCGCTGTGCGACTCCCCAAATGCTCATTGTGCACTATGCGAACTGAAAATATGACTACAATCTCACCTTGTTATAGTTGTAGTATCCCAAGCAGTGGGAAAAATCCAGGTTCGGTGGATCTCCAGGAATAGAATTCCCTCCGGCAGCCGGGTAAAAGCGTACATCCATGATGTTTCAGTGTAGAGCGCAGCTGTACAATGAACTGAGCTCAATTTGTTTTCTCTTTTTACAATCCACGCGCAGTAAGCAATGGAGAGAGACGAGCGAGCTGTAGCCTAGTCGGGACGGCGCGGGACAGCTCAGGGAAAGGGAAAGGGGCGAAGTGTGAAGTTTAGGTAATCCTTTTTCACTAGCGTTAGTTGGTGCTCCTTATTTTAAGTCTAAAAGCTGTTGTGTGATGTTAGACCTTTTCCGCGAGGATTGGGAATTCTGTTCCAGGCCACGGTGTTTCAGCATGCACATATAACCAGCAGTTGTACACAAAGAAGCCACGCGACCGGCAAAAGAGCCTCCACAGTCCTGCCCGCTGGTGTGCCACAAAGCGAAATGGAAAAACACACGATGGCTAGTAGGAACCTAAAAAATTAATACTTTTCGCTGAAACGAAAATTCATTCAAACTATTTCCATAGTGATAACTCTGTATTCTGCCCAGTACGGTCCATGCATTTTTTGTTTTTAAAAGTTTTTTTCAAACTTGAAGAAGTTTCTCCTACGGTTACACCAACTTCAATTAAAATCATTCCCTCAGTGGAATCCTACGGAGTGGATTATGATTCCCACGCGAGTTTTTTTATTGTCCTTTCTTAGCTTTCAAATAGAGTTGAATACTGAACTGACTTGAATTAGTAACATTAACCTGCACTATCAGCTCCGTACCACTTCTTGACGCGCTCAGTTTGTAAGCGTAATGAACAAGGGAAACATGCGGAGAACTACGACCACTCCCCGGGCACCGCTCGCCACTCCCCGTTCTGGGAGATACACAACTGTGACACTTCGTGTAATACCACTGTGCTATGATACTGAGGATTCCAGCTTTGATAACCTCGATCGCTTGAACTGCACTGGCATGTAATCAGAAAACATGGTCCAAATCTTTCCAACTTAGTTTTTTTTCTGGGAAAACAGCCTAATGCATTTACATAACAACGTAAAGAAAAAAAAAACAACTAATTACAAAACATCAGTTAAGCCAAATGCTTTGTTTAATTATGCAACTTTCAACTGCATAAGTAAGTTAGATACACTCAGCATAGCTTAATGATACACTTTATACTCTGTGCATTATGAGTGGTCTCATCGGACCAAATTCCAGTAGGAAAATTTAAATGAAGGTTGAAACTTCCTCTTTTTGGGTGCACAACATAACACTGGTGTTACAAAACATGTACAGAACAACAAAAAAACCCAATTCATTCTTCTTTGAAGTGGGTTTCTTTGTTTTTCTGCCATTAATAAATTAGGTTAAATTCTAAATGTATCTTCACAAATAACTCTGCTAATGACTGGACCTAAACAACCTAGCACATTGGCCTAAATATAATTAAATTATTTCTGTGCACTAGCTTTTCTTTTGGGTTGGGTCATCAATGGCCCATTATGGCTCTGTTCTGTTTATAGGTCTTCTTGGAGGGTATACCTTATGCTAGTTCACCTGTTTAGGCAGGATAAAAGGCAAAAGACAGATCAAATAAATCTAATGACATACAAACTTGCCCATATTAGTGTGTTTACCGTCAGAAGACAGTCAATAAACACTACTGTGCCAATACTGAACTAAAAGAAGCACAGAGATCAGGAAGACCTAAATTCAGGAATATCTCATTTCAGTAGAAACACAACCATTTTTCTTATATGAGACCATATTTTGTTGTCTATGCAAATTAAACGTGTATTCAGTAAACATTGCTTTTACCGGGTTAGACATTGTCTTTGTATACCACAGAAAACATGTCCGAACAAAGTTTTACATAAAACTACATATGCTGTGAGTCAAGCTTCCACAGGAAAAAGGGAGCTCAAAGCCACATGTGTTTAGCAAGCCAAACCAAACAGTCTGCTCTATTGAAACGGCATGCTGTCCTTCCGCAGAATGACCACAGGGGGCAGATGAATTAAAAAGTAAAAGGATGTTTTTACACTTGATGACTTTGTGAAGCCCCTGGGATCATTAACTGTGTTCTGACTATTGTTGTTTTACTGAATGAATGAGGGACTGATTTGTCCTGTTATAAATTTCATTCAAGTCCACTGGCCAAAGCTATAGAATAAGCTGAATTCATTTATAGGGATGATTTGCTCTGGTCTCTGTACTGTTTTATACTGTTATGAGAGCCAAGAGTAAGATGGTTGGCAACTTCACATATTACTGTGAGTAAGAAAAATAAAACGAGCTGAAGTCAAAACAGGGATACCATTTGGACATAAGCTATCAAATTAGAACAGTTTTTTACTATGATTTTATATGTTCCATAAGGCCCAGTAATGGTGGTAGACTTTTGCTGTCGCCTGAAAAACAGATGTGTCTCTCTCTAACCCCAAACCTGCATGGTCCTGTCGTTGCTACAAAGACACGCACTTCTACTACCACTGAGTCAAGTGCCTTCTGATCAGAGTATGAAGCACACTTTTAGACATTTGTGAACTTTAGGCAAAATGTGTGTGCGTGCGTGTGTGTCTATATGTGTATGTATTTCCAACATTTCCTATGTGCATATTTGATATGTATATATACCGTGTTTGTCAGACATATTTCTGGAAAATTTTAATGAAAAATGAATACATCAATAATAAGGAAACAGAAAAATTGTTAACACATAGACCGGATAACAAACCAACAAATAATAAAGTTAACTGAATGGGGCATGGTGAAATTAAACTAAGTAAGTTACTGGACCCATTTGCTTAGAGTTAGTTGCTGGTTTTATAATTCTGTCCATCTTGTTCCAAACTGACCTTGAAATACAGGGCTATGGAATGATTCACACCAGATTTGGTTAGAGATGCCTAGCCTTTTTAAAACTTTGCTGTACAAGGTCAAACTGCGTACGATGTTAAAAGAGTTTGCGCTGTATAACATCTTGTTTTAAAGAGACATCAGCATCTAACAGCCGGTCCACTGCATGGTGTAACAGCGAAACACCAGCGTAATGTACGCAGGAAGGAATGTTGTGTATGGGGGGAGAACGGAGCACATGTAAACTAGATGTATGCTTGTGTTGCACAGCGTCTCGGCCGCATGGAGGGCTTGAAGAAGGCCCGTGTGAGTGGGAAGCAAATGGTGCTATTGAATTACGTGGATCTGAGCACTGAATGCATTTTGCATGTACTATGCTCCCCGAAGAGAGAATCAAAGGGGTATAAAATGCACTCACATTCCAGCCAGACCACAGTTGCCATGCTGGAAGATAAGCGATAATCCTCGTGGCAGTGCTTGCTCCAGTGCGCTAGTGCTTTCTTTGTGATGGGGTGCACACATACATGGATTGAGATTCCATATGGCATGAATTGCGACAAAAAAAAACAAAAAAAACCTAGGCCAACAAATACATTTTGTCACACTAACCAAAGGCATGTGTACACATGTGGTTGCATGATAAAAAGCAAACACATTCTCTCTTTCCCTCTCCTTGTCTTGTTTTCACTCCCTCTCTTTCTTTCTCTCTCTCTCTCTCTCTCTCTGCATTCTCTCACTGTTCTACTTGGCTCTCCTGTCTTTCCCTCTTAAATAGGTTATGCAAAAAGACCATCACACTGTATTATCTCTTCACAAATATGGTTCTCTGTGTCTCTTACTCACCTGGTTGGAGTTGTTGTATTTGATACCTCCGGATAAGTGCCTCAGCCCTGGTGTTGGTCTTTGATTCGCTGTTGTTATTCGTTTTTGTGTTTAATGTTGTTTGCCAGTGTGGCTGGGGAGCTGAATTAATTTCCTTTTGTTGGTTTGGTGTCAGTGCGGCAGCCAGATGAATTATGTCTAGCTACCATGTGTCATTTCCTCTAAGCCAGGCAACATTGTCACCATTTGGTAACCTGAAAACAAATTATCCTTCACTGGCTCGGGTTCAAATTCAATTACAGCCGCACAGAGTAATTATGTGGAGGTATAAGAGAATAATAAATGCAAAATAATTAATTAACCTAATAATCTTTATTTATGCTCCATTCAAATTAAGGAGGTGATTTTCCTCAGTGGCAGACTACAGTCTACAGTATTCATTATGTGCAATATGAAACCATCAGGGATGTTTAGGGCTGATTATTAAGACCCTATACAGTGCACACCACATGATGCTATGCTTAATGTTTATTAGTTTGTTCTGGGAGGTTCCATTCACTTTAAATGGTTGGAGGTCTGTTATTTTTATGTATAATTACTGCGGAAGAAATATAATAACCGCTTCAGATTTACATCTGTACATCATTCTGCAGGCTGAAGTCATTCAGTTGTCATGACAGAGTTTGACTGAAGGTGGAGGATGGTCAGCTGCGTTCTAACAAATGTTTCAGGTTCAAGCTGCGATGCAAACTATTCGTTTATCCATGGAAGCCTCAAAACAATTCAAATCAAAATTTAATTAAAAATATGTTTATGTGAATTTGTCTGTTGTTGTTGTGCAAAGACGCCATAGAAGCTGTAATAATGGATGGTCCACCAGTAATTATGGGATAATATTTCCCTTCCGAACGAATCAAAACCTGACAAGAAATATTTTCCTATAATGACCAGCGGACACTACATTATCCCTTACAAAAATGTCCTGAAATCAACCAATGTTTCAGTCAGGGAAAATATACGACCAGGAAACATGGTAATCATGAGACATTAGTTGATTGCTAATGAACTGCAAAATTGTCGGGCAATGAATTCCTGGATGAAATAGCCTAAATGAGAAATTGGAACACGGTCTGGCGAGGACTTGATTGTGCACATGGTGCCAAAGGAACAAATCTATTCACTTGTCAAAGTCAACAGGAAGCTGATTATATCACATTATAGTCTTCACTAAGCTATTTGTCATTCCGTTTAGTGTACTACCTGTCACCTATAAGTATGCTTTCATAATCAAACACCAGCAACAGAATATCTGATAGTACCATACTGATGAGATACTATACTAGACAGTTATACTAGGATCCTTCCTTGGCAGTATGTTTATATGACAATGACAATGCTAGCTAGTTGCTAGCAAAGTGTTACTTCACGTCTCATTCAGCATATGCTCAGAAGGTACCGTACTGCCATGGAAATCCAACCACACCGAGGAAAGTCAAGCTTGTACCATGTAATGGAAATGCGTCATAAGAGTGAACTGACCTGCAAAGAAAAAAGCTGCAACTCCATAACGATTTAAAAATCATTTAAAAGCAGACACACATTTCTGGGTCTTACCAATCCGTCAGGCTATTTTTCTCTGCGCCAGTTGCAAATGTAACCTAGAAAAAAAAGGATTAATGTGTATGTGTTGAAAAGTATATTTCAGTCTCTTGCAATTTTCTTTACCTGGTTCACTGTAATAAGTGAGAAATAAAGAACTGCAGTGCACAAATCAGATAGGAGAGAATGAGTGATGAGGTTCATGATTCAGACCTCATAATCTAGAGCAAGTATCCTCACTGCGTTTCTCTTCCATGAACATTTCCCCAAGCTGATTATGTGTTTTTGAAAAGCAAACCTAAGGACTATAAGTGTGTGTGTGTGTGTGTGTGTGTGTGTGTGTGTGTGTGTTAGAGGATATTTGGAGGCTCCAGTCTTCTGTGTTTGCATTTATGCTGTGCCCTTGGGGCCCATTGCCTCTATTACAGTACTCAGTGATGATGAGCAAGATTAAAGATTAAAGCCATAACCCTCCTCTCCTCCTCCTCTGCTCTCACTCTCTCTCTCTCTCACACACACACACACACACACACACACATAGCCTCTGATACACTGCAGTGGCTTGATGCTGTGTATAATTGGCCAAACTCTTCACTGTTGAATCATAATATCTCTGCAGAGCCCTCAATTTTTGGTTAAACGTTTATGCTGAAAACGTTACTATGAAAACAACAGTGCTTTGAGAGTATTTGCACATAGTATCCGTGTTTATTTGGTTCGATTGTGCTCAATTCAGACCTCTGCTACAGTAAACAGCTTGTTTTTATGCTAACGAGAGACAGTTTGGTACCTCATGACTTTACTTCACAGGAAAAGTTTTTTTGTTTTGCTGAAGTAAAAATGAGAAAATATCAACTGATATCACTATTTATGCATTAGTTCACAAGCTCTGCTGAATAGTAACAAACACGCACATGCACACACACTTACATGAAAGTGGAAGGTCTTTCAACGTCTAAATGGCATGAATTATCATGAATCACCTTTCAATAATGTCAACGGGGCTATGAAAAATCTTTGCACTGCTCTGACGAATTCACTGGAAACTCCATTTTATTATTCTCAAATAAAACCAGTCCTCCACAGCGTTAGTCATCTCAGTCCTCATAATTCATACTAATTAGTGGGAGCCGTCATCGCATCTTTCTGGAAGAGGATATTTCAATATCCCATTAAGCGATGCAGCGATATGGCGGTGATTGACACTCTGTGAAACTTAAGGAAGTAATTACATTACATGCTTCAGTGTGTTCCGCCACCTTATAATTTCATTTTTCAAGACGTCCTCTGCTATGTAGCCTAGCCTGTGAGAGCAAAGTAAAAGGCTGAGATTCACTGCAAATGCCAGAAAGAAAGAGTTGCAGGCTACGATCAACATAAAACAGATGATCTGACGCTTTTCTGAATATTTATCTGCCTAATTATTATGATGACAGAGCGTGTTCTGACAAAAAAGGGTTTCTTGATGGCATGTTGATGAACTCTGGTGAATAAAAATGTCTCCTCTGGTTATGTCTGTTGTTTACCGCGGAGTACACAGCAAAGGATCTATTAATTATTCATTTAACACCAGTTTATGCTGGCTGTAAGGTAGGCATAACGCTCATGGATATTAACAACATTTGCCAAACAACATGTCACACATAATTGTCTCTGAACTTTTGTGTGGGCACGCTTGTCAGACATCAAAGCTCAGATTGAGCAAGTGAATTAACTGGATCCATAAAATCTTCAAATATTACAGCACAATTAGCTGATTAGCGATCAGATTTTTTAATATACTCTGAAAGAGGGCTAATCTCCTGCATTGCCATCACAATTTTACATTAAGTGTGTGGCGATTCTTTGATACTGTAAGAGAATTTACCCTGAAATGTAATATATATAAAAAAAAAACAGTGCTTATGCTGATGGAGGGAGAAAAATTGCCCAATACTCAAATTTTCCTCACAGATTTGTAATTCCTTCTATAGCCTGTAATGATAGATTGCTGCAGTTTCTATTTCCAATCAATCACACTGTCACAATATGCCTTTGATTGGTGCTTTTTCTCATTAACACTTTGAATGAGATTTCTCTCAAACACAGCTGCATTGTTCCCAACACTCGCTTTAATTTGAGCCTGTCTGTCATTGTCCTTGTGCCTTCATGCTGCCAGTCCTACTGGTTACTTATACATTACACTATAACCCTTTTCTCTCAAACATTTCAACCCTTTGTGGGCAGAAGTTATGCTTGTACTGTACAAGAATGTGTCTATCTTTACAACATACAGTGCGTACAGGCTTACTACAGAACTGCCCAAAGTCGCACATGTGAGGGAGAGAGAGAGAGAGAAAGTTGCACGTGTGTGTGTGTGAGAGAGACACAGATTCATCCAGACAAAATACAAACCTAGCAGCATTTGTGTTTGAAATAGGTATGAGCGCTGAGCGTGATGGTTGCTGGGCGATAGCCTCATTTTAAACCCAGGGGGCATGGCTTGAGCATTGATATAGAAACATGATTCAGTAAGCTAAGGAACTTTTTGTAGGTGAAGTCCGACACTGTATACTGGCCCTAGTGTCAGTGCTAATGGTTACCTTGGAAACACTGGTAACCCTGTGGCATCAAAGGCAGAGTATTCTGTTTGATTCAATGAGGCCACACTGTAATGACTGTCAGTAGCCATATCCTGATGTTTATGTACTGGCTGTTGGTGGAGATTCATGCATATTAATGGAGCTCCTCCATGCAAACACTCAGTCCAGTGCTCTGAAAGCAGCAAAGAAGAGAGCTCTGCTGCAGCTACATGCTGGTGCATTAGTACTGTAAGGCTTGCTTTATCTTGAGTTTACTTTCAGGGAAAAATAGACAAGAAGTAATTTCTCATTTGCAGACTTGTACTTGTACTTATCCCTCTATAGGCTGCAGTGGGTTCTGCATTTAGAGGAACTAAGCCCTTCAGATCCCACGGCATCATGGAAACATCATCTGATAACATTGGAAATGGAACATGTGACGGCGTGACTGTAAAATGGAGGAGAGCATAAACAACAGACAGAACAGGAAACAGCGGGTCAGGCCTGCTGCCTGAATGTGTCATAAATGCAAGGAAATGGCCGCATGTTTACTTTACGTTGATTATCTACAGTTGAGGATGCTTGGCAGTGCAGGTTTTCTTTCATTAACCCATGTGGATTAGACGTAACAGGGTACAAGAAGACGCTAGTTGAATTAAACATCTGGACTGCACAGACTACAATAGATAATGCAGCCTGTGCTAGCTGCCTAAATCTTAACTAAAATTATCTCGAGATAGTAATGTATGAAAACAGATCATGTTTTCAGGTAGGTTTATGTTACAGGGCGTGGGAGTAGGCAGTGTGCTTAATAAACATTAAGTCTGAGTTAGATTAAAACTGTAAGATTAAAGCGGTCAGGTTAGAGTAATTTTTATAGTTGTAGATTAGTATCGTTATAAGAGAAACTATTCTATCACCATTTGTTCTAAAATCGTCAGAGATAAAGTGTTGCTTAAGATATCTTACACCGATTCAATTCTGTCTACATATATCTATGGCTATATATCTATATCTATACCATATCTGCAGTGAAATCTTGACTGCCCTTTATGACTACAGGAAGTTCAAACACATTAACCAGGGCCTGAAAATGGTGTTGGCCCCTTGGTCGTTGTCTTTTGAATCAAATGTCAACATGCCAGTAAAATCCAGTGTTCCCCCATATTCCCTGCAAGGTAAATGTGTCTTTTACTGATATGGATGGGTTTGGGCAAGAGAAATTGTGATTTCTTAGAGTTATAAATTAAGTGAGATCTGTCCCACCTTGACTGACACGTTGTTGAGCTTTGATTTGTAGAGGGTATTTAATTATTTCTCTAATCTGGTTGGCTATCATTTATGTCAGCTTTTCCCATTACCCACATTGACAGCAAAGACAGCTGAGGGTTAGTTTCATGTGCCCTTTCTGTCACCATGGTGAATAAACAGTGGGCCAGGGGGAGAAAAGAAAGAAAAAAAGATCCACAAACATTGAAAGTCATATCACTCTGGAAACACATTGTACACTGTAATCACTTAACCAGATACTATGGGGTGTGGAGAGATTTCATCATTGTGTTAGGCACATATAGGTTTACCTTGGTTGGAGATGAAACCTTGAACTTGATCTACCAGTAGTGTGTCGGAGTAATGCAGGCATGCATTGGTACAGCTCTATCAGGAGCAAACCTATAGAGGTATTCATGTATCACAAATCAGCTATCTAGCTATCGTATGCGTCATTATTGCAAATAGGCCAGCTATCTATCTTATTCGTCATTATTGCAACGTTGCTAGCAAGCTATCATGCGTCATTATTGAAAATAGGCCAACTAGCTATGTTATGCGTCATTATTGCAACGTTGCAAGCAAGCTATGTTATGCATCATTATTGCACCGTTGCTAGCTAGCTATCTTATGCGTCACTATTGCAACATTGTAGTGTCAGCATTCTATTTCACTAGTTGTTTTTTTTTTATCATTTTTATATTCTCTGAGTGAAAGTTGCACAGGAGCTGCCACAACTGACCGTGTGTCATGTTCAGCTCATAGAGAGAAAGAGAGAGGAGAGAGGGAGGGAGGGAGGGAGGGAAGGAGGACCCAGGGAAGGTGGCCAACCCAGAGAGAAAAGAAACACAGAAACAGCTGGCACGAGGCCAAGATTCTGTCAGGCCCTCCCTTTCAATGGCCATTTCCTCCAGTGCACACACAGCCATAGATATAGTCGGCTGTGCCCACGAGCAGATCCCAACCCTTTTACTGCCTTGTCCCTCCATTGTGTACCAAGTTTGGGTCCTGTGTTGTCTTAACCGCTGACATTGAAAAAGTGGCCATGTCACTCAATTACTTTCCTTGGTTGCACTGCTATTGTTGGCCGGTGTAGATGATGTGAATATTAACTGTGACACAGGACAGACTCATAGAATTCACTACTGGCCCGTGCAATCTGGATCTGCGATAATTGCTACCCCTCTGTTAAGTGAATATGGATCAGCCATGCAACTCACATATGGTGCAAAGCTGGCAGCAAACCCACAATAGTGTGTGCACTTGCCCCTCAAAGGAGGGAAAAAAAGACTCCGACCACATTAAACATAAATCAACTTTCCTCGGCCCCCATCTTTCTTCTGTCCCCAGCACAAAAATAATCATACAAGCAACTGCCGAGTCTCTTATTTTCTCAACAGGCCCATTTTGTGGTCGGCGTGTAACTACATATTTGTATGTTGCTATTCTCGAACGCTAGCGAGTGTGTGTGTCCAAACGCCTGGAGTTTTCCTGCCTGGTGTGTAACAGTGAAACCTAATCAGCACAGTCATGCTTTTGCCTTTTGTGAGAGGGCTTCATGTTATTTACAGTGATGGTGTAAGGTTCAGCAGAGGGGAAAAGAAAGGGGCAGAGTCTAGGAGGAAAACAAAAGCAAGTGAAGAGAAAGATCTTTCACTTACACTTCTCTCTTTTCCACTCCTTCACTCTCTTTCTTTCTCTCTCTTGTAGTCTCTCTGCTTCTGCAGATGCTCAATTTGCTCCCAAGTCCATTTTAAGTTACTGTGAGAGATAACAACATGAAAAGGGGGCTTTTTGTAGTCACATGCAGACACATGTTTCTCCTGGAGCTGACATAATTGCCATTCTTTCGGCCGTGTCCATCTGGGCAACATCAATCTGAGTAGCCCGGGCTGTCAGAACAGTCTCAGGCTCGACCCAGAGCCTCGCTATAGAACTCCATGTACTGGGGGAACCAGTGACGTGATGGAGAGAAAGAAGATCATACAGGCTACCACTGGGTTGCTGGAGTAGACCTAGTCCATTTCTACTTATGGCATGTCAGGGGGAAGAGCTTTTAGGGGGTAAAAAATGCCAGCCAGCTGCAAAGCCCCACAACTGCACAGCGTGCACTGCTGGCAGATGGATTACATGTCCTTCGTAGGTTTCATTGTGTTACTATGAATATGTTGGGGGAACGCATTGAAAGGAAACGAGGAATCTAAGCTAACGTCACACAGTATCTGTTATTGTTGTTCTCTATACCTTCATCAACTATGATTTGTATTTATGCAAATGAAGAACACGTTTGACACATAAACAGTATTTTATGCCAAGTCTTCGCAGAAGCAAAAAAAAAGGCACACAAACAACCTAATTTATGTTTTGAAAGTCCTTGTAACTTTAAGATTAAAAAAAAAGATATTGGGGAGAGAGGCAATATTTCACTGAGTGAAATGGGTTCAGGCAATCTGCCTGAAGAGTGGAGAAGGCAGCAGTGTTTTATAATGGAAGAAATTCAATGTGACATGTTGAGAATGAATTGTTCAGTCAACCAGAAATATCCCTTGTTCTAATGGCTTGGGACATTCAATGGCGTGCTCTCTCTCTCTCTCTCTCTCTCTCTCTCTCTCTCTCTCTCTCTCTC
>JAGFZM010001228.1:373361-388199 GCA_017657215.1 Limnothrissa miodon
CTCTCTCTCTCTCTCTCTCTCTCTCTCTCTCTCTCTCTCTCTCTCTCTCTCTCTCCATGTCTCTTTCTTTCTTTCTCCATTTCACTGAACGTGTTAAAGTAAACAACAGTCATAACTATAGAATATGATAATAATAATACAACACCCTGCGCACAACAGGACTAAAAATCAATACAGAGTAACAAATAAAACAGAGCACAAAAGGCTAATGTAGGCTGGAAAATACTTGTAAGAATAATGATGAAAACAAAGGACTTAAACAAGAGCAATGATGCAATTATAATGAAAATGTGAAATTGATCAAATAGTACAAGGCAGTGTTAAATAGTGACATAGTCATTAGTTTTTTAGCAAGATAATTTCCATGTCTTGACAAATGGTGGAAATCTCTATATACTAAACTGGCATACTGGGGAAATGTAAAAATGACATCACTCACTCATTTTTCAGACATTAAACCCTTAAATGTGTGTGTGTGTGACTATAAATATTTTAAAATGCTTTATTAAAAAAAAAAAAAAAAAAAACATATATTGTGTTTCCTGGAGCCTCAACAACAGCTGGCAATGATTTTGAATAGTGTAATCAGGCATAGGAAAATTGCTGTCTATCATGCAAGAATGAAAGAAGAAATTGGAGAGTAGGAGAGAGAGAGAGAGAGAGAGAGAGAGAAATGTATGCAGAGCGGATAGATCTATTGTTGTGTTAACATGCAAATGTGTGAACACACATACACACACACACACACATACACACACAGAGCAAGAGAAAGAGGGCGAGAGAAAAGAGATTCTTGGAGTGTAGTTTCTACCCCTTCATCAGCAGGTTTTTGTGGGGGGACGACACAGCACATAATCTGCCCTGCGGCAGCTTCAGCTCTCAGTGAGTACCAGTTGCATGGTGCACAGCAGAGAGAGAGAGAGACAGAGTGAGCTCGACTAACCCACAGTCTAATATTCATGTATTTCAGTACACAGACAGTCTATCTCGGTGTGAGGTGTTGTGTGTATGCTAAAATCCAGGCCTAACAAGCTCCGTATATCACAAGTCCGTATATCACAGATCATCTGTGCACTGTCTAACCGTTATTAAACCTCTAAGCAGAGATCAGAATAAAGCACTCTGTTTAGTGGGATGTCTACATCATGTCTAAAAATAGGGGATCTCTAACAAAATAGCAAAACATTCTTCACATTGTGCTACTTTGCACATCGCTTCATTTCAGCAAGTGATGCCGTTTTTAAACTGGACCCATGTTGACCCATAATGCATTGTTGAGGCCACACATCATGATAAAATATATTTTGTCCACCCCAGCGAGCCACTGAACCCCCTGCTTCATGTACACATAGAGGCGTTAACTGCACTGGTTTGATGCATTAGCTTTGGCCAAGTGTATAATGTCCAGAAAGGCCCTCTAAAGGGTCTCCCTCCGCGCAGTGCTGTTCAGCACAATGTTTAGACACCACATCATTAGTCAAATCTCCCCATTGCACAGAGAGAAGAGGGGTGGGGGAGGGAGAGAGAGAAGGGGGAGAGAGAGAGAAACAGAGAGGGGAAAAAAAAACGCATGCATAAATTCTACACATTTGTTCCCATGGCAACCATTCACCATGTCATTCACATGTCAAGCTGCATCAGCAGCGATGGGGTCCATTGTCTGCAGCCTGATAGTTCTCTCTCTCTCTCTTCCCCTTTCTCTCTCTCTCTCTCTCTCTCTCTCTCTCTCTCTCTCTCTCTCTCTCTCTCTCCCTGCACCTCCAGTGCTCTGTTGCCCATATTCAGAGAGACAAGCTGTGTTTCCCTCTGACCACAAACCAGGTCACTCACTGACTCCTCATTTTCCTCTAATGCACATTCGACTCGACTGTGTTTTTGTTTTTTTTCTCTAATTGCACAACAAATGACAAATGATTTTCAAAAGAGAAAGCCAAGAAAAGCAGGCAAAAGAAGAGTGTAGCCCCGGCAATGGTGATTTTCTTTGGGCTTTTCAGGAAGGACGGGTGGGGGGGTTGGATTAGGGAGAGGGGAATTCAGAAGCAGCTCTTTTGAGATCACAACTCAATGATTTTTTTTGCTTTATTTAAGATGCAGAGATTAAGAAGAGGAGGCCACGACACAGGGAGTCAGTTCTGGCCTGTTTGCATGTCGTTTGCCCATGTTTAACCATAACTGACAAGCCTTAGTTATAGAGTCAAAATGTTACATTACTCACTTACATTCAGCTCAGGCACCATTTCTTTCATTTGGCAACAATCAAGCCGTAGCTCGATTGAAAGCATGTGTTCGAGAATAAACGCTGCACAGTTGAGATTGACAAGGGCTAGATCTCTAAAGCCTTTCTTTTCAAACAGGCCAAATCAATTACTTTTAATGATCTCCGAGCACATGAATTGCTTTATATACAGTACTTTTTATAGGGCCCCAAATGTGTCCCATATTGAGCGTTATGAGAAAGTGCAGTTTGTCAAATAAAACTTCAAACAACCTCCAGATTTTTGCAGAGCCCTGGCAACTGATTCCTTAGTCCACCTTGATGGGGCAGCTTCAAGCTGCTCTACATTTACATGGACCTTTTAGGCAAAGCTGTACATTTATGTGAACCTTTTAGGCAACAAGAGACTTAAACGCCATTCCTAAAATCTATGTCTACATCTGGTGCATTTATAATATATACCATACATCTATTCTTCAGCATCAAATCCAAACAATAAAATTCTGTAATTTCAATACTGGAATATATTTTACTGATAGTCCACTCACAATACTGTGTGCTGTATTCCATTTGCATTAATTTAACATGTGTTTAATCATGCAGTTGTGTTATGTTTGAGGTTCAAATTCAAGGTTTAGGCTGTGCACTATAGAGAAATCTTGTGGTAGATCACAAAACCTTCATTTAAATTGTTTTAGATGGGGTGGGCTACATTGTGTGGGCTACAAACTGCAGTAAAAGTTTGGCGAACTTAGATAAGCTCTCTGTCTTTGAACCAAATTTAGCACATTCATTTAAGGGCATAGTCATAGTGTTTTTGCTTCTTTTTTTTGGCCAAGGTGTACGAACTGAGTTAAAAATAAATGACAGCAAATGCAATTGAGGGTAGGTTTTTCTGTTTTATCAACCAGTCTGTTATGGTTATGGAAGGATTTAACATTTTATTGGTGGCTTTCTGAAATACTATTTAGTGTAAGGCAGCATCATTAAATACAGGCTCACCAGTTTTGCAAGACAATTTACTTGCAAGAAACCTAAACATTTGATAGGCCTGTAGTTCAATGTTCACCCTAAATGTGTTCATTGGACTGGCATGCCCATTGGCTGAGGTGAAATTCCATATAAAGAGAATGATTCTAGAAAATATTTAGTTTTTGAAGTTTATTCTCCCCTCCTCTGTGTGTTTTACTGACAATTCCACACTGAAGCAAGAGGACAGCTGATCCATGTTGTACCTGTATTGTTTATGGGAGAAGTTAAACAGCCTAAGGGGCCGATCACACGGAAAGCGTTTTTCACCTCCAAAAGCGCCTACTGTGTCGCAACCATTCCAAAAACTCGCCGTTTGCAAAGCGGTTAAGAACGTAAACGTTGGTACGCAACGCCCATTGTAAATAAAAACGCGACCTCAAAAGTTCAATCATTTTCAACTTTGAGCACCTGGCCTTTTTAGAAGCCTCGCGTTTTTAGAAGGAGACGCAAGCGACAAAAAAAGCCGAACGTATTGCAGCAGTGGAACTTTTTCAAAGACGCATCGTTCCATAGGGAAACAATTGAAATCGAGCGCCTGGAGGTTAAAAAAGCGTGTCCGTGTGAACGGCCCCTACTGTATACATTTGACAAAAAGCCTACAGACTCTACATGTGTGTCATACATTGAGATAAGATCCATCCTTCTTCTGTGACCTCTTAGTCCTCTACAGTATGTGCCCGGCATTGTAATGCAAATTTACGCCAATGGGGCTGAAATAGGTTAGATATCCCAACTGTATAATGTTAATATTTAAAACTTTATTCAGTATAGCAAAAGCTTGTATTCTATTCTATTGCAAATAGAGTGCAAGGCAAGGCTGTGACCTATGTCTATTTTACATGCTTTAGGCATCCCAGCCTTGGACAAATTCAGTGCTATGACTTTTTTCTATGGGGTTTAGCTGTACGTTATACTGACCAAGCCTCTTGTTTAAATGATGACCCCTCTACCCGGCTTTGGCTTAGAACCGCTCCTGAACAGGCCACTGCATCACAAATATGGTAAATAGGTAAATGTACTAAAAGGTAAATAAGCCTATAGTTTGTTTAAAACAGTTAATGCTACCTACAGTAGTAGAGGTAAGGACAGGCATTTAGCCCCATTCAGTTAGCAGTTAGCATGTGACTATCACTAATTGTTGTACCGAACGTTCTCATTCTTGATTCTCATTCAGCACTATGAGACCTCTATCGACAGAGCTATGGGATATTTACCCTAGGCCTATGCTTTAAGTCTCTGGTAGACAGGTATTTCACCAAATCTACCACTGGAATTGAAAAAGAGTTTATAATTGGCAGTCCTGATAGCAGTCGTCTTTGCATTGAGTCTGGATCCAATTAGGACCAAGTATGAGCCATTCCGGAAGCATGCAACATTTTAATAGGTTGTCGCTTGCTCGGTTTTTAGGTAGGCTAACCTGAGACAGCTTCAGAACATGCATGTAAATATCTTTTGTAAATAAATAGAAAGTATTGCAGAAAATGTAAACCATTCATATGCCATCCAAAAAAAAGAATTTGACTTATAATAATAAAATGTTTTTTGGGCCCCCATCAATGCCAGACCTAAGGTTAGGGTAAGAGTTAGATAAGTTTCCTACCTTAATAATAAAAAATACATTATTTATTTTATTTCATTTAAGTCATTTTAATAAATAAAGGCTACACACAAACTTTATATATAAACTTTATATATAAACTTCATGTAAGAATGAAGACAAAAAATCACAAAAAAATCTTGACTACCTTCTTTGCCTCAAAATATTGCCTTGGATGTCCTGAAGGGATGTATCCCCCCGTCCTATACATGCTGATATGGCTCCTGCACTTGTATTGCTTCTAATCTGGGGGCTCATTCTGACAGAGCTATGAGCTTTTTCAGTGTGATGCACAGAGAACTGTGTCTAGATTAGTTATCCTCAAAAGTCTATTTCTTTTTCTTTTCATATGTCTATATTATTTGATCACCCCTGTGATGTTGCCCCCATGTGTAAAAGTGGAACGTTTGTGAGTACTTTGTGTGTTAGTGGGTGAAAATTCATTGTATTAAAAGACTTTTCCAGTCTACAATGGGATATGTGTTTTTTTTTTCAACAGAGCAATAATGGAAGCACAGTGTGTTTCATTTATGGCATAAGGAGGCATCAGCAGCAGTCATGTCTTTGTGCTGTATGGTTTCTTGTCCCGATATTAGATCTACAGTCATTACCTCAAAGCCTTGTGTGTGTGTGTGAACAAATGAAAAACATTCAAATTTGGTGTGACATTTCCTGATGCCTAATGCCTGAGAGTCACATGTGCAGAGTTGGTAACTATGACATTCCGGAACATTCCGGAAGCATAACATAGCTAACATTCCAGAAGTAAATAACACAGTGAAGTGTAAGAGCTGAATAAACACCATATTTATATAGGGAAACAAATAGAAGGCATACATACCTACACAAAACACACATACTTTTAATCCCATGGACTGAGTTAGAGATCAGACAAACAATTCCAAATCCAAGATTATTTTGTACATCAGTATGACTACATGCTAAGAGTACTCACTGATTGAGCCTCATCACATTTTTCTAAATTACGTGTTTCTGTGGGCAGAGGGCACCAGGAAACTACTGATCGGACTCCAAAGGCTGCACGCACAGAACCTGACACGATGCTCAAATGACCATCCCTCTGCGAATCCGCCCGGACGTCGGGGCTTGTCGGAGCTATTCTGTACTGTCTGCACATCTCGTTCCCGATCAATATGCATCATCCAGGATAATATACGATATTGAACAGTGAATAAATCTGGGATGATGTCAATTCGCAGTATTTCCATTTGATTTAGCCTCTGACGTGTCCTAATTGAATGGAGACATTCATAATCCAGCCGTGGCTTCCGAAGGGGGAAGCAGAGCTGTTGTGCTCAAACATCTCATAATCTTATAATCTACCAAATGAGATACACTCCCCCCCACCACACTCCAATCCCCTTCCAACCCACCCCTGCAATGCTGTGGCACGGCTCAATGTTGATATTAAACAATCAAATTAAAGCTCTTTATGTTAGTGAGCCTTGTCCCTCTCTGTTATCCATCCCTGGCCATCGGCTGGGAGGGGATTTAGGAAAACAGAGAGAGTGGGGTTCTCGACCGCTCTGCTCCAAAACCACAAGGCCGAGAGCCCCTATCTCGCTGGGCAACAAGGACAACCTTCATCCAGCCCCCTCATCTGACTTTGTGGGAAATTGTTCCACAGCGATATCTTTCAAATGAAAATCCTGATGGATGAGAAGGAAGCTGGAGAGGGAGAGGGGGTCTTGAACAGAGAAAGAGAGAGAGAGAGAGGGAAAGAGAGTCTTTTCACAGCAGTGGCTCAGAGCTATTCAAACAAAAACAGAGGAATGATTAACTCAGCACAGGAGCCAGAGAGCTGCATAAATGAGAACTTTATTTTGGTGCATTAAAAATGAAACAGAGCTGCAGTTATATAATAATATACAAGCACGTAGCCATGGAAATGGGAGCTAATTGATGGGCGGCAAGCCTTTGCCGGTGTTTTTTATACAGACGCTCAGAGAAGCACAAGGGGGATAGGAATTCAATCAAAAATTCTCTTTTATATTCAACATCTGTTATACAACTTGTCCTAATGAATCCCCGGCATACTTCTGTTGTTTAACAAGACACAGTGAGAAATACGCCTCTCTCTCTTTCCTTCTATGCAGGAGCAGAGCAACCCTCAGCATGGCTCCATGCCCTTGACAGCTGTCTGTGAATGAAATATTATATGGGAAGAGCTCCGTGTATCTACATGGTGTAATAAATTAAAATAACATACATACTGTTCAACCATGTGAATGCAAATCTATTCTTTTACATGCACAGCACACATGATGAATGATCAGATGATCCTCATACGTTTCCCCCCTACTTCAATATATCTACTGCAAAATTTAGTGTGATGATGTTAAAACAAACTCAGTTTTAACATTCAGAACGCTGCCTCTTCAGATGCTTTGAGTCTCACGCTCTCTTCCTTTCACATCTCGCTTCAGCTCTCTCAGCAAGCTCCTCAAAAGGATTATCGTAAAGGAATAAACAGTTTGTAAGCAGGCAGTCACGTATGGAAAAAAGGGGACGAGGATAATTTTCAAAGGCAATCAATGAACCCCACTGTGCTCTTTGACCCCCCAGCATAAAGCCTGGGTGTGGGAGGAACGGCTGGTAAGTGATGCTTAAGTTTGGTTAACATCTCTCTCTCTCTCTCTCTCTTCACACCAGACTCAGGAGTGTGTGTGTGTGTGTGTGTGTTTGGGGGGGGTGGCTTAAGAGAAGTAAGACAGGTGCCCCACCCTTGGGCAAAGAGCCTGGGCGATGGCTAATGAGATGTTAACCTGAGGTTGTAGGATGCTTTCTGGGCTTTGTGGCCAACTCCGGGGGTCAGGGCAGCACAATGACTACGACCAAACAAAGAGGGAGAGCAAAAGCAAAAGCACAGGCAGAGCTGTGGCCCAAAGGGGCATTTTGCCCCTCAAAAAACGTGTGGTCAGCAAGCTTGGCCCATCTCAAAAAAACGCGAACAAGAGTAGAGAACATTCACCAAATTTCTATAGTGCCACATCAAATGGCCTTTTGAAAAGCTTTTGTTTTGGTGCTGAACACCACCCACCCCAACCCACCCTCTTCACACACACAAACACACACACACAACCACGCACACACACACACACACCTCTCTGGTGAAATGGCAGAATAGGAGCAGAATGTTCCACTGTATTACTATAGAGTCATGGTAACAGCAGTGACGGTTGATGAACTATCTATAACCATAAACCAGAACCCATATAGTCTGATCACCTCCCTATTACTACTGCTGCCTGGTATTGTACCTCCACTGCCTCAGAGCCCAATGACTGTGGCCTCAAACATTGACATATCATGCAGGGGTGCTGCAGTCAACCATACCGTATTATAATCATTAATCTGGCAGCGTTTGACCTCTTCAACTTCAAAACCACACCACTGTTACAGCATAGCATCCCACATGACACCCCCATCTTGTAATAATGGAATCTCCCATCACTAGGCCATAAGGGAGTATCAACAAGTGCTTTTCTGCTTCTTAGAACGCATGTCCTTAGTTGCTTCCGTTTTTGCTGAACTCTGTATTCAGTGTCATGTGAACTTTTTACTGCATCAGCTCATTTGTTTTATTCCATGAAGTACTAAGCATTGAGGGGATTAACGAAGACAATTTGTCTGCGAGCAAATTTCTTGCTCACCCAGAGAATTAGCATATGTGGATGGGCTCTGTCATCTGAGATTGTATACAAAGTGTACAGTCCAATTTGGACAGTCTTCTCTCTCACTTATAGCCAACCCTGCCAAATGTGCATTGAACACTGTGATTGTCGTCTTAGGTCCGTGAAAAATCTCTTACCTTGCTTTCATTTGTATCAACTGCAACCAGATCTCTTGAGAAACACTCACTGGGGTTTTTTGTATAGCTCACAATTTACTGCTGATGCCTGACAGAGAGAAGGAGAGATATGGTCTGGAAATACAAATTCAGAAATTTTTGAGAGAACACATCTCCACTAGTGGGAAGGGTTGATTTCCTAGCTGGATAACATCGATAACACAGAAATGAGTCGACCTCAGCCAGTTAACCTTAAAAATCCAGTCTCTCCAGTTATCTTCCATTCAGTTGTCTCCAGAGTCACCCGAAGACTTTAGAGCTGAAGGCACTGAGGTTTTATTGCATGCATCTTCAAACTGGTTACCAGAGAGTTCTAATTAAATAAACCCTGAGCCATCCGTGCACGCATTCTAACAACAAAGCGTCATCCGTACTTGCCTGAGGTGCAAATCGCAAGACAGGATGATTGTGTGTATGGAAGTTTGACTGAACAAATCATTATATGTTAGCGCAGATGTTGGGATGGCGTTGCCAGCAAGTAATTGCATCCCAATTTGGGTTGTGATGGAAAGCAACTAAGCAAGTGGTAACCCACTGCTAGGCTGAGCTGCACTCTAAAAAATAATTAATGTGGTTAGTTCACAAAACCTAAAATAAGCACAATTTGTAACATAAATGCTGCATTTTCTGTAATTACGTCAGTAATTTAGTTCATCAAATAATTTAAGGAGTCTGGCAAACTTAAGTTATTGGAATTCTAACCTTACTTAACAAATCATCTAATTCAAACAAATATTCAGTTGTCCTCCCAACAACAGCTCTGAATTAAGTCGCCAGAACTTAAAAAGCTGCTCAGGACGGGTTCTGAGGACGATCACGCGGGGGAAACGTGACTGTTGAACAGCGATTCGTGCCCTCTTCACTCTTATTTCTAAAATATTTAATTCCCCCTCGTTTACCCTTCTTCAATCCGCTAAAGTGGCTGAATGGACCCATAACACTCTAGATACAAGGACCGAGATCAAAACGTGTTTTTCCCTTCACTGAAACCACCGAAAAGAAGTGCTTCTGTGTGTTTGCCTTGGATACAACTGCCATTATCACCACCATCTGCTATACGACAACAAACTAAACAATAGCACAGTAAAACATTACTTTTTTCAGAGGTAAGCTACTTTCATTTTGAATTTGAGGACAGGTTGTTGTCAGTTTTTATGTCTCATGGTTGGGAAATGAGTTACCGGTATCCTTGTTAGCTTATTAACAAGTTAGCATGTTAGCTGTATGAGTGGTTAAAGACGGGTCTTGTTAATTGTTAGTCCCACTTTATAACATGAGACTAGGCCAGCATAAAGAGAGTAGCAAACACAAAAATAAAACATTATAATACTGTGGAAGTTTGAGAGCTTCGAGAAACTGATATATTCCGCCCTCCTCATCAAAGTAAGTGTCGTAGTAATAAGCATGGTAGCTCAATGGTAACTTAGGAAGATAAACGCCACCCTGTATTTTTCAGCGATAAATTTGTGGTCACGTAAAATGTGTTTCGTTGTTAGCTACATTTTTATGGTTACATAAAATAATTGGTCATTGAAAATAGAACGACATTGCATTGTCAACTCAAACATTAGAGTTTTTTTTTTGTCGCTGTAAACAGACAGCTGTGTTTGCTGCATCTGTGTCGCTCACATACCAACCATGACCGGTATCACAATTTCCATTGTCATGTAGCCATACTTTAAAACAAGCCAAGTCCAGAATGGTTTATACTTTTTTCATTCTGCTTTGTTAGACATCCTATCTATGACCTTTCAGAGTGGAACAAAGAAGCATGAGTTACACCACCACTATGGTCCCTTCACATAGGAGCAGGTGAGGTTTTAGAAAATGTCTTCGCTGTTAATAATTCAATTCAATTCAATTTTATTTATATAGCGCATTTTTACAAAAGGCATGTCACAAAGCGCTTAACACAAGAGGCCCAATGAGCAACAGGGGCAAGGAAAAACTCCCTCGCAGCGTTTTTTGTTTTTACTTGTTATGGTAGAGGAAGAAACCTTGGGCAGTTCCGACGGCTCAAGGGGCTAACCCAACTGCCTAGGGCAGGTTTTCAGTCTCTTAGATGGTGAGTAGTCCACTATTATTCCATTAGATACATATTACAAGAAAATTTTGGTAAATAAAGTACAGTAATATAGGAGTCCCATTAGAATCCCAGGATATAGTCCCATGTCATTAGGCGCAGTCAAGCCAGGGGCCAGCTAGAGGCTGTAACAATCATGTCAGGGTCATCTGTGAGCTGAAGGCAGACCGCCCAGGAAGCCAGAGATGCAGGATCAGGCAGTGGAGGGCAGGGGTGACCCTCAGCAGGGAGGCAGTGGCATGGACAGTGGAGTGGGTTGAGGACCATTCAGGAGTGCCGCCGGATCACGTTGGAAGAAGGTCCCAGGAGAACCCAGGAGGTGCAGGCGCAGGCAGTGGAAGGCAGTGATGACTCACGGCAGGGTGGTAAAGGCATGGAAAATCAGAGAGGAGATGAGTTAGAACAGTCTCCATCAGATTTCTGAGAATGTGAGTTATATTGCATGTGAAACCATATACAGATGTTGGCTAAGTGAAGAGAGAGAAGTAAGTGGAGAGGAAAAGAGAGGAGGAGAAAGACAGAGTGAAAATTGTACGGCTTAACAGATGGGTGGATTGTGGCGGCATTAAACTATAGCAGCATAACTAAGGTATGATGTATAACAAGCCAACACCACCAAAGGAAATGGTCAGTGGCCACCAAGCCCTGGACAGGAGCTTACAGCAGAGGCAGTCCTTTCCAATAAAACCCTGAGGAGATGTGGCTTACCATACACCATCCCTAACTAAAGGGGTCAGTAAATAGAAAGGTTTTGAGTCTAGACTTAAAGGTGTTGAGAGTGTCCGCTTGACGAATGTTAGAAGGGAGTTTGTTCCACAGGACAGGCGCACGATGGCAGAAAGCTCTTCCGCCCATTGTTGATTTTGATATTCTAGGAATTACTAGGAGACCAGCATTCTGTGACCTTAGGGGTCTAGAAGGGTGGTAGGGAACAAGTAAGTCTTTAATATATGCTGGAGCAAGGCCATTAAGGGCTTTAAATGTTAGGAGAAGTATTTTAAAATCAATTCGGCTTTTAACAGGAAGCCAATGTAAGGAAGCAAGGACAGGTGTGATATGTTCATATTTTTTTGTCCTTGTGAGTGCTCGTGCTGCAGCATTTTGTATTAGTTGAAGGTTTTTGATGCAGCTAGTACCACATCCAGAGAACAGTGCATTGCAATAGTCAAGTCTGGAGGTAACAAATGCATGTATTAGTTTTTCTGCATCCTCAAAAGAAAGGAATTTTCTGACCTTAGCAATGTTGCGTAAATGAAAGAATGAGGTTTTGGAGATATGCTTTACATGACTATTTAAAGAGAGGTCTTGATCAATATACACCCCAAGGTTCTTGACCTTTGTGTTAGGTGTGAGTGAAAGGTCACTAAGTAAGCTCTGATGATGGGGTAAAGTGTTGGTCAGGTTTTTAGGGCCAATCAACATGACTTCAGTCTTATCAGAGTTTAAGCAAAGGAAATTCTTTGTCATCCAGTTTTTGATGTCACTGAGGCAGGCAACAAGTTTTGTTACTGGCGTACAATCATTAGGCTTCATTGAAAGGTATAGTTGGGTGTCATCTGCGTAAGAGTGGAAGGTAATGCCATGTTTTCTAATAACGGATCCCAAAGGTAGCATGTAAAGGGAGAATAGCAGAGGTCCCAGTACTGATCCTTGGGGCACACCATACTTGACTTCAGTGTAGTATGATGCTTCATTATGTGCATGTACAAACTGGTAACGTCCAGTAAGGTATGACCTGAGCCAGGCTAATGCAGAATCTTTGATGCCAATCATATGCTCAAGTCTATGTAGTAGGATGCTGTGATCAATAGTGTCGAAAGCAGCACTTAGATCCAGTAGGATTAATAATGAAATGCATCCATTATCAGATGAGATAAGGAGATCATTGTAGACCTTTACTAGGGCTGATTCTGTGCTATGGTATGCTCTAAAGCCAGATTGATAGGTTTCCTGAATGTTATTTGCGTCCAAGAAAGTACGAATTTGCTTAGACACTATTTTTTCAAGAATCTTTGATATAAATGGGAGGTTGGATATAGGTCGGTAGTTAGCCAGGACATCAGGGTCAAGGTTGGGCTTTTTGATTAAAGGCTTAATGACAGATGTCTTGAAAAGTTTGGGAACATGTCCTGCTGCAAGAGAGTGATTTATAATATTAAGTATCGGCTCAGCTAGGCTAGGGAGAGTAGCCTTAAGGAGATCAGTAGGAATTGGATCCAGTAGACAAGTAGAGGCCTTACTTGATGAGATCAGCTTGATAATTTCAGATATACTGGCAGGTGTAAACGAGTCCAGGTATGCTATAGGTCGGCTAGGGGTTGCTGTTTCCATTATAGGGGAACCAGCTGAATTTGAGGTTTGAATGGTGTTATTTATTTTACCTCTAATACATTCAATTTTATCATTAAAAAAAATCATGAAATCATTACTGTCTAATGTTATTGGAATTGAGTGTGTCACTTCTTTCCTACTTTTAGTTAAGCGTGATATTGTGTTAAAGAGGAATTTGGGATTGTTTTTATTATCATTTATAAGTGAGGAGTAGTATTCTGTTTTTGCATTATTAAGTGCTTTCTTATAGTCTTTTAGGCTGTCTTTCCATGCAAGATGGAACACTTCAAGTTTGGTGGCATACCATTTTCTCTCAAGTTTACGTGCAGCTTGCTTCATTGAGCGTGTCTGTGCTGTATACCATGGGGCAATTTTGTCTTGTTTTCTAATTTTCTTTTTAAGTGGCGCAATGGAATTTAATGTAGTGTAAAGTGCATCTATAACATTATCAGTTAATTGATCAACTTGAGTAGGGCTGGGAGGAGGGCCTTTTAATGTGTATTGTGTCATTAAGGGTTCAAGAAGAGAAGGAATTTTATCTATGAAGTCGCTTGTGGCTTGGGAGGTTATTCGTCTAGTGTGGTAGCAAATAGAGTTAGGGGCTGTAGAATCTATTGTAGTCTTTAGAGTTATTAGGGAATGGTCAGTTAGTGAAGGACATTGAGGTAGGATAGCAAGTTGTTCTATTTGTGCACCATATGTTAGAACAAGGTCAATAGTATGACTACCTTTATGTGTGGGTGTATTAACATGTTGGAAAAAGCCAATGTGTTCAATTAAGGATTGGAACGCTGATGCCAGGCTATTATTTACATCATCGACGTGGATGTTGAAATCGCCCAACACTATAATATTATCAGTTTTAATGACTAGTGAGGAAAGAAATTCTGAGAATTCAGTCATAAAGTCAGAATAGGGGCCTGGGGGTCTATATAACGTTACAATCGTTAAGGGTATATTAGGTCTAGATGTTTTGTCAGGTTGCATAAGATTGAGAACAAGGACCTCAAAAGATTTAAATTTATATTCAAATTTGGGAGCCATAGTAAGGTTGGAGTTATAAATTGTGGCAACACCACCGCCACGACCATTGTGTCGAGGTATGTGGTAATTAAAGTGACTTGGAGGAGTAGCCTCATTAAGTGGAAGGTATTCGTCCGGTTTTAGCCACGTTTCGGTTAGGCAAAGTATGTCAATTTCATTATCGGTAATAAGCTCATTTATTAGGGCGGTCTAATAAAGTCTTAGGACCGTTATGGCTCTGAGAGATTGCGAAAAAAAAAAAAAAATCAGGTTGCATGTGTCACTCATCTACTCCCACTAGCAATGCATGCAACAAGCACTAAGTGTATAAAATTCAGAGTGCATAATGACCATGTGTTGAATATGTAAGGCCCTTTCAAACCTTTCAAATATGTCAGCCCATAAATATTCAAAATAGTGCACTTGTCCTTTATGTGTGTCTGAAGGTGGATCACAGTGGACGTAGTCTAAACCATATTTCCCAACCTAACCTTCTCTCCCACACTTTCAGTGCCGCTCCTGTTGAATGGCAATGCTAACCTCCCAGCTCAGTTACAGCAAAATGAGTACATCACAGGTAAGCTTCTCATTGACTTCTCCAGCACTGCATTTCTATTTACTTGATTTAGGTTGTTGTAATCATATTGAAATCTCCTTCTGCTTTCCAGGTTGTTGGACCATCCTTT
>JAGFZM010001229.1:0-67230 GCA_017657215.1 Limnothrissa miodon
CCAAGGTTGCTGTTAACACATATACCTCTGTAATTGTTTGGGTCAGATTTATCTCCTTTTTTATGTATTGGGGTCATTAAGCCTTGGGACCACATTTTGGGGAAGATACCTATTTTCAGAATTTTGTTAAATAGTTTCAGTATGGCCATCTTGAAGTTTTTGTCAGCATGTCTAATCATTTCATTTAAAATGCCATCAATGCCACCAGATTTATTCTGATTTAAGTTTCTGAGTTTTTCTGAGAGCTCCTGCTCAGTAATATAAAAGTCAATGGGTGTTTGATTATCTTTAATTTTGGCTTCTAGTTCTTGTAGATTTTGTATCATTTCCAATCTAGTTTGATTAATGCTGGTTTCTTTATAAAGGTTTTCAAAGTGCATTTTCCATGTTTTTCTTGTATAGATAATTGATCTGTAGTTTTGTACATTTTGTTAAAGTTTTTCCAGAAATTATTTGAATTTATGGATTCTTCCATATTTTCTAGAAGATTATTAGTGTGTTGTTCCTTTTTTATTTTTATGGTTGGTTTGTATTCTTTAAGCCTTTCATTATAGACAAGACGCAGATCCTGGTTATCAGGGTCTCTGTGTTTTTGATTTGAGATGGCTCTAAGTTTTTTCCGTATGTTTTTACATTCACTGTCAAACCACTTTTCTGTATTATGCGTATCTTCCTTATGTGAAAATTGACGTTTATCCATCTTACACGTTGCTGCAAGTTTATTGAATATTTCAGTTATGTCCTTTAGTAATGAATCAATGCCTTTGCAATTCTGGGGGTAACTTTTTTTTATGATGATATTTTTATTATTATTTTATTGTAGTCTTTCTATGTATCTCATGTTCTATGCTTTCAGTCTGACCCTCCATCTCTTTCTTTCTTTCTTTCTTTCTTTCTCTCTTCTTCTTTCCTTCCCACTCTCTCTCTTTCCTTCTCTCTCTCACTCTCAATACAAACCCCTCCTCTCTCTCTCTTTCTTCCCCTCTCTTGTAACTCTTGTAACCTGAAGTACCCTAGCAAGTGATGATTGGTAGTAGGTGACATAGCATAGGGACGGAAAGTGGAACACAGCGATCCTAGCGGTAGCGTTCCTAACCCGAGAGCAATAGTATTGAAAATCCCATAGACCGATTTTGTTTTTTTTTTAATCCCACGAAGACATGAAACCGAACTTGTACATCAGACATATTTTTCTGCCCATATATTGCAATGATCTACTAACTGTGAAGGTCTTGTGTGAAATTTTGCCTTATTTAAAAAAAATCGAAATTGTTCTTAACTTGTCAGAAACGGACTACAACTCCGAGTCGCTCCCTTCATGTCAGAGTTCCACAACTTCACCACGCTGTGTTTTCGCCTGCTTGCAACCACTGGTCAGAAACTATGGATGCCAATTTTTTTACTATCCTCAAAGATCCTGTAAAACTACAGATGTGGATTCGTATAATAAAGTGAGTTTCATGAACACAGATGTTTGGTTTGGTTTTGCAGTCTAGCCAGTAATGTTAATGCTAGTTTCTGACGTTAGCTAATGTTAGGCTAAGCTGCATGGAGTAAAATAGCAGAGGTTTATCACACGATTTGAATGTTGGTAAGTTATAAGATATTCTAGTGAGGCAGGTTAAGTGTATTCCCTTATGATACATGTGTACACCATATGACATTTTAATGCTAATGTTACCTGTTAACTTCCATGCCAGTGTCCCGTACTGTCCATGTGCTTGCTGACTGAACAAAATAGCCTAACTTTTTTGTTGACAGTTCAAGAGATTTGAAAGCAGTTTGCGCTTACATCTAGGGTTGCAAAGGGGTGGAAAATTTCCGGTAAATTTCTGGAAACTTTCCGGAAACTTTCCATGGAAACTTTAGCTTGGGAATTTTAGAAATATTCAAAAATGGAAATTTGTGGAAATTATGTGAATTTATGTGAATTTATGGGAATTAACTGGAAATTTTGGATGATTTTAAGAAACATAGACCATATGACTCATATACCAACAACATATTTTGTCATAAGACATTTTTACAAAAAATATACAATTAAATTAAAAATATAGCATTTTTCTGTTAAATTTGTAGATTGTAAACTGAACAAATGGAAAGGGCTATCAAAACATTTAAATTATGTATGAAATCAGGTGTGGTTATGTAAAACTGCTTAGCAGGAAGCAGAAGAAACGGCACATTTTGTGCTATCTAGCACCATGATAAGCTAACTTCTTTAATACAAAGGTGCTAGCTAGCTTACCTTTAACATATCTGCCTTACCAGTGAGCTAGCAATCTATATTTTGATTGGACTTGCTAAAATTTTAGAACAAATTTTAGAACAAATATCATCTAAGTTATATCATCATAACTTGCTTGACTGTTTGTAGTCCTCAAATGTGTAGCCTGACGTGTCTGTATCAGTGACTTTATGTGGGTCATAAAGGTTGCTTTAGCAGTCCATAATTCTAGAAATCATTGAGATGTGATGGGAGGATGCACAATGCGTATAGGAGGTGCGGCCTCAATAGCCCTGCATTAAGGAGTGTGTTATGCCCCTGTGATTGAAGAATAGCAAATTATAGGCTACTCAACTTTATGCATATCACATCTCATAGTTTTAGCCAAGACTGCTAAAATATTATTTTCTACCAACTGTCTTTATGTCCCTGAACTTTAGTTGAGATAATTCCCATTTTTTTCCAATTAATTCCCGTTAATTCCCATAAATTCCCATAAATTCCCGTTAATTCCCATGGAAAGTTTCCAACTTTGAAAATTCCCGGAATTTTGCAACCCTACTTACATCGCTTTCAGTCGAAATGTTGCTGGCTTCCACCGAGGCCAGTGGCCGCAGATATGTAATATTTTACCCTGTTGTTGAGTGAATTCATTTGTGTATCGCAGGGCACGGTTAAAGTAAGTTGCTAAGATTTTACGGCAACATCATATACGCGACGATCGTTCAGTGTAGTCCTTTATCGGCTTTTTTAAAAACATTAAAAACAAATCAAATCCGTGGAAAAATAAAGCATGACCATCCGAATCGATAGAACTACCCAACATGCATATCATATGAAAGCCACAGTCGTAACTTTTGAGTGTGAACCGAAATATAATTTTCTGAAGAGAAAATCCCATTCATTTTGATATAGAGGTTGGAACGCAACCAGCAGGGGGCGATGAGATTATTTTCCCTCCCTATAGTTAGCACAATTAGCATATTAGCATAATTATCATATACTAATTAGCATTGATGAGCCATGATTAGCATTGTTAACATGATTAGCATATATGCTAATTATTGTCAGCTATGACCACTGAGTACCACTGTTAGCATTGTTAGCATAGCTAGTATAGTTAACATGATTAGCATATATGCTAATTATCATCAGCTACGTCCACTGAGTACCATTGTTAGCATGATTACAATAGCTAGCATGTTAGCATAATTAGCATATGTGCCAATTATTATAAGCTACGTTCACTGAGTATCACTGTTAGCATGATTAGCATTGTTAGCATAGCTAGCATGTTAGCATAGTTAACATATGTGCTAGTTAACATCATCTTAGTCCACTGAGTACCCCTATTGGCATAGTTAATTTGTTAGTATAGTTAACATGTTAAAATTGTTAGTGTATATGCTAATTAACATCAACATCAACATTAAAGTCAACTGACGACTCCAGTTTATATAGTTAACATTGTTAACATGTTAGAATAGATAGCATATATACTAATTAGCATAAACTAAGTCCACTGAGTACCACTTTAAATAATTATGTTAGCATGTTACCATTATTGGCATATGTGCTAATTTATAGCAGCTAGGTTCACACACGCACAGAAAAATATGGGTGTCGACGGTGACACGATGGCCAAGAAAATGCAATGTAGTTAACATTTCAATCTTAAATGCTATTTTAATCTATTTGAATCATTTAATCTGGTTATTACACTGCATTTTCATGCAAACGTAATTCCCTGGAATTACATTCTCCAGTTGTAAATTTGTTCACTCATTGTAAATTTGTTCACTGATTGTAAAATTGTTTAAAAACTTGTAAATATGTTTAAAAACTTGTAAATCTGTTTAGAAACTTGTAAATTTGTCCTTAAACTTGTAAATAAGTAATTTACCATTGTAATATTGTTTTGCACTCCTGGGCCACCGTAGATGTCTCCTTTCTTAGTCCAATCTCAATTTCTTTTATTTCTTAATGATGCAGCTTCCAGTCCAAAGGTCATCATTGCAAGGTACAAGAAGGTTCTGCGGGATTACAACCGTGGAAAAAAACTTGGGGAAGCATGTGCTGATGCTGGTGTCACAGAGCTGGCTGTTAGATCAAAAACAGCAATCCCCGAATTGGCCATAGCTTCACCTGAAAAATGTGAAGAGGTATATGCAGGACTAGGACCCAACTTTAGAATAGCCATCTGAAAAACCAACTGTAAATCACAAGAACATAATTTATAGTGCAATTACTAATAATTCAAAGATCTAACTAACTGTGAATCAATAGAACATCATTTATAGTTCAATAGTTAATCATCCAATATAGCAGACGTAGGTGTTATGTTAATAGCTTTGAAAAGGGCTACAATAAACTTCATAATCATTAACAAACAGTCAATGCATCATTCATAGCAACAATAACTTGCAATAAAAAATAGTTTATAAAGAATATTGAAATCAGGATATCACTAAACAGATTTGTTTTAGTATTTTATATATAAATACATTGTTTACATTCCCATAAGCTGATAATAAAGTATTTGTAAGTAATGTATTTAGTAACCATTGATTGTTATCTACAAATGATTAATTTATGATTTATAAGTGATTAACTATGTTATTATAGTTGCAAAATAAAGCATCAATTAACCATTTATACTGGATGGTTGTTATAAAATGTTACCCAATTCCTTTTTTTGTTTACTGCAGCTCTACCTTTTATCCCCAACTTTGAATACGAAGATGTGGTTCAAGAATTCAATTCAATTCAATTATTTATATAGCGTATTTTTACAAAAGGCATGTCACAAAGCGCTTAACACAAGGGGCCCAATGAGCAACAGGGGCAAGGACAAACTCCCTATCTGCGTTTTTTTTTTTTTTACTTGTTATGGTAAAGGAAGAAACCTTGGACAGTTCCGACGGCTCAAGGGGCTGGTTTTCAGTCTCTCAGATGGTGAGTAGTCCACTATTATTCCATTAGATACACATTACAAGAACATTTTGGTATAAATAAAGTAATATAGGAGTCCCATTAGAATCCCAAGATATAGTCCCATGTCGCCTAATGATAGATAGATTAGACCATGATGTGTGTGTTGTCTGTGAAGCATTTGTGCAAAAGCCCTGCATAGCCACTGAACTGCATCTTGAAAATAAAAATTGTCTAATTTTATGCACTAGACTTATACGGCACTCAGGTTCATTGATAACCAGATATATTGCTTCATTATAGATAATTTGTAGTGGCCTCTGAGTACAGACCCATGTTAGGAGCACATTGGTAATAGCCAAAATGAGTGATAAGCATGGATTGCACTAGGTTGCATGCTGGACTAGGTACAGACTTGTCTTCCTTTTATCGAATAACAAAAAGCTGCACATCTGGCTGGTAATGATACAAGATGAATAAGAAGCCGAGCCCCAGGACTAAGCCTTGGGACACCCATGTGGCAAGGTAATGCACTGTAGTTTACCCCAACCAAGACATGTTGAATGATATAGAGACATTGATACAATAGTTTCACTAAGTGAATGTGGCATAGTGATTTACTTGAGTTTGAGCTTAATTGCCAGCTTGTATTTGGTGTATGTTTGTCAGCTTGTATTTGGTGTATGTTTGTCAGCTTGTATTTGGTGTATGTTTGTCAGCTTGTATTTGGTGTATGTTTTATAGTTCTTTGTCCTACAAACAGGACTCAGTGAGCTTGAACAATAGGACTGATGGATTGATTCACACTGCACTTCTACTTCAAGACTATTCCATGTGTATGATAACAGATGAGCAAGTAAAGTAATATTTAAACATTTTGTACAAGCCTGTGGGCTACAGTGAATCATCAGGTTCCATAAGCCTATAATTCATACAAACAGCATATCTGGCATTTAAGTTGTGTTATAGCTGATTTACATGATTACATGTTTCTCCTTCTGAACCAACCTCCTCAGTAAATTTCCCATCATGGTTTGTCATCAGATTTAGATTACTTAAAGTCTGTATCTGACAGAAAGCCAAAAACTTGTGTAAGTTGCCTTTTCAGAAGTTATGAAAGCTTTTGGCAATTACCCAACATGAACAGTCAGTGCAAAAAAATGAAGAAATAAATGAAATGTGATACACATCCTAAATTAGTTCTTTCCCGTTAAAGTGTTGTATCACTAGAGACATGTTACATCACATTTCATTTAACGTGACCAGAGTTGCAAAACTGAAGGTGGGAGTGATGAGGCGTGGACAGGGGGTATAAGGTGTCGGAAGAGATTTGGAACAAAAACGGCAATGGTGCTTTGCAATTGTTGGACTTTTATTTTGACAAGTTGTCGTTGTTCAGTCTTTCACATTCATGAAAGGTTTGCTATGAATGTCTCATGAAACAGTTATGAATGCACGGTGTTACCGTGTTTTCTTACGCATATGTTCATGCACACCTTCCAATCCAAACTCTTTTTAAGCCTCAAACTTTGGAATTAAATAATATAATAAGAAAATAATATTCTGAATATTTTTGTCTATGTAAACTTGAACAAGATTTTTTAAAACTCAAACTATTTAATTCTGAACAATTCATTTGATATTTGAAAATAATATGAAGGGGGTCATTGTGAGGCACTTTGCTCGTAGGAGTAAAAAAGCACTATAAACATGCATTCCATTTACCCTTTACTTTATGAACACTGGGTTCATAGAAACTGTAACCTAGTTTTCCTAATAATTTTGAAACATTCGGACTATTATTTTGATAAGCTATCATCCTTCCACCTTTCATATACACAGTATGTAAGGGTGGGCATGAATGTGTTATGACAGTTATGAATGCCCTGTGAATAATTCATGAGAGTTGCTATGAATGGATTATATACTCACTTGTGTACCATGAACCCTTTTGATATAGACATCTGTCATCACTATTTCCAGCCAGATGACCATAGCCTGCATGCAGTGTTCATGCCAATGTAGGCTTTGTAACACTCAATCCAAAATTTTAAATCCTGTTGAAACCTACTCTCTGTATGGCTCATGTCAAAGGTTCTTTATTAATATGTTGTTTTTACATGAAACACCATCAACATATTATTCACTTGTCCAGTATGAGCCGCTTTTGCAGAAGTCCTCTGTGAGTTCATATGGCAGCAATAGGAAGGTCAGAGGGGCATTCCAAGCAAGCACTGGAGAAGACCCCATGCTGGGGTCTGAGTGGATCTTTTACACCACCAACAGGTGGCGTCTGAAGGTGTCAAAGTTTACAACCTACATTAAACATTCATACATACCATAGCAGTGAGAAACTGTGCGATAAAAGGCTTCTCCAACTTAAATATAATGTTAATATAGCACCAGATATCAAATACATTATGTATTAACTGGCCCTGGTAGTCATTTTAATCATGGCTACATTTGGCAATGACTTTCACCTTAGTCTTCAAGAAACCCTTTAATTTTTTCCTGTTTTTGTGTGGTGAATGGTTTATTTAAGACTGTTATTTAGCTAGACTTGGTATCACCCCAGTCATATTTACCTTAAGGGTGAAGCACAGTACAAATAAGCATTGCTCTCCACATTCCCAAGCTCTATTTAGCTCCACAGCACAACATGTGGTCTGATATATACTTGCAATAAAAACCTATTACAGGTTTGGCTTGTGAATTTTCAGCCTCTCCACACAAGGTTAACCTCTTAATGCACACCCCTATTTTTCCTATTTTTCAAAGAAAACGGCATACCCAAATTAAAAGCTTGACAGTTCCTACTTAGTTTTAGACTCAGGGATGTGCCTCATACCATTGGAAAGGTGACACCCTCAAGTTCTTTCTAGAAGAATATGTATGTTTCTGTGACATATGGACACAGAGTTGCAGAGGTTGGATCTAAGTTTTTTTTCCCCCCGCTCATTTCAAATGACTATGAACCAACTAAGATATGAAGGTACCATCCTTATGATACCCCCAAATAGGGTTGGGTATCGGTTGGGTTTTATCCGATACCGGTTCCTCCTCGGTATTGTTTAAACAGTTCCAGTGCTTAAACGGTTCTCAAACTGGTACTTAAAAAAACCTAACCAAACACACTTGTCAAAAAACAATAGCCTTTTATTTCCATTTAACATAATATTAACTTAAATCTTTAAACAAAATAAATACAAGTACCATATGGTGGTAATAATAATAATAAATAAACCAATATAAAATAAAAATAAAATTATGCTGTATACAAATAAAACAATATTGTATCAATATTAGGGTTGGGTACCGAAACGCGGTACCAATAGGGAACCGGGTCCGACATAAACGGTAGTAACCAGACCGAATAAGAACAAACATTTCGGTGCCTCATTTCGGTTCCTGACTCTTTTTTTTACCGCCCCCTGGTGTTCCGGCGTCAATTTGCGTGACGTCAGTGCCGCTACTCACACTTGTTGATCAGAACTGATAAGTGAAAGGGTCAGTAAACATACCGAAGGCAAAAGGTTTGGCTGCATTTCATGTCTAAGCATGCAGACTCTGCGACATGCAACAGATGCCATGAAACATGTGCATGCAAGGGAGGTAACCCGTCGAATTTCATGAAACATCTGGCGACACATGGAGTTTATTTAAAAGCCGAACAATGCACCGTGTTTGATAACCTACGTGACGCAAGGCCAAGCACTTCAGCAGCCGCAGGCAGTGTCGGCCTCGCCGGACAAATTGAAGAGAGTCCCAGCCCTGCCAGTGTGGTGGTGGACATCACCGATGATGATGATAACGGCAGCCTTTCCTCTTCATGTAAGTCTAGTAATTTAATGCCAACCGCAAATCATGCACGTCAAGTAGGCTAGAAAACGTTGCCATTCAACAGCGCGAGTGACAACGTTTGCTATGTCCATTCAGTGTCCGCTGACTTTCTGCTTAATATGAAACTCATAACAGAATCTTTTTAACTAAGTGTCAACGCCAGATTTAGCAGGCGCAATTTGCAACTACACTGGGACGAAACAGATTAACGTTAACGTTAACAGGTTAATGTTAGCTAACGACTGAAGGCCAACTGTTAACGTTACATTAATGTTACCTGTGTTCGAGGTTTCACCTATGGGTTACACTCGATATACGAGGCTATACTGTGTATTAAATATTTCTGCTACTGATTACTGTCAGATATTTCCCTGCTTAAAGTAAAAGTCACAGTATGTGAAGACAAAATGTTGAATTTATAAACAGAAACGTATAGGTAGGTTGGTAAGGTATACCTGTGTTTGAGGCTATATCGAGAGGGCTGATGCAAAGTGTCCTCACCAGTCACAAAAGCCTCTTTGAATGTGCAATACTGTTGTGCAATATCTTGTTCAATATTTGTGTTTTATATTTGTATCTATTTTAAAAGTATTCCAGTATAATACAATATTGATACAATATAGTTTTATTTGTATACAGCATAATTTTATTTTTATTTTATATTGGTTTATTTATTATTATTATTACCACCATATGGTACTTGTATTTATTTTGTTTAAAGATTTAAATTAATATTGTGTTAAATGGAAATAAAAGGGTATTGTTTTTTGACAAAATAAGTACCGGTTTGAGAACCGTTTAAGCACCGAAACCGTTTAAACAATACCGAGGAGGCATCGGTATCGTACAAAACCCAACCGATACCCAACCCTAATCAATATTGTATTATACTGGAATACTTTTAAATTAGATATATATAAATTTTACATATATATAAATTCAACATTTTGTCTTCACATACATACTTTTTACTTTTGAGCAGGGAAATATCTGACAGTAATCAGTAGCAGAAATATCTAATAAATAGTATAGCCTCGTATATCGAGTGTAACCCATAGGTGAAACCTCGAACACAGGTAACGTTAATGTAACGTTAACAGTTGGCCTTCAATTGTTAGCTAACGTTAACCTATTAACGTTAACGTTGATCTGTTTCGTCCCAGTGTAGTTGCAAATTGCGCCTGCTAAATCTGGCGTTGAAACTTAGTTAAAAAGATTCTGCATACATACACAAGTTGTTATGAGTTTCATATTAAGCTGAAAGTCAGCGGACACTGAATGGACATAGCAAACGTTGTCACTCGTGCTGTTGAATGGCAACGTTTTCTAGCCTACTTGACATGCATGATTTGCGGTTGGCATTAAATTACTAGACATGAAGAGGAAAGGCTGCCGTTATCATCATCATCGGTGATGTCCACCACCACACTGGCAGGGCTGGGACTCTCTTCAATTTGTCCGGCGAGGCCGACACTGCCTGCGGCTGCTGAAGTGCTTGGCCTTGCGTCACGTAGGTTATCAAACACGGTGCATTGTTCGGCTTTTAAATGAACTCCATGTGTCTCCAGATGTTTCATCAAATTCGACGTGTTACCTCCCTTGCATGCACATGTTTCATGGCATCTGTTGCATGTGGCAGAGTCTGCATCCTTAGACGTGAAATGCAGCCAAACCTTGGAGCGTTTTGCCTTCGGTATGTTTACTGACCCTTTCACTTATCTGTTCTGATCAACAAGTGTGAGTAGCTGCACTGACGTCACGCAAATTGACGCTGGAACACAAGGGGGAGGTAAAAAAAAGAGTCAGGCACCGAAATATTCGTTCTTATTCGGTCTGGTTACTACCGTTTATGTCGGACCCGGTTCCCTTTTGGTACCGCGTTTTGGTACCCAACCCTACCCCCAAATCAGGGATTTCATTAACCGACAAATGTCCGTCATTGACAGATGTTTTTTAGCCATGACGGGAAAATCTGAAGGCCGTCCGTCATTTTGACGGATTTTACCATTATCATTACCATTACCAATAATAAAAATCACAATAAAACACAAAATTGAAATAATAGGCAAATTGTGAGTTTCTTACTCTACATAAGCTTCATTGCCGTCACAAACTTTAAATCTGAGCCGACGTTACGGCTGTCTTGGTATTCAGTGGGATACTCATCTAGCTACATTGTAGACTGCGCAAGGCTGTTCAGCGCCTGTCTGATGTAGGCTACAGTTATGTTTTCCTTCTCAATTATCTGAAGAAACACGTCATTTTGCTATTTTAAAGAGAGTTTGTGTCACTTCCCTGTCTCCTACTTCGTGTTATAGCAATGGCAATATAGCGCTGTTTCTTGTTTATAACATATAGGCCTAGCCTAATTTACTTTTATTAACCCCCCACTATCACACGTCCTACGAAAGAATCTGGCCGTTCGTAACTTTGACAAATGATGAATCATAAATTTAGGTAGCCTACTGGTACGTTAACATCTCCTCCAGTGGTGAACATGTCACTCGCTAGCCTAGATGACCTGATGAATGAGCCTGGTGAGGCGGAGAAGAGTCATCACAAGACGGCAGATTCTGTGGAATCACACTCTCGCAGCCAGACGCGCAGGCAGAGCCTCATGCCGTCTTATCATCGCTTCCCTGGGAGAAATGTTTCCCGACTTTAGAGTTTTGGCTGAAGTGGCGCTGGTTATTCCAGTATCCAGTGTCGCAGCTGAGCGCGCGGGTTCAGCCTTCAAAATAACGTTAAAACTGGAGTCAAAGACGCAACATAATGACTGCCTCGGCGGTAGGGTTGCAAAGGGGTGGAAAATTTCCGGTAAATTTCTGGAAACTTTCCGGAAACTTTCCATGGAAACTTTAGCTTGGGAATTTTAGAAATATTCAAAAATGGAAATTTGTGGAAATTATGTGAATTTATGTGAATTTATGGGAATTAACTGGAAATTTTGGATGATTTTCAGAAACATAGACCATATGACTCATATACCAACAACATATTTTGTCATAAGACATTTTTACAAAAAATACACAATTAAATTAAAAATATAGCATTTTTCTGTTAAATTTGTAGATTGTAAACTGAACAAATGGAAAGGGCTATCAAAACATTTAAATTACGTATGAAATCAGGTGTGGTTATGTAAAACTGCTTAGCAGGAAGCAGAAGAAACGGCACATTTTGTGCTATCTAGCACCATGATAAGCTAACTTCTTTAATACAAAGGTGCTAGCTAGCTTACCTTTAACATATCTGCCTTACCAGTGAGCTAGCAATCTATATTTTGATTGGACTTGCTAAAATTTTAGAACAAATTTTAGAACAAATATCATCTAAGTTATATCATCATAACTTGCTTGACTGTTTGTAGTCCTCAAATGTGTAGCCTGACGTGTCTGTATCAGTGACTTTATGTGGGTCATAAAGGTTGCTTTAGCAGTCCATAATTCTAGAAATCATTGAGATGTGATGGGAGGATGCACAATGCGTATAGGAGGTGCGGCCTCAATAGCCCTGCATTAAGGAGTGTGTTATGCCCCTGTGATTGAAGAATAGCAAATTATAGGCTACTCAACTTTATGCATATCACATCTCATAGTTTTAGCCAAGACTGCTAAAATATTATTTTCTACCAACTGTCTTTATGTCCCTGAACTTTAGTTGAGATAATTCCCATTTTTTTCCAATTAATTCCCGTTAATTCCCATAAATTCCCATAAATTCCCGTTAATTCCCATGGAAAGTTTCCAACTTTGAAAATTCCCGGAATTTTGCAACCCTACTCGGCGGCAGTCTCCATTGATTCGTTTGATTATGCGCAAGTTCCAAATTTAAATCCATTCGGGCCAGAAGGAAGATTTGGGCTACAAAAGGACAATTCAGATTTTAACTTCAACCTTCTAAGTGTTGTTCATATTTCACTTCAATCGTTCTAAATACATCTTCTATCCTAGCACTAAAATGAACTGAAGCACTATCCCCTAGCACTATGCTCCTTAAGGTTTCTGCTATGTAGCTTGATTGTTATCCTCGTTTTGTAAGTCGCTTTGGAAAAAAGCGTCTGCTAAATGCATAAATGTAAATGTAAATGTAAATACAATTATCTTCGTTCGGCTGTCAAATAACATTGTTCATATGCCCGTTAAGGCACAACAGCTGCAATGTTTTAGCAGTGGAAAAAAATGTCAAATGTCAGAATCTCTGTTCACCTTTTTACTTCAAAAGTTTATAAATAAATGATTAGATAATAGGCCTACATTCTTGTTATCTGAATTATTTCTGATTTTTTTTAAAATAAAAATGTGTCAATAAAAAGAAGAGTTATTAAATGTAAGCACTAGGCTATTGTCTATAATTTCAGCATTTAAAAGTTTAAATACAATGACAGATAATAATGGACAATGACGGAATTTTTACGACCCTGTCCGTCAAAATGACAGACAATGAAAAAGTCTAACGTACCCACTGCCCCAAATCAATAAATCTAGGCCCTAACTCCATTTCTCAGCTTGCTACACAAAAATTGAAGTCAAAAGACCAAAAATATGACTTTTCACAATAATATTTGTAAAGATATGTCTATGCGTTTGCTTGGGACCCCTATGTAAACTCCCATAGGAACCTTTTGTAAACAAGAGGGCCTACTGACATTCAAAAGTTTATAACTTGAAAACCCCTTTACCTAGAAACATAAAATTGGTTTCAAATGAAAGCTAAGACCCTGGGCTTTCATGTCTATTTGCTTGAGTCGAAGTTACTCTGGCATTGAATGACACAAGCATAATCATAAAATAAAGGGGGGGGGGGGGGGGGGCGTGTGCCTTAAAGACTGAGTATTCTTCACTGATTTGGTGTCAAGGACATTGGTGTCAGGGCCTTCATCTGTCTGGTAAGTATAGCCACTTCAAAACTTTCTATTAAAAAAAGCACCAGGGTCCCAGCTGTGGTGCAACAGGCTGGGGCACTTGCACCGTAAGCCGGCGACCCGGGTTCAATTCCCGCCCCGTGGTCCTTTCCGGATCCCATCCCTGCTCTCTCTCCCATTCACTTCCTGTCTCTCTCCACTGTCCTATCAATAAAAACACCCACCCATCATCCCCTCAACACCCCCCACCCAACCCCCCTCTCCACCCCCTCCAAAACCCCATTTTAACACCCCCTCAAAACCCACCACCACCCCCCCACCCACCAACCCCATACACACACACACACATACACACACAAGCATTTTTCCCATTGAATTCAATCAGGAGCCCCCCCACCCCATGCATTTCTATGGGAAAAATAACAACAAGAAAAAGAGGGATAACGGGGGAACGACAGGAGATATAAAAAAGATGAAAGTAAGCACACCGATCGAGATCAGGCCGGACGTGTCAGAGTTGGAAGGGTGTCTCTAACTCAGTGGTTCTCAAACTTTTTTGATCATTCCCCACTTAGAAAGAAGGAGAATTTTCGCGCCCCACCTGAACTCCCCCAACCAACACACACACACACACTCAGGTAGGTTTACAATGATGTAGCCTACTTCAACAACATCAGCATCCATCTCTAAATCAGTATTAACATTATAGCACCAGATGTAACATTCAAAACATTAACACACACACACACAATGAGGCTTGTCTTTGCCTTGAAGCTGGAGATTTCATTCCGTCAGCTTAGCAAACACATCACTGAGATAGGCCAGATAAGCCAGTTTCATCAGAAATGGTTCATCATTAAATTTTCCTACTGCCTCTTACATGCGCTCTTCCTCCAAAAACACCAGTATATCCGTTCTGAACTCAAGGACACGTGACGGCATTGAAACAGCATGCTTTATGATCAGCTCCAATCTCCACGCAAAGAGCGGAGTACAGTGAACTTTTGCATCTTTCGCGAATGCAGCTTTCACCGTTCGCTTTTCCTACTAATGGTATTCTGCGAGTTTTGGTTGAAAAAAAGTGATGGGCTAATCAGCGTGATTTGGGTGTGAAGTTTCCAAGTGTCTGCACAATGTTAAGCCTCATACTGTCTGCTGCCAGTTGTCTAAGACACAGAACACACATGAGTCGCTCTTCATCCCCAACTGTGAATCCTAACGCAAACGCATCAGTATCTTTTTGGTTGACTTTTTGTTTTTTTTTAGGCCGCCTGTCTTATTCTCATTCTCGCCAAATTTTGTGTCTGTGCGCCCAGATGCACAGCAAAAAAGGCAAACCCCATTTTTGTGCCACTGATTGTATCAAATTCGTCCATTTTTTAACCTTTAAACGTAATACCGGTACACACATTGTGTAGCTGTTGTGTAGCCTATTTTGCAATTTATTAAATTATTTGTGGTATATGGTTTCGGGCAGGCTTAATTTTTCTGCTTTTCTATCTTTTAATGTGTTACAAGGTGTTTACGTGCTAATTATGAATCCATTGTGAGTGAGTGCTCTTTTGTTGAGTAAAGACAGACATAAAAGACTTGTTTTATTCAGATTCCTCGCGCCCCACCTGCAGTACCTCGCGCCCCACACTTTGAGAAACGCTGCTCTAACTCGAAAGCCCTAGGAGGAGTAGTGGTCTAAAATCCGGCAGAATAAGAATAAGAACTAGATTGCATTTTCTCGGCAGAAACCGCAAGGTGGACTTGCCACCCCCCCCCCCCACTCCCCCACCAACCCCCGCTCAACACCCACCCATCATCCCCCATCTCCATTCCCGGACGTGTCAGAGTTGGAACGGTGACTCTAACTCGAAAGCCCTAGGAGGAGTAGCGGCAGCATAATAATAACTAGACTGCATTTTCTCGGCAGAGGCACCCCCTCCAAACCCTCTTTTTAACACTAGGTGGCAAGTCCACTAACAAGAAACTTGCGAAGAACAATACTGGCCTTACCACCACTAGGTGGCAAGTCCACAATAAAATCAAAGAACAATACTGGCCTTGCCATACTTCGTATGGCAAGTCCACAATTACACAAAGGGCCAAATCTGACATAGGATCTTACTCAACTGAAACCTTAACAGAACTTAAACCAAGGAAATAAATTCTTGTGAGATCTGTCCTTTGAGTTGATTCATAGGTTCAGTCCTGCACTCTGAATTAGGGCTCTGTATAGTGTACATAATGGGACATTCCATTGCTTCACATGTGACCCAAAATGGCAAATAATTTTTAGAATGTGTGCACTAAAAAACAATATAAGGGCTTTGTTCTTACATGTGTTTGTGAATAAATTAATCTCATAAGGTGTTTACAGGTCTCCTTCCAAAATAAACCGTTTAATACTTGATTTTTTTTTACATTACCATTACCAACTTCAAAATGCTCTCCATCCCCTGTCTGTATTCGCCTGTGATAGAAAACAGCTGGGAAAAACGAGCGAATCTGAAAAGCCGTACAAGCCTACGTCACATTAAACTTTAGCTATGCAGTTAGCCCGCCCTCAAGAAAACATTATTAGGCTGCCTGAAGACAGACCCACTAGAGGGAGCGCCACAGTGCTGTTAGCCAATCAGAGGCAATACGTTTGCATATCATTAATGTTCATAAGAATGCTCTCACGCTATCGCTGCTCTCATTTTCACCTAAAATAGCTTGAAACAAGCATTGCCTGATAAGCACTCTGTAATGACAGAAAACAATAACTCTGATAAGCATTTTATAGCGGCACAGACTGATCCAGTCAAGGTCATTAAGGAGCACGCTGAACCTAAACTTAAGACATCTGGGTCAAATGAACATGAGGACTTGGAGAATGCTAGAAAAACTCAGGCAGGCCTTCGAGGACAGGTAGACCAGGGCAATGAAACACTGCAGACAACTTTACCATCCATTCTGCCAGATGACAAACCATCAACAGAGATGGAACAGGTGGACATGTCCGATTCAGTGACAAGGAATCAGGGAGATACAGGAAGTTCCTCTGATCTGGTGCCACTATCCCCATCACCTCCACGCTTGAAATTCCCTCCAAGTTTGCAGAGGATGCTGCCCATAGCACACCTGTCTTTTACCCCTAAAAATTCACCACACACTGTGCCTCACCACCACATGGATAGGTTGGTCAACACCGGACTAAAAACTCCAGCCTTTCTTAAATCCTTTGTTGCCTTCAAAAAGCGCAAGGCACCACAGCCCTCAGACTAGAGATATGGGATGGAATGTACACAAATGCATAATACCTCTGTTTGATATGCTGTGGGTCCCTGTGCTGAGAGTGTTTTGAAAAACAAGCAGGGACCCAAGGTGCCCTTGTCCTTTATCCCAGTGCTCACAAGGCAAAGAAGAACCTGTGTGCCTTAAGCCAGGGGAGTAACCCAATCTAATCTCCTGCATGTTCCTAAACAATCTCAGAGTGGTCCAGTAAATCAGTTCCCCGCACTTACTGTTAAACTAGATCTTCTTAATATCAGATCACTTTCAAACAAATAATTGTTAATCAATGATCTTATATGCACACACAAACTTGACTCTCTGCTTCTAACTGAAACCTGGCTGGAACAAGGAAACAGTTACACATTTTTCAGTGCAAACAGGTATCTCATGGTGATTTTGCATCTTTGTATGTACGTATGTGCACTTGTTAAGGGTTTCCCCTGTATTTTATTATTGACCATTTACAGACCTCCAAAACATTCTTTTCTTGAAGAGTGAATTCCTAACAAATATTTGCTTGAGTTTTGACTGTCTAATTATATCTGGTGATTTTAACTTGTGGATAATCCAGAAAACACATATTCTAAGGAATTACTTAGACTAATTGACACTTTTGGCCTTACAATAGTATAAAATGCAAGCACAATATTTAGAAAACCCTTTAACATTTCACCCTTTCAATGCCTTAACACCCAAAAGACCAATTCTTAAAAGTTAAAAATGTCTAAAACTGAAAAAAAAAAAAAAAAGTTTGTGCTTTACTAAAAACAAAGTGTCTATTATGAAACATTGACCATGCAGGTCTACACATTAGATTAAGATGGATAAAATACCGTGTCATCTGATTTAGAACTAATTTTTCGCTGTAACAAACACCACGCGAAGTTGGAGTTTTATCCATCTTTGCAACTGTTTTCAAAAAGCTTTATTTTTGAATACGCCATATTAATGTGTATGCCTACGGATAAATTACTATGTGCATTATTATTTATCTGACTGGGTCTAAACATGAACAGAGAAATTACATTACACAGTAACAACATAAAACACCGCCATCAGTCAAACAATTCAAGATTAGTTATTTTAATTTAAATCATAGACTAGTTCTATCAAACATAGACTACATGCAAAGTTTTATTGATTAAACATATTGGTGCATGAAACTTACTTCGCAGCGAGATGTTCTCGGACCAAAGATTCTCTCTGACTTGCGTTCGCTGCCGACATCTGTTATTATTTATCTCAATATGGTTTCAGGCAGGCTTAATTTTTCTGTTTTTCTATCTTTTAATGTGTTTTAAGGTGTTTACGTGCTAATTACGTGAGTGGGTGTTCTTTTGACCTAAAAGACAGACATAAAATGCTTGTTTTATTCCGATTCCTCGCGCCCCACACTTTGAGAACGCTGGTGTAGGCTATATGAGAGAGACGCAGGGAGAGCAGTGAAAGGAAATACAGCTTAATGAATACAATGCATATTTTTAAAATAGCGTTAAAAAAAACTACACTCAATATGTTGCGGCTGGTGTTGAATCACCGCCACAAATTCGTCTAAGTGTGGGAAACACTTTGATATGTTGGCCACTCCACTGAGCTAGAATCACTGGAGGAGCAGAACGATCATGTCGCCCATTCACTAACGTTCGGTTAGGAAGCTGAGGTAAGGGGTGGGACAAGAGTGGGTTCAGGAAGTGTTTTTTCCCATTCAAGTCAATGGCAAAATCTTTTGGCAAGTCTATGAGCGCCACCGACTGGGAAGGAACGATTAGTTCAGTCGCACATGCGTATTTGCGCAACGTCCTATATATTCTGTGTTGGAGTTATTTCCCTGTTTGTGTCTTTTAGTTTTTTCGAGTCGTTCGTTCATCACGTGACAGCCCCATGACTTTAAAATTCTCTGCTTTAACCAACACAGTTCAGTTGCACATGCGCATTTTGCATTTTATTTTAACCATATTACTGGTAATCTGGAGAATCTGGATATGTGGGTGTGAGGTGGGGCTGTCACGTGGTGACCGATTCAAAAAAAAAAAAGAGAACTTGTCAGATGCTGGGTGCAGGGCAGGCATAGACCAAAGACCCAGGTAAACAATTAATTAATATTTGCTGTTGCTTATAGCATTATAGTTTTGTCTTGTTTGAAGTGTGATCAACATTTGTGTAAGCAGTAGATGTGTTTGGGAGGTAACCGCGTAACATTTTAATTTAGCTCAAATGAATGAAGAACTAACAACGTGGAGACTGCATAGGTTTGGCTAATGGCGCTGTCACGTATTTTTATGAAGTGAACGAGAGGAGTCAACTTTGCTGACCGAGACACAAACAAACTTGTCAGATAGGTGAACGGCTTTTCCCACTTCTATTGTGTGGTGCACTTCTAATAATACACATCTATTGTGTGGTGCACTTCTAATAATGCATTTTTAAAGTGGGGGTACGCGGGCTGTTACGTCATCCGACTGGCGTCACTTGACCCCGCCCGCTCACCTAAAACATACCCCACATAGAGATGGCCAGTGAACCCGGAACTTCCAACCAGGAAGTGGTTCCAAGGCTCCCGTTTTGCCATTGACTTTTCCATAAAATCGCGTTTTAAAAGCGTTTAAAGTCCCGACTCATTCTATCCAGCTACGGGGTAGGTGATGACCGTGTAACCTTCCGTTCAGAGTGAAAAAAAACTAAAGAAAAGGCTAAAAAAAGGCAAAGGTACAAGACTGTGTACATATTTTTTACCCCGAGTTCAGAAACTACATATCCCAGAAGCCAGTACTTACCCTGTCCAATCCTATCCCAAACACGATTGAGCCTAACGTCCTTTTGAATCTCCTCGAGTAGACGACAGCCACGCGATCTTGCCCTTGCAATCAGATAGCTAACTTTTGGTGTATTTCCTCAGGAGTTTGTGTAAATAGTGTTGTAATATTGTACAAATATTGTATATATCTTCAGATTTGCATCAATCAAGTTTTAGATCCGTTTTTTTTTTTTAACCGAAAGCATGGTACAGTATTTTGTACCCGACTGCAACCACCGCTTTGGTGTCCACCATTGCAGTTTCCACCGGTTCCCTACAAATGCCTGTCAAGCTCCCCTGAATAAAGAATTGATAATGACGGGTAAAATAAAGCATTTATCAAGATTTGTGATAATTTCCATTTGTTATAGATTGCACCACAACAACTGAATTTACTGTTTTTAATTAGCCCAACTGCCAGTTACCATGTTACATACCCTTCATATCACCAGATACAAAGAAAAACTAATGTAATCCCGCAAGGTAAGAAAATGAGCATATTAAATTTATAAATCTTAGGGAAATGGAAATGACATGGTAAGAATGTCTAGTTAAAATTAGGTTAGGCTTAAGCGTCGTGTCAAACGAGCATAGTTGTGATGTGAGGTAGGCTACGGTGACATTCGTGAACTTTCGCTTTCCCGGGCTTCAACAAGCACATCCATACGTCCATGCACAACAAGCACATCCATTCGTACTTGTCCACGAATCAGATGCGTTGCTGGGATTGTGGGATTGCACAGGATTGTACTGAAGTACTTCTAAGGGAAATCGCAGAAAAAAGACGTTTTCACTGGAACAAAATGGAGATCACATTACATTTTGGCGTCTAGGTGAGCACAACCAATCGTTTAGTTAGACGTCTTCCTTCCGTAATTCGGATATCGTGGGTTGTAATCTAAATGTCAATGGGAAAAATTAATGGGAAAATCACTTCCGGAACCTCACCGGCAAACTCTATTCCCCCCCACTCCACACTGTAAAAAACTACAACTTTTCAAGGCAACTTGAAAACATCAAGGCAACCTGATGCACAGAATTTTTGAGTTTCCACAACACAAAAACGAACATTTATTGGTTTTAAAAATACTTTTTTAGCAAGTGCTCCGAAGGAAAGGGCGCTTTTGCGCATGTGGAAGAACTTATTGTAAAAGTCTGAGATATAAAAATAATGCACAGATTGAATGCAATTTGACATTTATTTGAAACATTTTCTAAAAATCAAGTCACGCCACAAAATGTTAAAATCTATATCCTACTCTACACAGTCATTCTCATGTCAATCTTACCTGAAGTGGGACAGCAGTTGACGATAGAATTCGAGATAATCCACAAAAAAACTGAGAAACGTTCATAAGCATAAGTATACTCATAATCATGTCAAGGTTTTAGGTATTTCTGCTGTTCCATCTTTAAAACGTATGACTAGAAAATTACTCACGCAGTGGGCTTGAAGGTGCTCTCCTTTATGCGCAAAACGGGCGTGCATGGCATAACGTGATATTTTTAATCGTGTTATAAAAACAGGTCGGAATATGTGTGGGGTGGGGTTGCCTGATGGCTTCAGACTATAGGTTTACAATGCTGATAAATGAACTGAAATGTGTTGACAGAGAAAGAGAGACCACTGAGCTATTTCAGTGAGAGAGGGTGTGTGTGCGGAAAGGGCACACGTCAGGCCATTATTTTCACATTGTTTTCTAAAATATCATGTCAACATTGGCCTCAGTAAAACCACTGGCCACTGCCAAACTGTAAAAAAAAACGTTCATAAGGCATATTGAGACAAATAATAATAGATGTCGGCATAAAATGCAAAATAGATACTGATAATAGATATAGATACTAAAAAGATACTGATGCGTTTGCGTTTGGATTCACAGTTCGTGATAAAGAGCGACTCATGTGTGTTCTGTGTCTTAGACAACTGGCAGCAGACAGTATGAGGTTTAACATTGCGCAGACACTTGGAAACTCCCAAATCACGCTGATTAGCCCATCACTTTTTTCAACCAAAATGCGAAAGTGCGACTGTACTCCGCTCTTTGCGAGGAGATTGGAGCTGATCATAAAGCATGCTGTTTCAATACTGTCACGTGTCCTTGAGTTCAGAACGGAGATACTGGTGTTTTTGGAGGAAGAGCGCATGTATGAGGCAGTGGGCAAATTTAATGATGAACCATTTCTGATGAAACTGGCTTATCTGGCCTCTGATCTCAGTGATGTGTTTGCTAAGCTGAATGAATGAAATCTTCAGCTTCAAGGCAAAGACAAGCCTCATTGTGTGTGTGTGTGTGTGTGTGTTAATGTTTTGAATGTTAATGTTACATCTGGTGCTATAATGTTAATACTGATTTAGAGATGGATGCTGATGTTGTTGAAGTAGGCTACATCATTGTAAACTTGCCTGAGTGTGTGTGTGTGTGTGTGTGTTGGTTGGGGGGGTTCAGGTGGGGCGTGAAAATTCTCCTTCTTTCTAAGTGGGGAATGATCAAAAAAGTTTGAGAACCACTGGAGTAGCAGCACTACACTTGTAAGTTATACTGTAGACGCAGAGGACAAAATGCGAAGAAAACTGCAAACCTATAAAATATTGTTTGCACAAACTGTAAGCACGGGGTGCCACGTGTGTTTACAATGGATTAGCTTGCTAGCTATTGCAGTAAACAAATACTTATGTTAAAGTATGAGAAGATATTTGTCTTAAATCCAAAATTAGACTCCAAAATTATATCCAAAGTTTAGACACTGTGTCTTGCTGTTAAGCGGACCAATCACAGCCCTCGACGTCTGCGTTGTCTGCGTACTCTGTCTGCGTTGACGCGTAGGTACAATTTTGGGGAGGTGCACGAAAGGCGACGCAGAACGTCGGCAAAGGTACAAAGAGCTACTGCGTCGCTGCGATGGAGAAGTATAAATCCAGCTTTAGTTGAAACGTAACATTACATCACTACAGTAGGTCACGTGGTTGGATTGCACATATTTGTGAAGGGATAACATAGACTTAGATTATGAACACCTAAAAATGTTTATACCTTTATGTGTGTGTGGGTTTTTTTTGTTTGTTTGTTTTTAAGAGTATTTGTTTCATGGTCCATTGGCCAGGGCAGAATGTAGTACTACTTTACCAAAGGTGTAACTGCTAAAAGACATTTGTATAAATGACTATTTCAAATGAGTAGCCTTTTTCTGCCAGTCTTTCTTTGTGCCCTCGTTGCCCTACACAGTGTATGTTCTATTCTGAAGAAGTGCATTTGGAAAATAATTAATAGAAACTTTATTGTCGGTTGTAGAAGCTTCATTGTCAATTAAACAATGCCTAGATAGAAATCTGGGTTTGATGTTTCTAAGCTAAAAGAAGAATGAAAAACATAGGAAGTCGAGTCATGATCCAGGCAAATACTGCATAAGTCATGGGGCAGTATCACAGAACACTGCTTCTGCTGCCAATAGATGAGTTGCTTGTGAATTGCATCATGTGGCCTGCATATTATCAGCAGGGCTGAGAAAGCCAGTAAGGAATAAAAAAATAAAAGTTCTGTGTTGTAATGTGTAAGACAAAGGTCAATGAAGGACTTTCGACTTTCCACAAACTTTAGAGGGATTTTAGAAAATAAATGAAAATTGTCAAATGTTATTTGTCAAATGATTGTAAAGTCAGTGTCTCCCGTAGCACATGCATTGATGCAGGTATAAGAGAGAAAATTATATCCAAAGAAAGTTACCCATACTTTATGCACTTGCTCGTGCCCACTTGTTGCTGGAAGGATTTTTGAAGTTTTGAAAATTGCTATTACACAAAATACATCTCTGGCTGCAGCTGACAAGCCCATGTTGAATATAAATTGCCAAAAAAGCATCACCCACAGACTGAAATTTTTGTTTAAAGTTTAGTGTCATTTAGTTTAATTTAACTAATGTAATGTATAGGTTGCTTAAAGATGGGGGTGGCTCTAAAGGTTAAGGAATGGTGTGGAAAAAGGCAACCATTATGTCATTAGCATTACTCCCAGACAAAGGTGCTCTATGAGGGGATGTAATAACTTAAACCTGAGTGGTGTATTTTAACGCTAGCGATAGTGGGATCTGAACTTAAACATAACAAAGAACGACAAGCCAATCGGCAACAAGATGGGGTGGAAGTTAATGTGCGTCTTCTACCATATTTATTGTCGATTGGTTGGTTTGGTTTGGTTTGGTTGGTCGATGTGGTTTGTTATGTTTAGGTTTGTTTGTGTGTTCGTTTGAGTATTACAGCCTCTGTGTTGTTGTTCGAGACTGAGGTTTTTCATAGTGTATTCAGGGGGCAGAAAGCTAGCCCATCAAGGGGAGATGCCAACATTGTGAGATAAAAATAAAATTGTGCTTAAATCCTGCAACGTGTCATAGAGCACCAGCACCTTTAAGAAGGAGTAGTGCCCATGAGCAACAGGAGCAAGGAAATACTCCCTACTAAGGAAGAAACCTTGAGCAGAACCAAAACTCAAGGGTAGGGGACCTGTCTCTAATGTATATAGGGGTATTGGCCAGTGTACAGCATGTATGTGGGTTGGAGGACACACCAAGGGATGGGGTTCTCTGTTAATGTGAGGAAAAGGGCTCATTAATTTAACACAACCCTACTGCCTATGAAGTGGGATTCCTATAACACAATGAAAAAACGGCATTGTGTTATAGGAAAATGTTTGCTTTTTTTCTATTGTATACATTATATATATAATATTTTTGTTTTTTGATTTGCTGTTTTGATGCTGCAGTACATTGCAAGATTTTTAAATAAGGGGCTTGTTCTGAGGTTATGGGTTTAGTTGCTGTGGGATCAGGAAGGCACTGAAGGGCCATGGGCTAAGAGAGTGAATGCATTACTTATGACCTTTCTCTCTTATACTTCTGAGCAGTCTGGGATTAAGTGTTAGATGCCAAATTATCTCTATTTTAGTATTGAAAAGAGAGCTTCTTAAGTGGATCGGCACTGATCTAGTTTCACATCATTTAACCTCAGTCCCCATCAGAAAGTAATTTAACAAACCACATTTTGACGAATGTTGGTTTGAAAGGATTTGTCACCATCTAGTGATCTAAATGGGTAAGAATATTGTCAATCACTACCATGGAAATTACCATGGTAAGATTGTTTGATTTTCCAGTGACAATATATATATAATACACACACACACAGTATGTGTGTATATTACAAAATGTAATGTATTATAAGCCACTGTTGAATCACTTTCTGTTTACTTCTCTGTTTCTTTTGGTTTACAGTTGGTGGTTGGTTTGGTTTGTATCTTAGTGTTTTTAGGTTAGAACAGTAAACCAAGGCAGATGCTGATTAGAAAAAACAGAAACTGTTTTTTTTTTTTTTACATTGCTGCACATCAAGAGAGAGACATCATACTTCACATAAAGATCCACCATCTCCTTTAATGAAATAGACTGAATTTTCATACAGTTCCAGATTGACAGAAGATGCCTTTGGTTATCCCAGTTGAAGTAGACTGAACTGAATCAGCTCGTGATTAGTGCCAGCATGGTGTGTTAGAGCAAATCACACAGGAGAAAGTGCAAGCATTCTGTCTCTAATAACAGAGACAGCAGTAACATGTGGAACTGTGAAAAGGCAGTTGAGGTCTAGCTCAAGCATAGAGACTCTGCTATGAAAATAAGGCATATGTTCTGGCATATATTCTGATTCCAGTACTCTCACACTGACCATTCTTTTATAGATTGAAATGAACAAATAATGTGTTTTTTTTTTTGTATGAATATTTAATTTGGACAAATACTTCAAAAAATATTTGTATTCGTGAACAGATGCAAGAAAACAATCAGCCTGAACAGAGGAACCTGCGCAGGAGTGCGCACGAAATGTAGCTTATAGGAGCTTGAATGATGGTCCCAAACTTTAGCCTACTATAACCATCTATAGCCACTATAACCGTCATGAGGAGTAAACTTCTTAATTGCACAACAGAAATTCTTTTGGATTATGAATAGACAATATGCATATGGAACATAGAAGAGCAACATTAAAAGAGCCCATGGAATGCATTTTTTGACCATCATAAAATGTTCTTTGAGCCTCAATAATTGTGTATGCAAATTTGTACGGCTGAAAAAGACCCAGGAGCATTTCTAGGCCGTCTATTCCATGCTCAGAAATGTATTCTCATTAAAATTTTTCGTATTTCCCACCCTTTGGCCAGTTTCCCGCCCCGTGGCGCTGATTGGCTAGTTCATTGTGAGGCCTATTGGCTGTTTTTTCGCTGAAGCAGATTGGCTCCCTAGTTTCATTGACACTCTTAACGTTACTGCTAGAAAACAAATTCAACTACATCTGACCCCAACTGTAGGCTATACAGACTGTATTCACTTCTCAAGTTCAGAGAACCAAGGACACAATAGTGTCCGTAAACGTTTTATCGCTCCCCTTTTAACATACCGTTCTATTTTATCGCGCTACGTTTGCGCCTAAGCAAGTAGCAGGTCAATATGCTGCAACGGTAGCCCCAGATGGAGCCTAACGTCAAATTAGAGCTGCTCAATTTGTAGCATAATGACATTTGTTTTTAAGAACTTAAGGCAGACTAAAGAAGTGAACAGCCACTTGCAAGAACTGTGGACCAAAGATAAACGATGCTGGCTCAACAACTTCATCCCGAACTTCATCAAGGATTCTCAGGACGCACTGATAGGTCAGTGAATCTTAGGTGAAGGGGATATTTAACTTGAAGGTACTACTACCGCTACAAAAAAATCCAAGTCTGACCCCAACTGTAGGCTATATAGACTGTATGCAGATTACAGTTTTATTACTCCCCTTTTAACATTACCGTTTTAATTTATATCGCGCTGTGTTTGCGCCATACACTACAAGCAAGCAGCAGGTCTGTTTCTCAGCAGAAAATCGGTTAACTATCTGAGCTAAATAAACACGCAATAGGATGTCAGCCTTTATGACAACGTTATGCAGAACCATTTACAATTTAATATTATGTAGGCATAGGCTACGTTTTAGTTTCAGCACTCATGTCTGAGGTTATGAAATGCTATGATAGACGGCGATATGCATCTTTACCGGGAAATTAACGTAAGCTATTACGTTTGTATAGTAAACATTCCAAGTTCACCTAAAACCCCGGTGTTAAAACTTGGTAATGGAAATGCAACACTGGGGCTATATAAGCACAGAAGCCTGGGGGAAATGCGACATTGGTATGTGTTGTTATGCTTGCTAGCCTACCAACACTTTAGTGACTGAGTGTGCAACAACTTTTCAAGTAGGCAAACTGTTAAGGCCATAGAAATACCAGTCTATAATTCTATGGTTATGGCGACCAAAAAACACTGAATTCTCGCGTGGTTACCTACCGGCAGAATTGGTTGTTGTTGGAGAATATTGAAATAGATCCTGGTTTCAGGCGTAGTGTTCGTGAAAAGCCGGATTGATACAGTCCGAGGTTGGCAAAACAATATGGGGTGAATTGACCAGAGCAAACAACCAATCTTGTGGTTGTAGATAAAAATCAACTACTCCCGTTGAATGCGAGGTTCTTGAGGAAGGTAGTGCAAATTCCGGACAACCCCAGCCCAGTACATCCTGGAACGTTACATGCGCGTGCTGACATTTTTTTCGTATGTTCTCCAGTTAAACAGAAATTCAACATGCACTTATTTCAAACAGAAATTCAACATGCACTTATTTTTCTTAAAGCCGTTAGCCGTTCTCAATGTTAGCTAGCTATTACATAGACTACAGTGCGTTTATAGCCTACCTCCGAAGCAACAGGGGGCTGGACAAGAGACTGTTACAAACAATTTTGATTGGACCAAAGATTCTAGAGCTAGAGCTTTTTGGATTGGACAATGTAATGGAGGAGGTGTAGCTTTGCGCTGTCTTCGTACACTGAGCACTAGTTTCAGATTGTTTTTTTTCAGCCCGGCAAATTCTAGCCTGAAATTTACATATAGAAAGAGGCGGAAGATGGTGTTGGGAGTTTCGGTGTGGTCCGTTGGATACCTTAAGCTACCTAAATTCAACAATAACAAGGTAAATGTGGTTTTTCATTCTATGGGCTCTTTAATGCGCTGTTGATCTGCATGTTGCTTCTCTGACTGACAGGCATAACACATAAGCTTGCTGGAGTGCTAGGGCTGGCTGGCTAAGCAAGAGCACCGACAGATAGGGTGTTATCGTTTGCTTTGATAACGTTAACGTGAGTGGAAGAACCAAACAAACAAATCACACACTTGCATAGTTTTCAAACAAACGTATGGAGTAGGCCTAAACTTATAGCAGGGTTAACTCCACTCAGCTGAACCTGTTGTTAGTCAAAGTAACACTCTTTGAACTGTCGTGGAAAAGTGACAGCACTCAATTATCCAATACAGTGTCATATACAGCAGCATTAACTTCAGGCAAATCCACATAGAACATAAGCAAAGACAGAATTGGGCTGTTTGAGTTATAGGCCGGGAGCCAGACCCCCTCCACAAGATGTTTTTTTTTCTTCTTTTCACTATTCTTTCCTTTTATCTACGGAAGCCCTGAACCGCAAGTGTAAAAAGTAAGAAAATACCTTAAAATCTTTTTTGTTGTTATTTTGTACGACATTAACTCATTATTTCGAGATAATAAGTTGTTATTTTGAGATATTATCTCGTTATTTTGAGATAATTAATTTTTTTTGGGGGGGGGGGGAATTTTTTTCCCCCAATATATTATCAAGTTAAGTCAAGTCAGTTTTATTTGTCAATTTCTTCACATGTACTTGACATTCAAAGGAATCGAAATTACGTTTCACACTTGTCCCATGCATAGACATTGTATTAAGTCGTTATTTTGAGATATTATCTCATTATTTCGAGATAGTATATTTTTTAAAAGAAATTTAAACAAAATTATCTCGTTATTTCGAGATATTAAGTCGTTATTATGAGATATTATCTCGTTATTTCGAGATAACGTTTTGCCGTTTTAGTTAAACTTTGAACCAGTATCAATATTAGCCACTAGATGGCACATTAAAAAAATCAGCACCACCTACTGATGACAGCCTGTAGGTCCGACCACCAATTTGAATGTTTCCCCATGAAGTTCACTTCATATTTTATAGTGATGCCATTGGTAATGGGTTTATGGCAAATTATGGCAAATGTCTTCGTTATAATAAAACTTCTCAGGGAGTGCCTGTGACGTGGCATTTCAATCAGGGGAGAACACATCAGATCAAGTCATTTCATTTGTGTGTTCTCTTCGATATGATTCTAAAAAAAATATAATTTACACTATCTTTTACAGTCTGATTGCATGGCTGCGAGTTGTGTGGGATTGGACATGCAGCAAACTACATTGGGCCAACAGTAGCCTACGTTGTGACTAGGCCTGTTCAGTTATGTTGTGTAACAGTGTAGGATACTGTAGGTTATAATACCACTGGAAAACAATTTGTTGAGATTCCTGAAGGCTCTCATTTCATTTCAAAGCATTTCATAGCAAGAGTATACACCAGCATTTCAATATTCCATTACCTAATTTCATAGCAAAATAGCTTTGCCTTCAAGATCTACAGCAGCGTATCCTACGTGCAGGTAACTCATTTTTTCAGCTTCACTCAACTGAACAGGATTAGTCACAATGTAGGCAACTTTTTGCCTATTGTAGTTTGCTGTATGTCCAAACCCACACAACTGCGTGACAACTCGCAGACATTTGCCATAATTTGCCATAAACCCATTACCAATGACATCACTATAAAATATGAAGTGAACTTCATGGGGAAACATTCAAATTGGTGGTCGGACCTACAGGCTGTCATCAGTAGGTGGTGCTGATTTTTTGAATGTGCGTCTGTTAACATGTTCTGCCATCTAGTGGCTAATATTGATACTGGTTCAAAGTTCAATTAAACGGCAAAACATTATCTTGAAATAATGAGATAATATCTCAAAATAACGACTTAATATCTCGAAATAACTAGATAATATATTGGGGCGAAAAAATTCCTCCAATAAAAAAAAAAAAAATTAATTAATTAATTATCTCAAAACGACGATAATAAGTCGTTATTTTGAGATATTATCTCGAAATAATGAGATAATGTCGCACAAAATAACAAAAAAAGATTTTAGGGTATTTTTTTATTTTTTACACTTGCGGTTCAGGGCTTCCGTATTCATCTTATACCTTTGGCCATCACAAGTTGATACTGACCATCCCCAACTTGGTCCCGTCTGGTCTCAGGGGCCAAAAAACACCCTTTGTGGGAAAAGCTTTTGGTGAAATTATGTAATCGTAAACATTAAAGGCCCACTATGCAACATTTTTCATTTAATTAATCCGTTTCATACTGTTTAGGATGCTAAAATGAGTCATTACACAGCGAACGAACGGTGTAGAATGCGCCACCGCGGCCTATAGCGGTAGATACAGCACTTGCAATGTTCAGCAGCACGGACCGCCTCCAATAGAATGCAGTGCAATACAGTGTAAAATAACAATACTAAAATCTTAAGAGGGAGCTCGTGAGAGAAAAAAACAGAATGTTGCTTAGCCCTTCTTTAAGGTACTGCAACCACATAAATGGTCATTTAACCCTAAGATTTTGCATAATGTATCTTGACACATAGGGGAAACTAGCAGAAAAGATTATGAGGATTGCTGCCTTTTTACTGGCATATATCACCCTCAACATAGCTCAAAAAAAAAAAAAAAATGTCTTTCAGCCTGATAAAATTGTCGTCAAAAGTGCTAATTTTCAAGCATCCCGGCCTATAACGTTTAACGTCTTTTGCAGACAGCAAGATTCTGTCCATTAAAATGTTCTGTCAGAGGAATAGTATTAGGCCTATTTTTATTTTATTTTTTTAATTTATTTTTTAATTTGTGTTTGTTTGGTATTATATTAACTGGATTTTTACGTGAATTTACTTGAATACAAATATTTTTGCCCCCTAACAAATACAAATAGGCTACCGGTACAACTACCGGCGGATTTGCACACCCCTATTATGGATACACTGTAGTAACTGGACAGACTCTCCACTTTACTTTTGAGATTACAGTATTGTTTGTTACTAAGATTCCTGAAATGGAAAAGACAAGGTACAAAGTACCTAATTATAAACATCTGAAATATTCAAGTACAAGTACAAGTACATATCTATCTGACTACGCACTGTGGACATTCTGTACAAGGGCTCTTTTGATCCTATATGCAAGGGATTGTGCAGTAGTCTATATGTTTGCGTGTGTGTGTGTGTGTGTGCGTGTGTGAATGTATGTGCAGAAGAATTAGTCACTGTGTGACAGACTCAGCTGTCCTCTCCAGTCTTACACACCATGGGCACACAGGGCCACTTGCCTCCTGCCGCATACAGCAAAAACACACACACACACACACAGAATATTGGAATGTAGTGCCATGTACATGATTTGTTTACTTGTTTACTACTTATTTTCTTATTTACTACTTAACATGGATTACAAACACACACACATCACAAACATGTGATTTCAACTTTCCTTATATGGGGTTGTGAGATGCCGGAGCGGCCAGCTCACTGTTTGGGATGTTGACTTAGGAGTGAGAGTGGTATAAATGCAGAGGAGACGTTGTTGCAATCCCAAAGGGAAGGATAATTTATTTTCGCAAAAGCAGCGCTAATAAACAAAAATACTTTCAACTAATAAAACAAACAAATATTTGTCTTAAATTCAATAGCACCACCGTAATTAATTTCAATTCAATTCAATTCAATTCAATTTTATTTATATAGCGCATTTTTACAAAAGGCATGTCACAAAGCGCTTAACACAAGAGGCCCAATGAGCAACAGGGGCAAGGAAAAACTCCCTCGCAGCGTTTTTTGTTTTTACTTGTTATGGTAGAGGAAGAAACCTTGGGCAGTTCCGACGGCTCAAGGGGCTAACCCAACTGCCTAGGGCAGGTTTTCAGTCTCTCAGATGGCGGATAGTCCACTATTATTCCATTAGATACACATTACAAGAACATTTTGGTAAATAAAGTAATATAGGAGTCCCATTAGAATCCCAGGATATAGTCCCATGTCATTAGGCGCAGTCAAGCCAGGGGCCAGCTAGAGGCTGTAACAATCATGTCAGGGTCATCTGTGAGCTGAAGGCAGACCGCCCAGGAAGCCAGAGATGCAGGATCAGGCAGTGGAGGGCAGGGGTGACCCTCAGCAGGGAGGCAGTGGCATGGACAGTGGAGTGGGTTGAGGACCATTCAGGAGTGCCGCCGGATCACGTTGGAAGAAGGTCCCAGGAGAACCCAGGAGGTGCAGGCGCAGGCAGTGGAAGGCAGTGATGACTCACGGCAGGGTGGTAATGGCATGGAAAATAAGAGAGGAGATGAGTTAGAACAGTCTCCATCAGATTTCAGAGAATGTGAGTTATATTGCATGTGAAACCATATACAGATGTTGGCTAAGTGAAGAGAGAGAAGTAAGTGGAGAGGAAAAGAGAGGATGAGAAAGACAGAGTGAAAATTGTACGGTTTAACAGATGGGTGGATTGTGGCGGCATTAAACTATAGCAGCATAACTAAGGTATGATGTATAACAAGCCAACACCACCAAAGGAAATGGTCAGTGGCCACCAAGCCCTGGACAGGAGCTTACAGCAGAGGCAGTCCTTTCCAATAAACCCTGAGGAGATGTGGCTTACCATACACCATCCCTAACTAAAGGGGTCAGTAAATAGAAAGGTTTTGAGTCTAGACTTAAAGGTGTTGAGAGTGTCCGCTTGACGAATGTTAGAAGGGAGTTTGTTCCACAGGACAGGCGCACGATGGCAGAAAGCTCTTCCTCCCATTGTTGATTTTGATATTCTAGGAATTACTAGGAGACCAGCATTCTGTGACCTTAGGGGTCTAGAAGGGTGGTAGGGAACAAGTAAGTCTTTAATATATGCTGGAGCAAGGCCATTAAGGGCTTTATATGTTAGGAGAAGTATTTTAAAATCAATTCGGCTCTTAACAGGAAGCCAATGTAAGGAAGCAAGGACAGGTGTGATATGTTCATATTTTTTTGTCCTAGTGAGTGCTCGTGCTGCAGCATTTTGTATAAGTTGAAGGTTTTTGATGCAGCTAGTACCACATCCAGAGAACAGTGCATTGCAATAGTCAAGTCTGGAGGTAACAAATGCATGTATTAGTTTTTCTGCATCCTCAAAAGAAAGGAATTTTCTGACCTTAGCAATGTTGCGTAAATGAAAGAATGAGGTTTTGGAGATATGCTTTACATGACTATTTAAAGAGAGGTCTTGATCAATATACACCCCAAGGTTCTTGACCTTTGTGTTAGGTGTGAGTGAAAGGTCACTAAGTAAGCTCTGATGATGGGGTAAAGTGTTGGTCAGGTTTTTAGGGCCAATCAACATGACTTCAGTCTTATCAGAGTTTAAGCAAAGGAAATTATTAGTCATCCAGTTTTTGATGTCACTGAGGCAGGCAACAAGTTTTGTTACTGGCGTACAATCATTAGGCTTCATTGAAAGGTATAGTTGGGTATCATCTGCGTAAGAGTGGAAGGTAATGCCATGTTTTCTAATAACAGATCCCACAGGTAGCATGTAAAGGGAGAATATCAGAGGTCCCAGTACTGATCCTTGGGGCACACCATACTTGACTTCAGTGTGGCATGATGCTTCATTATGTGCATGTACAAACTGGTAACGTCCAGTAAGGTATGACCTGAGCCAGGCTAATGCAGAATCTTTGATGCCAATCATATGCTCAAGTCTATGTAGTAGGATGCTGTGATCAATAGTGTCGAAAGCAGCACTTAGATCCAGTAGGATTAATAATGAAATGCATCCATTATCAGATGAGATAAGGAGATCATTGTAGACCTTTACTAGGGCTGATTCTGTGCTATGGTATGCTCTAAAGCCAGATTGATAGGTTTCCTGAATGTTATTTGCGTCCAAGAAAGTACGAATTTGCTTAGATACTATTTTTTCAAGAATCTTTGATATAAATGGGAGGTTGGATATAGGTCGGTAATTAGCCAGGACATCAGGGTCAAGGTTGGGCTTTTTGATTAAAGGCTTAATGACAGATGTCTTGAAAAGTTTGGGAACATGTCCTGCTGCAAGAGAGTGATTTATAATATTAAGTATCGGCTCAGCTAGGCTAGGGAGAGTAGCCTTAAGGAGATCAGTAGGAATTGGATCCAGTAGACAAGTAGAGGCCTTACTTGATGAGATCAGCTTGATAATTTCAGATATACTGGCAGGTGTAAACGAGTCCAGGTATGCTATAGGTCGGCTAGGAGTTGCTGTTTCCATTATAGGGGAACCAGCTGAATTTGAGGTTTGAATGGTGTTATTTATTTTACCTCTAATACATTCAATTTTATCATTAAAAAAATCATGAAATCATTACTGTCTAATGTTATTGGAATTGAGTGTGTCACTTCATTCCTACTTTTAGTTAAGCGTGATATTGTGTTAAAGAGGAATTTGGGATTGTTTTTATTATCATTTATAAGTGAGGAGTAGTATTCTGTTTTTGCATTATTAAGTGCTTTCTTATAGTCTTTTAGGCTGTCTTTCCATGCAAGATGGAACACTTCAAGTTTGGTGGCATACCATTTTCTCTCAAGTTTACGTGCAGCTTGCTTCATTGAGCGTGTCTGTGCTGTATACCATGGGGCAATTTTGTCTTGTTTTCTAATTTTCTTTTTAAGTGGCGCAATGGAATTTAATGTAGTGTAAAGTGCATCTATAACATTATCAGTTAATTGATCAACTTGAGTAGGGCTGGGAGGAGGGCCTTCTAATGTGTATTGTGTCATTAGGGTTCAAGAAGAGAAGGAATTTTATCTATGAAGTCACTTGTGGCTTGGGAGGTTATTCGTCTAGTGTGGTAGCAAATAGAGTTAGGGGCTGTAGAATCTATTGTAGTCTTTAGAGTTATTAGGGAATGGTCAGTTAGTGAAGGACATTGAGGTAGGATAGCAAGTTGTTCTATTTGTGCACCATATGTTAGAACAAGGTCAATAGTATGACTACCTGTATGTGTGGGTGCATTAACATGTTGGAAAAAGCCAATGTGTTCAATTAAGGATTGGAACGCTGATGCCAGGCTATTATTTACATCATCCACGTGGATGTTGAAATCGCCCAACACTATAATATTATCAGTTTTAATGACTAGTGAGGAAAGAAATTCTGAGAATTCAGTCATAAAGTCAGAATAGGGGCCTGGGGGTCTATATAACGTTACAATCGTTAAGGGTACATTAGGTCTAGATGTTTTGTCAGGTTGCATAAGATTGAGAACAAGGACCTCAAAAGATATAAATTTATATTCAAATTTGGGAGCCATAGTAAGGTTGGAGTTATAAATTGTGGCAACACCACCACCACGACCATTGTGTCGAGGCATGTGGTAATTAAAGTGACTTGGAGGAGTAGCCTCATTAAGTGGAAGGTATTCGTCCGGTTTTAGCCACGTTTCGGTTAGGCAAAGTATGTCAATTTCATTATCGGTAATAAGCTCATTTATTAGGGCGGTCTTTGAGGAGAGGGAACGAATATTTAGTAATCCGAATTTCATTTGTGATTTCTGATCACGTTTATTTGTTTCTGGTTTTATAAATATGAGGTTGCTACTATTTACTCCCTTAACTGGTCGTTTTGCGATTTGTCTGGTCGCGGACACTCTCCCTAACTGCCTGCTGGGTTGACGGTGAGGCGGCAGAGATCTGTGTAAGACAGTAATTCTGCTACCTGGACCAACTCTGGTATGTCAGGAACACGCCGAGTTTAAGTGCCGGTCAATGTTCCTAGAAAGGAGCTCAGCACCCATCCTCGAAGGATGAATGCCGTCTCGATTCAAAAGTCCAGGTTTTCCCCAGAAAGAACTAAAGTTATCAATGAAGCCCACATTGTTATCGGCACACCAGCCCGACAGCCATTGGTTGAGTGAAAAAATTCTGCTGAAAATTTCTTCACCGCGTTTAATAGGTATGGGACCAGAGAAAGTTACTGAGTCTGACATTGTTTGTGCCAACCTGCACAATGAAATAAAGCTTGTTTTAGTGATCTCCGACTGTCTTAACCGGACATCGTTAGTGCCAGTGTGGATGACTATCCTAGGGTATTTTACACTTCGTTTAACCACTAGCACTTTCAAATAGGCTTCGATGTCACTCGCTCTAGCCCCAGAGATTGAAGTGACTATGGCCGATGGTGTCGCTAGCTTCACGTTTCGTACTGTAGAAGCACCAATTACCAGAGTTTTATTTTGGTTGGGAGGATTACTTAAAGGGGAGAATCGGTTTGAAACTTGAAGTGGTTGGTGGTGTGCTTGGGACTTAGTTCCGCGACTAGAACGCCTCACCGTAACCCACTGTCCCTGCTGCGAAGGGGATGCCGCCGGTTGACTGGCTAGCTGGCTAGGGGGTGAGCTATCTGGTGCATCCACGTTTGCTAGGTCAATAGGGCTAGCTGATGCTAAGTTGCTGTTGTTAGCTAATACGTGGAAACGACTTTCTAGATCTGTGATCCTCGCCTCCAAGCTGGCAAGCTGTCTACATGTATTACACGTACCATTATCACTAAAGGAGGCTTTGGAATAACTAAACATCTGACAAGCCGGACAACAGATAGGAGAGCAAGGAGGGGAATGCATAGTGCAGTGTCCAAAGTAGTTAGCACTAGCTATGGACTATGAGTGTAGGCAGCGAGGATGTAATGATACACAGTTTAGACCGGGAATGTGTAAAATAAATCTAAGATAGTGTTAATAGTGCAGTAGTGTAGCACATAGAACACAAACGTGTGGATGAATTAAAATAAATCTATAATAATCTCGACAGTTGACTAACGTGGCACACAGTTACAAACACAAGCAGTGTTTACTATACCGCACAACAGGAGAGTAGCATATCTTCCAGCCGACCTCCCAAAGCACCCTCCTACCCCCCATTATAGTGATGGCCAGATCGTATTGAGACTTCGAATGAAGTCTCGAGCATTTCACATAATTTTTATCCGACGCTCCGTATGGAGGCGTGTGTCAAAATGGAGAGATCACATGACGTGACGTTTGAGGACTCGGTTGCCGAACTTGCCGTGCTAGTGCGTTGAATCTAGGTTGATTTTGGCGGGACATCAGGACTATAAAGATGTCCTATGAAGAATATGCGCTCGTGGGTATTTGATAGTGGTTGAAGACAGTTTTTAGAAGTGTGTTTTATTTTTTTTTGGCGGTGGATTGCAACTTGTTCATTACTAAGACTAACAATAGAGATGAACGAGAACAAGAAGAGGAAGTTTTCGACTGTTTGGGAGTACTTTGATCAGATATCTCGCAAGAAGGCTAGACGGTGTTACTTAACATGTAAAGATATTATCAGTAGCTTAATGTCGTCATATGTTAAATTTACTTATACAATATATCCATAGGTGAAATGTCAAATTCACTCTCAATTATAATTTAAATCTATAATTATATATTATTGATTATATAATTATATATTATTATTTCCCGTATTTAAAGAAATGTACCACAATTGGTAAAGTGCCTAAAATTTCCTTAATAAGCTTGCTGCAATTTTTTCCTGCTATATTTATTCCCAACTAGATGGCCTTAGTGAGCATTTGAAACTTAAGTGAGGCCTCATGAAATGAACCTTTTTGCAAAAGGCTTCAACAGCTTCAAAGCTTCAACAAAGCCTCATCTTGCCATCACTACCCCATTATATACAATCCTCCATTACTGTAAATTGGTCCAAATTGGGCCACTTAGAACCGACAACGACATCAGGGTTGACGGTTTACAAAGTTAACAAAACCAGAAAACAGTTCATAATAATGTTTTTACCATGAACAATGTTTTGTCCAAAAATAATAAAGCATATAAAATAAACATACTTTAACATGCATGCTTTGTGTAGAAAAGTATGGTAACACTTCACGTGACGGGTGTGTTCATAATACATTCATATCAGCTGTCATAAACTGCACATGAAGCATTCATAACTGTTCAATGAGACATTCATACCAAACCTTTCATGAATGTGGAAGACTGAACAACGACAACTTGTCAAAATAAAAGTCCAACAATCGTGCTAGTCCAGTGCCAAATATACAGAATATGGTTAAGCAAATAATTAATAATTTTTTTTTTTCTTTCTCCAGAAGATATATATGTCATGAATATTTTTTGAAATCTACATAGTCACTTTACTATACGGGTTGTGAAGTATTCATAATAACAGAATTTTCACTGTGAAATAAACTAGCCTATTCAGCTGACCCACATTTGTGAACCTGGAACGGTTGAACATTCCCAGTAGCAAAAGATGAGACATCATCTTCAAAGGTTACATTACAAAAAAAAATTATAATAACATTAAGGAACAAAAATTATTTGCTTGACCATGTTCTGTCTTTTTGGCACTGGACTAGCAAATTGACTCAAATGTGACCAGGTAAGATGTTTGGAACAAAAACGGCAATGCTTTATTTTGACAAGTTGTCGTTTTTCAGTCTTCCACATTCATGAAAGGTTTGGTATGAATGTCTCATGGAACAGTTATGAATGCTTTGTGTGCAGTTCATGACAGCTGCTATGAATGTGTTATGAATGCACCCGTCAAGTAAAGTGTTACCGTATAGATTATGCCCTATAAATGTATCAGCCACCCCTCTATGAAAATGAACGCAATGAGCACTTCCACACCCCTGCAGAATGACACAAATTCTGTCCCATAGCAGCGCGCGCTTCTACAGTGGGACGGCTATAGAGAGGACCAGGGATACAAATGCCGGCGGCAAACCTCCCCCAGTCACCAACACTGAATAATACCCCATATCAAACCTATTTATCCCACATATTACCCTTTACCATATACAGTTATTCACCACATTGTTTTAATGAGTAGAGTCCCTATGTAGCCTATGTGTGTGTGCAAATGTATTAACCCGTGAACACCAGTTTTCTGTCTCACTCCTACTGGTGCTTAGAGCGCAACACACGCCGTTTAAAGGAATGTCAGCGAGATGGGAAAAGTTCAGCTTTTCACTGGGGTGCTCCAGTGCTGCCCAAACACTCATCTTTATAACTTACCCTTTCCTTCCTTTTACCAGACCATGTCCTTTTACTAAACCAGATATACGTACAACACATACACACACACCTCACATAATCTGCCGTTAGAAGCCATTCCCAGAGCACGGACAGTCAGAATCAGTTTTTTTTTTGGCCAATTATACTTGCATATACAAGGGATTTGACTTTGGTAGGTGTTTTGGTCTCTAGATAAGCAACAATCACATGCATCAGTATTCATACAGTGCAAGAATTATGGACACATGATGGGCATAAAGAAAATAAACAATATACTATATACATAGGCAACTATCAAAATTATATACAAGTAATGTACACTGCTCACAAAAATTAAAGGAACACTTTTTTATTGGGCCTGGCATGAAATCAATTAAACCTGTCTGATAATTTTATGGTTGGTGAAGCAGCTGAGGGCATTGTTAATCACTTTCAGCTGTATTGGTGTTCATGGACTTAACGACAGGTGCACTACAATTAGAAACCCCTCAAAACAGGACTGGTTTTACATGTGGAGGTCATTTCAAGTTTCTCCCTCTTGATCGTTTTTGGCTGGTTTTCCACTCGTGCTAGTTTTGGCTTGAGTAATTATCTCTACTGGCAGTATGAGGCGATTCCTTAACCCTACAGAAGTTGCACAGGTTGTCCAACTTTTCCAGGATGGCACATCCACACGTGCTGCAGCAAGAAGGTTTAATGTGTCTCCCAGCACAATCTCCAGAACATAGAGGAGATTTCAGGAGACTGGCGGTTATTCTCGGAGAGCTGGACAGGGCTGTAGAAGGTCCTCAACCCATCAGCAGGACCAATACCTGTTCCTTTGTGCAAGGCGGAACAGGCTGAGCACTGCTCGTGCCCTACAGAATGACCTCCAGAGGGCCACTGGTGTGAATGTCTTTACCCAAACAATCAGGAACAGACTTCATGAAGATGGCCTGAGGGCCCGACGTCCTGTAGTGGGCCCTGTGCTCACTGCCCAGCACCGTGGAGCTTGACTGGCGTTTGTTCAAGAACACCAGAATTGGTGTCCGCCACTGGCGCCCTGTACTTTTTACAGACGAGAGCAGGTTCACCCTGAGCAGCTGTGATAGACGTGAAAGAGTCTGGAGAAGACAAGGAGAACGTTATGCTGCCTGCAACATCGTTCAACATGACAGGTTTGGTGGTGGGTCAGTGATGGTCTGGGGAGGCATATCCATGGAGGGACGCACAGACCTCTACTGCCTAGAAAATGGTGCTCTGACTGCCATAAGGTATCGAGATGAAATCCTTGAACCCTTTGTCAGACCCTACGCTCGTGCAGTAGGTCCTGGTTACCTCCTAATGCACGACAATGCAGGCAGTACTTGGAGGATGAAGTAATTGAAACAATTGAATGCCCTTCACGGTCCCCTGACTTAAACCCTATAGAACATCTGTGGGACATTATGTTTCGGTCCATTAGGCGCCGCCAGGTTGCTCCTCAAACTGTACAACAGCTCAGGGATGCCCTCACACAGACACCATCCGTCGTCTCATTAGGAGCATGCCCCGACGTTGTCAAGCATGCATACAAGCTTGTGGGGGCCACACAAGATACTGAAAAGCATTTTGAGTTGCAGAAATTAAGTTCTAAAAAAAATGGACTGGCCTGCCACATCTTCATTTCACTCTGATTTTAGGGTGTCTACACAATTGAGCCCTATGTAGGCTGAAAACTTTTATTTCCATTAAAAGACTTGGCATCCTTTTGTTCCTAAGACATTGCCCTGTTGTTATTTGTATAGATATCCAACTTCATATTGAGATCTGATGTATCTAATGTGTTTCTTTAAAGTGTTCCTTTAATTTTTGTGAGCAGTGTATAATAATGCAGGTGTAGTACAAAAGAGCATGACCAGTTCAACTCAAATCTTGTTGAAGTAAAAAGACCTATCCTTGGCCAAGGGCAAAGTCCTGGGCAGGCTCAGGACAGGACCATCCAACTAACAACAAAAGAGATGAAGGTATTAGGGGGATGTGGATAGACCAAGAGACACAGAGACACACACACACGCTATACCTCTTACAGGTGTCATGGCCGTGCAGTGGGTTGAGGACAATTCAGGAGGCAAGTGGCGCAGGATCAAGTGGTGAGAGAAAGGAATGGCCGTCAGTAGGGTGGCATATAAGTTAGAGTTGGTTGGTCACCATCAAGGAGGTAAGAGGCGCAGGATCAGACAGTGGAAGGCAGGGATGACAGTAATGGCATGGAAATACATACATGATGATGGTAATGGCATGGAAATACAGAAGGAGGAAATGAGTTAGAGCAGTCTCCATCAGATTTCAGAGAATGTGTGTGCAAACATGTACATGTTGGCTAAATGGAGAGAGAGGGAGAAGTGGAGAAGGAATAGAAACAGAGTGATAATTGTATGACATGACAGATGAGTGGTTTTGTGGCAACATTAAGCTATAGCAGCATAACTAAGGCATGGTGTACGGCAAGCCAACACCACCAAAGGAATGGTCAGCGGCCACCAAGCCCTGGACAGGAGCTTACAGCAGAGGCAGTCCTTTCCAATAATACAATGAGGAGGGGTGGTTTACTGTACACCATCCCTAACTAAAGGGGTCAGTAAATAGGAAAGTTTTGAGTCTAGACTTAAAGGTGTTGAGTGTCCACTTGCCGAATGTTAGGGGGGAGCTTGTTCCACAAGAGAGGCGCACGATTTTGATATTCTAGGAATTACAAGGAGGCCAGCATTCTTTGACCTTAGGGTTCTGGAAGGGGGGTAGGGAACAAGTAAGACTAATAGAGGATAGATGTATGAGTGTGGAAGTGTGTATGTCAGTGTGTGTGTGTGTGTGTTGTCTGTGCAAAGCCTGTGCATGAAGTCTGTGCATGTACTTGTAAAGAATACTTCTGTAAATATGCAAGTTTGTGTATGTGTGTGTGTGTGCGTGCATACAGGAACTTACAGAGTTATTTAAAAGCTGCTGATCCGGGTGGGAGTGGAAAATAGGAGCTGGCGTTTGCCAGTGACGCATCAAAGCGCCAGGCACAGGAATGGACACGCCAGTCACATGTCAGCACCACTCTGGCATCACAGTGTTCTGGTGCCACCCCAATGCCCTGCCACTCAGCACTGTATCATCCAACATCCAACAATGTGTCCACACTTAGCAGCGCCTTGAATGCCTGGCCTTTCTCTCACCCCCACCCAATACAACACCTCCACCATATTCCCCCCACTGCCTCACTCTCAGCATTGTGAATACAGAGCTCATTCTCCAACCTCACACTGCACACACATGCACTTCCCCATTCCGACCACTCGTACTGCCTCACACACACACCCAATGGCCTCTAACCCTCACAATAACTTCTCAGCATTCCCATAACATTCCCTTAATACTCTCATCCTTCTCTGGACGCTTTACCCCCTGCCAACCCAGTTCTGAGTCACACCTCTAGCCTTCCAGCACCCCTCTGAAAAACTCCCCATTCCCCTGACTTAGACTCATCATAGACCCCCCCCCCCCCCCAGCATACATCAACAACCCCCTAGAGCCCCTCACTTTGGTTCAGTGACCTTTGATCTGGATTTAGATGGTTCTAAGAGGCTGCATCATGTACAGTAGATGTTGACGCTTTACTGCAACTCCATCTTGAGCCCTTGAGTGCCTGAGGTGAGTGCTTTAGTGAAAACCTCTCACTTTCCCCAGTCAATCTAACCCCCCAACCCTCTCTGTTGTTGCCCTGAGACACAGTTTTGACATGACTGACACTCATGCCATGTAGATATACCAACAGTATTGTGCATGCAGTTCAGAGGCTCAAGTGTATTTGTGTGTGTGTGTGTGCACATGTGTGTAAAGGTTTGCTGGCATGCTTGGTATTTGTGTCACTCTCACGTCTTCCGTCATCCCCAGAGGATCCTCGGGTGTCACCCATGTTTACATTCACCTCTCTGTTTGTGTCTCCATCCACGCAACCGTAACCAGAGCGTTACTATCGGGACGCTCCAGAAACCAAACCACTAAATATGTCCCATTGCTGACACAGGAGAAGGTCACTGGAATCCAGGGTCTGGCATGTATGTAGATCATATATCTTTGACCAGTGGATTATAATAAGGAGAGGGCTCAGCTTTCCACATCATCATGCCAGGAATCCGGACTTGAAGTAAAGACAGAATTCGGATCATTCCAAAGAGAGATTCCTGCAAACAATTCAGCATCGCCTGAAACATCAGTCCTAAATTTGAAGGCAATGTCAAATGTGTGTATATATATATGTATCCTATTAATATACTGTAAAAATAGTCCATCTGAACATTACTCTCAAAATACTGTAGCACAGGGCTTTACAATACCAGCAGTAAAACATTTTTTCGTTATTCTTTTAATTAAATCTTATAATGTATGTTACCCATAGGCTGGTGCACAGTCAATGTAGAGGCAGTAGATAAAGCAAGAACCGGAAGAAGAAATCATGCTTCAAGCACCCAATCACAGTCACATCCTTGCTACGGCAAGCAGCCAGTCAGGTAAAGTCCTTGTTGGGCATCTGAGAGTTCAGATCTTTGGAGTTCAGAAATATAGAATGACTATTCAATACTATTCACTTCAATTAATTTGTGCAGTCATGTAGGGTTGCCACATTTGATTTGAGAAAAACCGGGACAAGGGGGAGTGTCGGTGACAACGGTTGGTGTGTGTGGGGGACAGGCTACCACTGTCATGTTAAATACGATGCTATCATATATTTGTATAGTTGTTTCTTTATTGAATTAAATACACAAATTAAAATTAAGTTAAGAAATAAATATAATAAAAGAAAAAATAAAACAAGAATGAAAGCTACATTATAGCCTATATGTGGGCCTATACTGTGGATAGATTAATTTAGCAAAGAACATTGCAAGATAGTCAAGATATAGGCCCAGTAGGCCTATAGGCCTAAGAACAGAGGCTAACAGAAATAAATGGTTGGTCCTGTCACCTACCCACTCCGAATAGTTGCCAGTTTTCACCCAGTCGACGTTGTAAACTGATAGGCTTCCTCTTTTTCTTTGCTGCTGGCCCTGACTTTGACTGTGCATCCTCCTCGTCCGTCTCGCTCCCTTAACTTAAAGAGGGGCTAAGCAACGTTCTGTTTTTCTCTGTTTTCTCAATTTTATTTATATAGCGCATTTTTACAAAAGGCATGTCACAAAGCGCTTAACACAAGAGGCCCAATGAGCAACAGGGGCAAGGAAAAACTCCCTAGCAGCGTTTTTTGTTTTTACTTGTTATGGTAAAGAAAGAAACCTTGGGCAGTTCCGACGGCTCAAGGGGCTAACCCAACTGCCTAGGGCAGGTTTTCAGTCTCTCAGATGGTGAGTAGTACACAATTATTCCATTAGATACACATAGGGTTGCAAAATTCTGGGAATTTTCAAAGTTGGAAACTTTCCATGGGAATTAACGGGAATTTATGGGAATTAACGGGAATTAATTGGAAAAAACTGGGAATTATCTCAACTAAAGGTCAGGGACATAAAGACAGTTGGTAGAAAATAATATTTTAGCAGTCTTGGCTAAAAGTATGAGTTGTAATGTTGTAAAGTTGAGTAGCCTATAATTTGCTATTCTTTAATCACAGGGGCATAACACACTTCTTAATGCAGGGCTATTGAGGCCGCGCCTCCTATACGCATTGTGCATCCTCCCATCACATCTCAATGATTTCTAGAATTATGGACTGCTAAAGCAACCTTTATGAGCCACATACAGTCACTGATACAGACACGTGAGGCTACACATTTGAGGACTACAAACAGTCAAGCAAGTTATGATGATATAACTTAGATGATATTTGTTCTAAAATGTTAGAATGTTAGCTAGCCCAATCAAAAATGTTAAATGTTAGCTAGCCCAATCAAAATATACATTGCTAGCTCACTGGTAAGGCAGATATGTTAAAGGTAAGCTAGCTAGCACCTTTGTATTAAAGAAGTTAGCTTATCATAGTGCTAGATAGCACAAAATGTGCTGTTTCTTCTGTGTCCTGCTAAGCAGTTTTACATAACCACACCTGATTTCATACATCATTTAAATGTTTTGATAGCCCTTTCCATTTGTTCAGTTTACAATCTACATATTTAACAGAAAAATGTATATAAATATATATATTTTAAATTTAATTGTATATTTTTTGCAAAAATGTCTTATGACAAAATATGTTGTTGGTATATGAGTCATATGGTCTATGTTTCTTAAAATCATCAAAAATTTTCAGTTAAATCCCATAAATTCACATAATTTCCACAAATTTCCATTTTTGAATATTTCTAAAATTCCCAAGCTAAAGTTTCCATGGAAAATTTCCAAAAAGTTTCCAGAAATTTACCGGAAATTTTCCACCCCTTTGCAACCCTAGATTCACATTACAAGAACATTTTGGTAAATAAAGTAATATAGGAGTCCCATTAGAATCCCAGGATATAGTCCCATGTCATTAGGCGCAGTCAAGCCAGGGGCCAATTGGAGGCTGTATCAATTGTGTCAGGGTCATCTGTGAAGCTGAAGGCAGACCGCCCAGGAAGCCAGAGATGCAGGATCAGGCAGTGGAAGGCAGGGGTGACCCTCAGCAGGGAGGCAGTGGCATGGACAGTGGAGTGGAGTGGAGTATTTAATACAGTGGTCCCTGGACATATTGTGTTCACTTATCACGGCCTTGCTGTAATGCAGATTTTTTAGTGGAAAAAGACGCTACAGTGAAGCAGCAACATGGACTGGATTTATAGGCATACTTCTGCGTCGCAGCAACGCAGACACTTTCGCCGACGTTTTTGACTTCAGTTGTTAATTTGTACTTCTGCGTCGGGGTCGTTCTTGGAACGTTGCTCGTAGGCTACATGAAGTGTTGTTACAACCATTGTGGTTGGGCTACAACGTTTATATTGTATCTCTCAAACAAAGGTTTCTTCTAAAGTTTTGAACTTTGAAAGTGACAAGACGAGAGTAATATGAGAAAATATTAATACCTGAAGAGTGTTCAAAGTGAAAAATTTGTGTAAAGTGTGTAGTGTTTTTTTTGTCATTAAGGCCACACCAATAAAATTAGTTGGTTCTCGGATTCGCCACTTGAAAAAAATGCAAAATGAAATAAAAATAAAATTGAATTCGAACTCACACGAACATAAAAAACACCGTGGCTGATAGCTATAATAGTGAAAAAAAAGCATGCTGCGTTCACGTGACGTCGAAAACCAATCAAATCGCGCCTTTCACTTCAGAGCGCAAGAGACAAGAGACATGATATGAGGAAAGATGCCGGTGGATGCTGCTAGGCCAGAGTTTGCAATTATTAGAACATTTGATCAGAAGAGAAAAACATTTGACAAGTACTTTGAAATTAAAGTGGATGAGAACTTTGTGCAGTTGTACTCACGGTGCCGAGAGCAGTCTGCTTGTGCAACTATGGAGGTGAGTTTGATATTTCATTGATTGAGAGGCGAAAAAAACCCATTCAAAGTGTTTCGCCATCAAAATCAATCAATAAATAAATTAATAGCATGTGCCTACACACTCACATCCTCTCTCGCTGTGTTGTTCACTATTCAAACATTGATATTGCTGTATAGAATTAATGTATTAAAGGGATATTCCACCCAAATTTGAAATTGGGTCATTCCCTGTTATTCCCCGAGGTCGATAAGTCTGAAAAAGCATTTTTTTTGCTGGCTCAGCCATATCCCTGATCTGGTGCGCCTCCGTTAGCCTTAGCTTAGCATAGTCGCCATAACCTTACGTCCCCCAGCTAGCACATTGTTGTAAAAGGAAGTCAAGTGACGCAAGATTTTTGCTAATTATTTTTCGTGAACTGTACATTCACATCAAGTAGAAATAACAATGCAAATTAACACGCAGGGATTTATGAGTCAGATTTTTATTTGGGACTATATTCTGACTGAGCACCGGCAAAGAACCGATGCCAGGCGCAAAGACACTGCACAGCTGAAAACCCCCAACTTCCGTCAACACACCAGTGTGACCACGGAAGAAGCAGTCAGAACACACCGTGACTTTTATTGAGTGATTACCAGTTGTTATCTTAGCAGTTCAAAAATGGTTAATTACTGTGTAGCAAAGGGTTGGGAAAACAAGCAGAGGAGATACACCAGCACAATGTTTCACAGAATTCCAAAGTCAGTGGAACTAAGATATCTTTGGCTTGCTGCCCTCTGTATTCCATCGACAACGTCGGAGAAGAAATCAACAAATACCGTGTTTGCGAGGTGCATTTTAGACCACAGGACTACAAAGGAAAAATGCAATATGCTATCAGAAAGACGGTGTTGAGTTGGAAAAATACGGCTGTCCCATCAATTTTCACTACAGAGGCAGAACGGAGTAACGCTACATGTATCATCTACCTGTAAGTAGCCTAAACCCTTTACTTTGCTAACGTTATGGCTTGCTATAGGCCTACTTTGCTATCGTTAAAACTGCAACGTGACCTGTGGCATGAAATAATTGGATACACTTATACAATTTTTCAGTTTACTCACGTTGTATAGCCTAACACAGCGGAGTAACGCTACATCTTCTATGCCAGTAGCCTAAACCATACTTTGCTAACGCTATTGCTTTGCCATAGGCCTACTTTGCTATCGATAAACTGCAACGTGACCTGTGGCATGAAATAATTGCGGGGCTTGGATACACTTATAGCAAAGATACTTCTCTGTACCTGGCATACAATTGTTCAGTTTACTCACGTTGTATAGCCTAACAGTTTGATAAGACGGTAGATGTTACTGTATGGCAGATTTGACCAGAAGAGTTGTTTTTGGATAATGCATTACTAGAATGTTATCATGTTTAGTCTCTAAATAATCCTTGTAATGTGAACAAAAAAATGATAATAATTTTATGACAGTTCAAGCTGTACATGGTCATAAGCTATTAATTTTATGGAGTCAGATTTATTGTAGTTCCTCGTACTATTTACCACGAAACCAAGTGCTTCTAAATGATTCCAAATGCAAAGGCCGAACGTCTTTTGTTCTCCCTCGCGGTGAAATACAGAAATACATCTGTGAATATTTTTTCCCCTTTGTAAAGTTTACATAACAGATCATCAAATTAAAGACTTTTACTCAATTGATGGTATTTGGGCATTGATGGTATTTGGGCATTGATTGCAACACTCTTAAGACTGTAGGTATAATAGACTTATCAGTCTCCAGCCAACTAGTGACTTTAGCAAGCCATGCACTGTGCAAGTATTTCTGACATTATTTCTGAACACATACAATTCACAGTGAAACTGCTGGCCAACAATCACCACAGTCTGCTGACATCAATAAATTTATGGCACGCAGGAGTTTTTTCTCGGATAGTGTGCAAATGACAATGTTTTCTACTTTCTATTCAGGAGTTGCAGAGACGATGGATGTCCATCCTCCATCATATCCGTGGTGTCCATCGATGGGAGGATGATGGAACTGAACTCAGATGTTACCATGATGACCTCTCAGCAGACAAACAACGGATGAAAAAGTGGTTGCCACATGATTCACCTGCCTATAAAGCCCTATATGAAATTGTTATGGACACACGTCTACTGACAAATCCAATCAAATGACACTCTTCAAGCACACAGGTACGAAACACATATTGGGAGTGATTCTCAACAATGATATTATGTCAGTCTCGAACCGGTAATACACACATCAGTTATGCATGTATTTGACAGTTCTTTGTAATTTGTGTCAACTTTGATTTGTGTTTTACTAGGCCAACTAGAGGTGTTCCACAGCTCCCTACTGAAGTACTGCCCGAAGCGTCTTCATTTTGAATATCCGTCCATGCAGGCACGGACAATGTTGGCTGTCATGGACCACAATGACATAACAACAGCAACTGGTAAAATTAGACTGACCTTCTGAAGGCATTGAATACGATGTAGCCATAGCAATAACTGTACTTTTGCACAAGTAATTGTTTCAGTCTGAATTTGTTTCACCTTACAAAGGAAGAGCTGGTTGTTATAAAAAAGGCCAATAATAATAATGGCTATCCACCTGATGAAATTATCAGAAATAATTCACTAATACTTTATTTACAGGCCTGAAAAGACACAACCTTGCTTATCAAAAACAATCAAAACAGTGGATTGCCAGACCTGTTTACACGCACACCACCCAAATGTTCAGAGATGAACTTGTGGAAGGAGTCATCTGAAGAAGGCTGGACCCTCCATAAAATACAAAGACCCATCATCACATATTCAAGTCCCTCAACTGGCAGCAAACATCCCAGCAAGGAGGACGTCGTACACGTGAAGTGTCATCATATAGCCTTCAACGCATTTTCTTTTTCTAAATGTGAAACTTATTTTACATGTTACATTTATTTTCTGTTGATAAACATGTGTGTAGATATTGGTCTATCAATTTCTCAGTAAAAGCAGGTTTATCATGTTGCAGGGGCAACATTGTAATACACCAAAAGTAACCTTTCTGTACATATTCCAAAAGAGGATGTATCCAGGAAAGACACACATTCACAAAAACTGTAAATAAAGGCATTTATTTTGTATATGCTCTTTTTTACATGGGTGTAGGAAAACAAATATAATTTCTTTCTGTTCTCAAATGCTTGGTTCAATTGGTATCTGTAGACCCAGGTATACTTTTGCAGTAAAAGCAGTTTCATCTACTTACAAATAAGGCCTACCTTGCTTACAAATGTATGCTAGATTTTAGACCAACACAGCCACTGATGGAGAATCAGAACTCAGGTTTATATACAAGAATCTTCAAAGAGGTTTGAACTTCAAAGAACAACAGTCAACAAGGTGGGTATGGGTTTCTCTGTCTGTGTCTGGGGGTCTAAGCACAGGTCACGACAATCAAATATCTAACCAAATGGGTCAGAGCCCAATCTAATGTAAATTAGGTGAATACCTACCAGGACACACACAGACTCACACCTCAAAAGTTGGAGATCTTGTCTCCAAGAAAGGCCAACATATTTAGGTGTATATGGGAATAATTCAACACTATAAATATACCAGGTTGTAGAAATGTTTTCACAGATAACCTCACAATTTTACAAAGCTATATATAATATGATACATTGTATGTATTGCCTCCTGTACCTCTTGAAACCCTACGTAAATACCAGAGTCTGATGGAAATTTCTGTCGGATTGCTGCAACCACGCATGATGGCAATGGCGTACGAATCCCTTTGATAAGCGTCTCTCCCTTCACAACACGATACGACACCAACCTGTATTGCCTGAAAAAACACGACTATAAGTAGGCTACCGGTCCAATGCATATGAATCGAACTTCACCGTAACATAATCATGCGTTTTGATACTTACTCATGGACAGCTGACTGTTGGGTCCATTCGGTGTGTTATTTCTCTTCCAGTTCACTTTTATCGCGCCGGGAAAAAAAATCGCGGACTGCAGGATAGACCAATGCAGAGAAATCCTCCTAGGCAGTGACACAAGTACGGTCATTGATAACCATCGACGGCAGTATTTGTTCCACTGCTCAGCATAGACACTCAATTTCATTCGGCATAGGTTTGCACACTCCACAGGCACACCACCAGTTGGTATTAGCTCTCGTTCTCTCAGCTGAATCGCCTTGAGTGGTTGCAACATTATCTCTCTCCAGATCCAAAGCTTGCAGTTCCTCTTCTGTAAACTCAGGTTCGAAAATATAGGGTCTTGGATCTCTGTAGTGAAAGTCATCATCTTCGTCTGTGAAGTAATCTTCTATATGCATTGCCATTACAACGCTTAGTCATAAGCTGTATCAGTACTCACACTGGTGTGTTGACGGAAGTTGGGGGTTTTCAGCTGTGCAGTGTCTTTGCGCCTGGCAGCGGTGCTTTGCTGGTGCTCAGTCAGAATATAGTCCCAAATAAAAATCTGACTCATAAATCCCTGCGTGTTAATTTGCATTGTTATTTCTACTTGATGTGAATGTACAGTTCATGAAAAATAATTAGCAAAAATCTTGCATCATTTGAGTTCCTTTTACAACGACGTGCTAGCTGGGGGACGTAAGATTACGGCGACTATGCTAAGCTAAAGCTAACGGAGGCGCACCAGATCAGGGAAATGGCTGAGCCTGCAAAAAAATGCTTTTTCAGACTTATCGAACTCGGGGAACAACGGGGAATGACCCAATTTCAAATTTGGGTGGAATATCCCTTTAAGGTAATTTGTTGAAACAGCAGGGAAGGAGCAAGCTGTTGAAAATTAGTGTGAATGGGTGTGTGATTGGGTGAATGTCATTGCAGGCGGCGCGTGTAGACGCAGCGGCCTCTGGCTCTCCTGACCGTGCGCATCACTGTGGGATAGCTAGAAATGTAATTTTGATTCCTCTGTATGTCCAGTATATGCAGAGAAATTGACAATAAAGAGACTTAACTTAACAATTAAGCCATAGTGAGACCTAGCTGGACCATTACTTATCTTATTTCCAGACTTTTTAGATTTTCACTGTGGTATCGGTTCAGTATCGAGTATCAAGGTATTTCTAGCAGGTATCATATCGAAGTCAAAATGTTGGCATCGTGACAACACTAGTTTGAGTAGGATGTTGTGCAAATGGATTATAATCATGTATAGAGGCTAGTCCTTTAGAGGTAAAGGCAATATAGGCAGGGGAAGGGAAAAAGAAGACTGAGTGAGTAAAATGTGGTAGATGAAAAGAACAAAGCAGAACACAAAATAGGAATGAGAGAGGAATAGAGAGAAGGGTAAAATAGGCAATAGATGGAAAAGAAGGGGCATAAAGGGAGTAAATAGGAGGTTAGTACTGGGGGGGCAGCATGGACACTGAGGTGGGATAGTGGCACAGTTGAAGAAGAGAAGAATAAAAGGATGGAGAAAAGGAGTCCTGAGAAAAAGTGTTTTAAAAGAGTAAGTGATTGAGAAGGGTGAGAAAAGGAGGGAAAGTGAGAGTGCGTGAAAGAGTAAGTCACAGTGAGAAAAGAATGAGAAAGGATGAAGGAGAGAGATATAGTGAGTATGTGATGGACAGAGAAGTGTGAGGACTAGCTGGGATGCCTGTGTGGGGTGAAGCATACAGGGGTGGGGCTAGCCATGTTGCTTGGCTTGAGTAGGGGTGCAGTGAGGGTTGAGGTGGCTATGCAGCTAAGGGCAGCCATCATTCCTCTGACTTAACATGACACCACTTGCACTAAGACAGCGGCAGCTGCTCACACACATGCCTTCCATGCTGTTTGTTGTATGGGATTATAGCCTGATAAAAGGCCCAGTGAGGGCCACGCTGCTGCCTGCAAACTACTACTGTCCCTTATACACACACACACACACACACACTTTAAAGCCTTTCCTGGGTGCTTCGGAGCCCCACATAGGCACAGATGCCAACATATGAGCCCCACTCTCTTCACTCCCAATGAATGGGAGTATTCACTGTTAAACACACACACTCTCTCTCATGGGACAAAAGAGGTAGATGGGCTCACTATACTTTTATCTCATTCAGAGAAACAACACTGTGAGAAGGCACATAGAGCATGCTCAGTACAACTCTGGGTTAAAGGAAAGATCAAAAGAAAAATCCGGAGTCCATCAGCCTATACCCCTCTTCATTGAGATGGTACAGTAGTTAAGAACGACAGCATTAATTTGCAGGCCTAAGGCTGATTGAACGAAATATCCGATTGTGCAATTAAGTCTCCAGATCTTTTTTTGTGATTACATATCAAGCACCATTGTGTGAAGTGTAAAAATATAAAAAGCAGGCTTCCCAGGCTTCTATAGCAGATTGAGCCTTTATTCCAACTTGCAGTAGTAAGTTCAACACATTACCAAATCCAGAGATGTATAGTAACGAAGTAGAACCACGTAAGTACTGTACTTAAAGGAATTATTATAAAATACACTATAGATCAATTTACGGATGATTGGGAGTACATACGTTGAGTTGACATCAAAATCATGTCATTCGGATGTGTTTTGAGAAAGTTATATTTTACCGTTTTGAGCCAAAACTCGTTAGCCTGGAAGTGACCAGGGCATATAATTTCCGCCGCTACAAAACACTATTTTTATACATCTTCTACAGATCCAAACAACATTACACTTAGTAGTAAGTGGTAGTGAGTAGAGGGTCCCTAAAGCTATTTTATTTTTTATTTTTATTTTATTTATATTTATTATTTATTCACGTCCTAATGAATGTTCTAAATCCACACTGGTTAGAGACATTACCTCCTTGTAGATGTAAAGTTAGTCAATACTTTGAGTTGTTATTTGAGGCGATCTCAGAGCATTTTTGCCAAATTTTGTCACACGTGAGGATTTGTACCAATGTACAGTACATAGTCCAGTACATACAGTACAGTACATAAATGTGTGATTTGGCCCCAGGCAGACGAGGCATGCACCGTGCTTATCTGAAAAAGCCATCATCCTGGCGCAGGTCGGACAGCGAGGAAGTGAGGAAGCCATCTCCGAGCGAGTCACTTGCGGTTGGACGTAGAGGAGCTCGAAGAGAGGTAGGTTTTTTGCTTACTGCCCTTGCTGCGCAAGGGTTGGTTTTATTGGAAATTCAGCCGAATTACGCATGAACATGCATAATTCATTCACGTTTTCGGTTTCGATAACACCTAACTGCTGTCTTTAAACTCATAGAAGCATCACATTTGAGAATCCATCTGCATTTTAATGTAACCTAAAGCTGGCTGACAGGTCTAATGGAAATACTTTTCCGGAGACAGAAATTTAGATGATAGCAGAACCAGCTAAACTAGCTGCGTTCTTAAACTAGCAAAACCAGCTGCATTCTCCTGCATCTTTATAACTTTGAAAACCAAACTTACCTTATGATGAGCTTTGTTTTTGCTGGATGATTCAGTCAAAAATGTGCTCTCTTTTAATCCTCTATTCAGTGGTGAAACGTTAGGCCTAACCAATTTAGGATACAATTTCACTGGACACTTTTAACATTTTACATATATCCAGCAGGAAATTCATAAATAGCGTGTGTTGTTCCAAGTATGTTTTATTTAATAAAATTAGGTAATTGAGTGTAGATTATCTAATATTATAGTGAAATTGACAGAATGTTGTATTTTTATGTATACACATATAACTATAGATTATTTACAACACCTCAAAATAATTTTTTGTTGTATGCTTGACAGATACATGTTGAACTGATAATTCAGACTAAAGAGTGTGTTTAGTGCATTAAGGTGAGGTTAGGTTTGTTGCTTAGTATAGTGTGCATGTGGTGTGTGTAGCAAATCAATGGTAAAGTAAGGGGGTTGATATGGGTGGGCAAGACGACTGCATCTGTTGCAGTCACTACAATAATGCCGCCCCACAACCACCCCCATCCTACACACTCAACACACACTTCTCTCAAAGGATATTTTTCTAACGCCAAGAGAGACAGTGATCCAGGACTAATGCCAGATAACATACACAGTCAGAGAGAAAGACACACACACACACGATAACTAACCCACTCCCCCCCTGCCCGAGTCCAGCTGTCATGCAGCGTGCCCTGACTTGTCACAGAGGAGAAGTAAAGTTCTTCAGGCAGTGACAGGGCTAGCCAGCAGGTCAGAGAAAGAGAGAGGCACCACTCATACACACACACACTCAGGTCCTTAAGTCAGTGATTGTGAGGCCAGTAGGTCAGAGCTTGGCCCTCAGGCACACGGGCTAATGTTACACGTGTGTTTGTCAATTTAGACCACAGACAGCCCTATTGTCATACATGTGTGTGTGTTTGTGTGTGTGTGATTAAAGCTGTAAAACACCTACATGTGCTATTGGCCTCAGTCTTATGATTGTGCCTGTCTCTTTTGAGTGAAGAAAAATTCTGCGAACAGCAGGGCCACGATGTGAAGTGAACCGCAATATAGCGAGGGACTGTACTGTAGAAATACTGTAGTAGGCCTACTGTACACCACAGTCAAACGTTGAGTACAGACGTTATGAGTACATCTGTGATTATCAAAACCATCTATCTAGGCACAGAAAACAACATACATGTAATTATAATTGCCATCACAGACTCACAAATGTAATAAAATCATTCACTTCTAAGCTTACTGTACAGTATGTCCCTGTCTGCTTTGTTATTGATCAGACTCCCTGAAATCTCATTGATTCATTCATTATTAGTGTTTCCTTTTCAACTTCTCTTTAATTGTGGACATAAGTGGGAAAAAAAACATTCAAATTGATATTGAATTTTGTAAACACATGCACACAACATGAAGAAGAGTAAGAAACAACTGATAAGATTAAGAGTCAACTCGTATAAACACAACTTTAACATTGCGTCTTTCCCTTAACATGTAGCTATTTGACAACAACAGCAGCCACGCTGATGCCCAAGGAGTCATAGGTGAACAGCTGAGAGGGACTTTCAATGTGATCTCTGCCTGTCTGTCCAAACACACAGCTCCCTAATACTGCTGAACAAGGCCTTCTTCTCTCATAAAGTGTGTGTGTGTGTTGATGAGGCACGTGCGGCTGCCACTTTTACACCCTCCCCCCTGCCATACACACACACTCCTTTTCTGCTGACAATGGGTTAAGGAGAGGACTAAGGTTGGGCTGACCAACACACACATACACACTGGGCCCCACCCCAGCTCTCTTGTGGGCTCCACAGAGGCGTCTTTGTGCACTGACCGCCACTCGTGCCTATCCATCAGAGTCTAACCTGACAGCGGCAACAGCACACAACTGCACGCTAGAAGCTACAGACATCCTACACTGTCCACATGCCAGACCACAGCCTCCCCATGCCATGCTTCCTATGGCACACTAAACTCTCCCAATGCCATGCTACTCCTACGATACTACAGTCTTTGGTGCCACGCTAAACTCTCCCTATGCCAGACTCTTACCACACAACAGTCTCCCACCATGCCAGGCTCTTACCACACGTCTTTACAAAGCTTTCCTAGGGTTTATCTGTGGGCCATTTATGGATGAGCAAAAGGGACAGAGTCAATAAAAGGAAATAAAAAACAGATTGTAAATGACAGTAAAAAGAGAAAAAAAGAGTAGAGAGATAGAGGGAAAGAAAGCTCTCAGCTTGAAGAGTAGAGTGTGTGGCAATGTGCAAATGCCCTTATGCCATGTCACCCTGGCAACTGCCCCTGATGCTAGGTCAGTACCCTAAAATACCCCGACCAGGGGCAACTCATTAGCTGGGAGCGGAAGCAGGGGTGGATTAACGTTACAGCTATGAGCCCTAACACACACACACACAGATGCTTTCAGGATTTTCATACCCCACATGACTTAATGTAACTCAACATATCACAACAGGTCATGACATCTGATATAAACACACACATACACACAATGCTCTCATGTACATCATCTCTTTTTTGCTCGGGTGTGTACCATAACGCACCTCAACGTCACAGGTTCAATTGGAATGTAATCGTACGCACATAGCTTCAGCAGAAACATACAATTGCATGGACAGGTTATAGACCCACAGGCACACAATACAGGCCCTCACAAACACACATACTGTATACACACTTAACCTTTGGGCCAATCAGGCCCTTGGGCCCCATGAGATGGGGAAAGAACAGAGATGTAAAGTATGGATGTGTGGCGGGCGGGCAGCAGCTAAACGCAGTCTCGGGTTTCTGAGGGGTTCGTGCTATATTTAACTCACTGATCTAACTGCAGCCAGCCAGAGGCTTTAAATGCCACCCCGACAGTTGGTGGAGAACAGTTGTCATCCACACATCTTCTGCGGCACGAGTGAAAGGAGGGAGCACACACACTCTGACGGGTGGCGAGCACTCTCTCAAACTCGAGCAGGACCTACTGGAGGTAGAAGAAATTGAGAAGGAGAAAAAGCAGCAGAGGAAGAAACATCAGAAGAAAGAGAGGAGTTTTCCAACAGTTTAAAACACCTTGACATCATGGAGCTTTTTGAGACCAACCCGTACTTCTTTCCAGACCAGCGCTTCTATGAGGGGGGGGACAGCTTCTTCCCGGGCCGCATGGCGGGGGGCTTTGAGCAGAATGGGGGTTACCAAGACCGCAGCTCCATGCTGGGGTTGTGTGGAGATGGACGACTGCTCTCTCAGGGAGTGGTGGGGGGGCTGGAGGACAAGGCATCCCCCCCAGCTGGATTGGGGGTCCCCCTCTCACCCCTTCAGGATCAGCCCCACTGCCCCGGCCAGTGCCTGCCCTGGGCCTGCAAGGTGTGTAAGCGTAAGTCAGTGACGCTGGACCGGCGTAAGGCGGCGACGCTGCGTGAGAAGCGGCGCCTGAAGAAGGTGAATGAGGCATTTGAGGCGCTGAAGCGCAGCACCCTCATGAACCCCAACCAGCGCCTGCCTAAAGTGGAGATCCTCCGCAGCGCCATCCAGTACATTGAGCGCCTGCAGGCTCTGGTCAGCTCACTCAACCAGCAGGACCATGAGCCCACCGCCCTGCACTACCGACCAGCACAGCCACCCAGAGTGAGTCCCACTGAGGCACCAAACACAGAGGCCACAGGGACAGGTGGAGGGACCAGAGAGAGACTGGAGGAGTAGAGTGTGATACAGTGAAGAAGAGAAGGGGAGAAGAGAGACAGGCAGTTTTTTAGACAAATATGGTGTAGTAACTTTGTGGGTTACATTAACCCCAATATAACTGCTCAGCTATTTTCAATAAATTCAGAAGGTGAGGTGAAAAGAGAGTAAAGGGTACTGAAGACATTTGAGAATATTCAATTTCATAGAAAATGTAAAGGTAGTATTTGATTTAGCTATTTCTTTTACTTTAGAAGTGTACTCTAACTAAATATACAAAATGGAGACAATGCAAGGAACTGATATCAGACATTTTTTATTTCCAAAGAAATACTATCTATTCCTACCTATCCTCTACTATCTATCACTGATAAGGTATTAGTAGTTTTGCAAAACTAAATTATTGTTTTAAAATATAGAGTTCAGAAAATAAAAACAGAGGGGACCAGAGACATTCTGAAACATCTGTCACTGGAAAATCAGAACATCCAACAGGTGTCATTGTGTCATTTATTAGTTTAGAAATGTATTAGATTATTAGAAAAGATTGTGAATTCACATGACCTCCGAAGGCGCCTTTTCAGTTGATAATTTTGTGTAATGAGGTTTTTTTATTCAATTGATTAAAAACACACTTACATGCCACTAGGGCTCTGGCTATTTTCAAAACGGCATTTCTCTGCTTTCAGGGTAATGCTGGATTGTAATGAGCAAGTGCATTAAAAGGAGAAGTGTAAGGTGGAGCAGATGGGCTCTATCTAATGCTCTAATGTATGTCATGGTTCTGCACACATCTGATGCCATGTTCATGTATCACTCAAATAGGCCACCTTGGGAGCACTAAACGAAATGGCTGCCTGTGTGTAAATAGGCATTTCTTTTTGATTGGGATGCTCTGGACGCTCTGATGACTGCATCTCATGACTGCTGAACCTTGTAAGGGGGAGGGGCTGATAGTGGCATGACTGACAGGCATGTGTGTGTGTGTGTTTCCTTGGTAACAGGTGTCGTCATCTAGTGACCAGGGGTCGGGCAGCACCTGCTGTAGCAGTCCGGAGTGGAGCAGTGCCTCGGAACACTGTGCCCCCACCTACGGCTCCAGCCATGACGGTAAAAGCACCGCACATGATAAACCATAATACACATTCAGCACTCACAGAGAACAAGCCACCGTAGTCTGTGCAACTTGATCACAGAATCAGAAACATCCCACCCAATGGAATAAATCACCATATGTATCTCTCTTTCTCTCTCTTTCTATACACACACACATTATACACACACACACACACACACACACACATATATATATATATATATATATATATATATATCAAAATATATAGAGATAGATAAAGAGAGTGCCATGATCAACCATGGGTGGGCCAACTATCCATCATAAATAGCTAGATTGATAGATAGACAGATAACTTAGAAATAATTATGTTTACTTTATTTGCCCAGAAAGAAATGAAGATGTGTAATAGCAAATATGTATTAAATACATTACATCCACTCACACATGCATACTGTAAAAATATGAATCTCAATTGTTAGTGTGCCATTACAATGATAAAAAATGCTAAAAGGTCATGGTATCGCAGAGCGAAAAAAGTTTCAGCGCAAGTACAAGCCACTGTATTTAGTTAATTTGGTATTACAGGAATTTCCATGGTCATCCATAATACCAATAAAATGTTATCTATTTTAATGAGGTACTCTAGATCATATGAAATAAGAGCTATGAGATTTGAGAATTTTCTTTATTCAAAGTTATGTCAAAAAAAATTATGATGTTGCATCAGTGTGTTTACCAACATTTGTTTACTGTATTTGTTGTTTTTTTCTTGTAGACCTGCTGCATGAGGAGTCGTCAGATCAGACCAACCTGCGCTCCCTCACTACCATTGTGGACAGCATCACAGACACGGATGTTGCCCCCATTTCCTACCCAATAGACATTTCCAAATAAACCCAAATATTGTGGGGGAGAGGGGACGGGTTCTGCCATGACCCTGTAAAGCCCTTCCCCAAAATGCCCATTGACCCAAATCAGTACTACCTACCAACATGAGGGAGCCAAAGACAAACCTTCAATCAACAGTAAGGGAGCTGGTTGGTTGTATTTCCTTGCAAACCCTGTGGTCCAAATTTTCCAAACGTTGATCTTTTCCCTTGGGGAGAGCAGGAAGGAGATGCAGAGTTAGATGAGCTTTTCCTTTCTTCCCTACTTAACGAAAATCCATATTTTCTTTTGGAGATTTTTTTGGTGTTTTCTCCATCTTATGTGTGTGTGTGTGTGTGTGTTTTATGCTTACCAAATAGGGGTAATCTGTGGGGCCAATATTTTATTCAGCAGTTTTGACCAATTTCTGCTTAACTGGACACGAGTCCTGAACACCAGTGATGTAAATACGTTCCTTTTTTCTACAGAGTGGTTTTGCAATTTTATTTTTTATTTTATTTTTTTGGATTATTTATTTGGATTTTTATAATAAAAAACTTGTGTTTTCAGATGTGACACTGATTTCATGAAAAGGAAAATAAATTATTACAAATCAGTAACACTTCTGTCAGTTGCACACTGTAATTAGCTCACAAACACATAATTGGCAGACATCTCTGCACACGCAGTAACATATAGCCTTGAAGTGAATAACACAGAGCTATGGAAATGTCCTAAAAATGCATCACACACTGGGACTAACACACACACACACACAGCTATCACACACACAAGTAGAGGAATCAGAGAGACACACAGAGGGGGTTGGGTAAATGAAAACAACAGCTGCACCTGTTTCTCCTCTTCTATTGAACTGTCACACACACACACACACACTTCTCCAGTAGCGTGTTCACACAGACACCCTTTGGTACACATACACATGCATTCCAGGTTGTGTATTTTTTCCACTATTCTCCACTAGCACATTACACACCCACCCTCATCTGCTCACTATCACTACTAGAATGCCATAATGGTGTGTGAGAGAAACTTTAGCAAACTTTAGATATACTTTAGAAAGTGAGTAGCAGTAGTAGTATAAAGTATAGCCTCCCTGCTAAGGGTCACCCCTGCCTTCCACTGCCTGATCCTGCATCTCTGGCTTCTTGGGCAGGCTGCCTTCAGCTCCACAGACGACCCTGACATGATTGATATAGCCTCCAGCTGGCCACAATAGAATATGTTGAACCCACTTATATACTGTCTGAATAAATCCAGAATAGTGGAAGAACACTTGTAGAATAAGCAGGTTTAAAGCTCAACGTCATTGATGTATTTCACTGCCCAGGTTGCAGTGTCAAACAGCACTTGACAACTGGGAAATTGGCTCCCATTCTGAAGTGGAAACTAGTTCCTTAGCTGCAAGCACATAATCATCAGTAATACCCATGCAGTATGCACCTACTAGTCATGAACTGGCTGCCTATTCTGAAGTCAAGGAATAATGGATGTACTAGTAATGTATTATAGGGCAAAAAGTCAGTATTGACCAGGGGTTATAGTCGCTACACTGTTCCCACCTTGTCAGAGGGAGAGTAATGCCTGACTTCAGAATAGGCAGCCTGACTTGTAGTTACATACTGCATGGGTATTACTGATGATTATGTGCTTGCAGCTAAGAGGGAGAGTAATGCCTGACTTCAGAATAGGCAGCCAGTTCATGACAACGTCTGACCCCAACTGTAGGCTGTATAGACTGTATGCAGATTACAGTTTTATTGATCCCCTTACCGTTTTAATTTATATCGCGCTGTGTTTGCGCCATACACTACAAGCAAGCAGCAGGTCTGTTTCTCAGCAGAAAATCGGTTAACTATCTGAGCTAAATAAACACGCAATAGGATGTCAGCCTTTATGACAACGTTATGCAGAACCATTTACAATTTAATATTATGTAGGCATAGGCTACGTTTTAGTTTCAGCACTCATGTCTGAGGTTATGAAATGCTATGATAGACGACGATATGCATCTTTACCGGGAAATTAACGTAGGCTATTATGTTTGTATAGTAAATATTCCAAGTTCACCTAAAACCCCGGTGTTAAAACTTGGTAATGGAAATGCAACACTGGGGCTATGTAAGCACAGAACCCTGGGGGAAATGCGACATTAGTATCTGTTGTTATGCTTGCTAGCAACACTTTAGTGACTGAGTGTGCAAAAACTTTTCAAATAGGCAAACTGTTAAGGCCATAGAAATACCAGTCTATAATGCTATGGTTATGGCGACCAAAAAACACTGAATTCTAGCGTGGTTACCTAACGGCAGAATCGGTTGTTGTTGGAGAATAGTTGAAATAGATCCTGGTTTCAGGCATAGTGTTCGTGAAAAGCCGGACTGATACAGTCCGAGGTTGGCGAAACAATATGGGGTGAATTGACCAGAGCAAACGGCCAATCTTGTGGTTGTAGATAAAAATCAACTACTCCCGTTGAATGCTAGGTTCTTGAGGAAGGTAGTGCAAATTCCGGACAACCCCAGCCCAGTACATCCTGGAACGTTACACGTGCGTGCTGACATTTTTTTCGTATGTTCTCCAGTTAAACAGAAATTCAACCTGCACTTATTTCAAACAGAAATTCAACATGCACTTATTTTTCTTTGAGCCGTTAGCCGTTCTCAATGTTAGCTAGCTATTACATAGACTAGAGTGCGTTTATAGCCTACCTCCGAAGCAACAGGGGGCTGGACAAGAGACTTACAAACAATTTTGATTGGACCAAAGATTCTAGAGCTAGAGCTTTTTGGATTGGACAGTGTAATGGAGGAGGTGTAGCTTTGCACTGTCTACGTACACCGAGTACTAGTTTCAGATTGTTTTTTTTCAGCCCGGCAAATTCTAGCCTGAAATTTACACATAGAAGGAGGCGGAAGATGGTGTTGGGAGTTTCGGTGTGGTCCGTTGGATACCTTAAGCTACCTAAATTCAACAATAACAAGGTAAATGTGGTTTTGCATTCTATGGGCTCTTTAAAATAAAGTGTTACCCCAATTACCCTTACTTCGTCCCCCTTGAGACAGGTGTAAGGTGGTGGTTTAAGGACAAGCATTGGATGGTCAGAGGTATAGGTGACAGGAGCTCATACAAATGTTTACTGTTGTGTGATAAAGAAAAGTAGTTGGTGCCATTCAAGTTATTAAATTGCTAATATCACATTTGTATGACAAACACACACATTTGGTTTTAATCTAAAAACAGTTTTACTGAGTTGTGTTTTATACATGACACTTAAATAACCAAAAAAAAAAAGACTTGATTTGTCAGCATCATCTCACACTTGGCATAAAATACACACATACATCCATACGTACATACATACACACATACAGTACTCTTAGCTGCCACAATAGCACATTACATCTGTTGGAATATATTCAAGACATCAGCTGTAAAAAATAATAACAGTAGTAGTAGTAGTCATAGTAATATTAATACTATTACACAATATACACTTGTCATACCTAATGGTGAAATAATAATTGTGATACAATGTGAGGGTGCTGCACTATTTCCCATGATTATGACAGTGCTCTCTTGTGGGCTGCAGGTGCAGTGCAAGCACTCAGAGGGAAAAAGTTGTGGTGTGGTGTTTCCTCGGCAACCTGCTATGTGTCGCGCGAGGTAACTATGGAGATCATTATGGTGGCCCTGAAGGTCAAAACACAACAACATAATAGAAAAAACAACAGCAAATTAAAAAACGCAACAGCAAATCGTGTTCGATTGTGCTTAATGTGATACACAAACGTTTTCGAGACAAATAGAACATTAAAGGTTAGAAAATTAAGCATTCTAATGTAAGTTAGCTGAACGCTACACATAGCCAACGTTGCAGCCACTAAGCTGTAGCTCAGTGGTTGCAGCAGAGATAAACCAAGTGAACGCTGAGTGAAAACAGTCTATGGTGGAAACGCAGCTTAAAAGGCTGTAAGTTATGGTGGATGTTTATGTAAAACATGCTGTTTCTCCCTTGATGTGCATCACTGTAAATAAAACTGTTCCTTATTTTTCTAACCCTCGTCTGACTTGGTCTTCTGTTCTACTGATGTATGCTAACCTAAAAAAATACTATTAATGGAAATAAAAATGTAATAAATAATAATATAATATATATATAAATAATAAATATAAATAATATAATAATAATATAAGAGGTTTTGCCGTTATGTTTTCTCTTTTGCGGTTGTTTTCTCTGTTTTGCTGTTGTGATTCTTAATTTGCAGTTGCGTTTTGAATTTGTTGTACTTTTTTTATTTGCGGTTGTGTTTTTTGACTTGCAGTTGTGTATTTTTTATTTGCTGTTGCTTTTTTTAATTTGCTGTTGTGTTATGACTTATGTTGTTGTGTTTTGACTTTCAGGGCCACCATAGATGATGGGTAAATCTGCCCAGTTAGAGCATGGCTGGGCCACAGCAGCATTTAAACAAGAGCACCCACTGGCTACATCGTCATTGGCTGGGTGACCTGCGAGAGAGGATTTGATTGGTTGTTAGAGCAGTGAAGGTGGCTGTATCTTCTGTCATCTGTATTGATTTGAATGAGGAAGAGAGGCAGAGGAAACTCTGAAGCTGGAGCTGATCATGGCTGGCCTGCATCCAAACAGATGGATCTACATAATGACTGTTATGGATCTACAGATCAAAAAGATTGATTTACAATGGCATGAACCCCCAGGGTTGGAGAGACCAGAAGTGGGTGGAAAACAATAAAGATCTTCATTGCTGCCCTCTATAGGATCCACTCTCAGTTTTTCTATATTAAATATTTATTAATATGTATTCCTTGTATGGGTGCACCCATGGGAGAGGAGGGCCCTATCTGAGGAGCTGCCACATCACCCAAAGCCCCGGTTAGAATCAGCATCCAGTTCCTTAGAACACTGTAGGGTCACACTACGTTACGGAAGCGTTGTGTTCATCTAACTACATTTAGAACTCTGGTCAAATGTGTATAATACCCACCGCGCTGCCCCACCTACAGCAAGCTGCATATGTGTTTTGAATGTGACTGCAACACCCTAACTTTAATGCACATCTGCTTAGATCTCACTCAGTGAACATCTTAACTTTAATTGTATTTCATGCCCTGGAGGCTTTTATATGCCTCAGAAGCTTGATCCTAGCCTGTCTCCAGACTCTGTGAGGCCTACTGCTGTTGACAGTCAGCTCAATCAGTTCAGTCAAAAAAAGACCCAATGGCATAAAGCACACTCACACAGAGACACTGATGCAGCTCGATTCACAGTCTGTATCTGTCTAACTCAGAGATCTGTGCAATCTTTTCACTGAAAGAGCCAAGCCAGTACACCCTTGGGGTGATTTCTGGGATGGGGATGCGAAACAAGCATGCTGTGTCCTCTGCTAGAGTGGAGAGGTCCTTCTCAAGATAGAACCTCGCTGTGGACCTCGACCTTTAAACATCAGGGAAGCATACTGTAAGACATGCAAGTTTGGAATGGGAGCATTGTCCTGATTCTTCCAAATGACTGGAATGATATCATGCTGTTCTGGTATTGAGCGGGTGTTAATAGCAGTGACCAGTCATAGAGGACACTAATGAGGATCACTACTGAATGTTTCATTACACCACTTCTATCTCACTAGACTCCTCTTGTAAACTGATCATTTTTATACTGTGACTTGGTTGAGAGGGGATGACAGTCACACATACGAGAGAAAAGCAGAGAAAGAGAGATATAGAGAGAAAACTAGAGATTTATGGACCTTGGCCTTTGTCTTGTTAACCATGTTAGGGTTAACTGGAATGAACTCATTGTCACTGCGCATGAGTGTCTGTTGAAGCAATCACTAACAGACTTCCTCTGCTAGAACGTTCACACACACAGGGGTGTGCATCAGGGACCACCAACACAGCACACACTGACCTAGCATAGCACCAGCCAGCTAACAGAAAGGGTTGAAGACAAAGGGTCGATTAGCTAATTTTCATACAATAAGTATATAGTCTTCTTTCCATTTACAATTTCAATATATTTATATTCATATGTATATATTTTTTCATAAAAAACATAGTAAGTCATCCATTTTATATACAGATCCACAGATAAATACCTTGCATAACCGGGGAGGGGCCTTGTTCTCTTGTTGTCATAGAAACACCAAGGAAATAGACTCTAATTTACAGGCTACTAGTTTAGAACAGAGAGCATAAGCACACCATCACCACGACAACTACATTACTGGGGTCACTGGGTGTGGAAGGGGAGCAGGGGAGAGGAGGAGGAGGAGACTCCGTCTCAGCAGTGATGCAGAAGTTACGAGTTTGCAGTCAGACCAGGGAAGCAGGTTGTGACACAGTGTGTGTGTGTGTGTGTGTGTGTGTGTGCGTGTATGCATCAGAAGTGATGTCATCACTTTCTCAACCTGCCCCACATTCCATTGCACCGTCCAAGAAAAGCACAAGTGTGGATTCTGAGAGGGTGGTGAGGGGGAGGAGTGTGCCCCCATCCCAGGTCGCCTTGAAAAAGATTCCTCCAGTTTTTGCATGTTACTCTCGAAAGGCCGCAAGCGTGTGCCCATATAGATAGTGGGAATGCACTGCAGGGAGATGAGAAGAGAGAAACAAAGAGAGAGAGAGTTAGAGTGACACAGATAGAAAGAAAGGAAAAAAGCAGGAAACCTTTGTAGACAAACTGAGACACACTGATAATTACACACAAATGTGGCAGCTTTTGCAACAACACAAGTATACATTTAAATGTTTTACAGCTTGTATTATATTATTACTAATAGTATTCATATTTTTAAGTTTCTTTGAGGGGGGAGGTGGTATCAGACTGAGGGACTTAAGGGAGTTCTGTCTGAGTACAGCACAAAAAGCACTGTGCAGGCATAAGCCATTGCTAAGATTATTTAGGCTAAATGCTCCTTTGAAGTTATTTCTCCCGCTGTTTCTCAACTTACTGTAGACTGGAACATCTAATTCTCAAGGATCAACATTTTCTTTGCAAAATAAGGCATTTCAATATTTCCAGCTCTGAGCAGAGTGACAAAAAGAGAGGGCAGGTGACTGAGACACTAACAGGAGGAGAACAAGAGACAACCTCTAGACAACCTGAGAGAGAGACAGGAAAAAGAGAGAAAACAGACAGAGGCAGGCAGAGAGAGAGACAGAGAAAGAGAAAAAGAGAGACGGGGTGGTGTGGGCAAGAGAGATCTAACAGTTAGTGTCTTCAGCCATGCAAATGTTAGCGATCTCATCCCTCTGTCTTTACTCAAACGGATGTTAGCAGTTATATTTCTCTATCCACATTTGTTAATGTTAGCATTGGTAGCAAAAGTGTCTCCTATGCTAGGATAATGGAGAAGCGTTAGAGCTTTGCTAGCTGTTAGCTGGGCATTGGATAGCTTGCTGCACTCACCTGTCAGCGCTACCACTTGGGGTTAGTAGAGCAGAGTTAGCAGGAGTAAGTCCTGACAGCGGAAGGGTCTAGTCTCTGTGGGGGAGGGGGAAGAGCTTGTTTGGGGAGGGGGAGGGGTGAGAGCAGACACATGCAGTCAGTAAGAAGAGACCAGGTTTGAATTCTCAAAACCATACCAGGTAGTAATTCAGTTGGTTGACAAAGGGCAATTGCATTGTTTTTGAGAACTTCACCCCAGTACAGTTAGGAGACAGCAACAGTAAAGTAGAGACAGACAAACAAAC
>JAGFZM010001229.1:80432-92325 GCA_017657215.1 Limnothrissa miodon
GTGTGTGTGTGTGTGTGTGTGTGTGTGTGTGTGTGTGTGTGTGTGTGGACTCTGCTGCAGCTAATGGCTGTTTCCAAAGACAGTAGACATAATGATGATGATGATGATTATGACGCATTGGTGACCCACAAACACATCACCTTGTGGAAAGTGTGTATGTGTGTGTGTGTGTGTGTGTGTGTGTGTGTGTGCATGCCCTGTGGCTTGTGTGTGTGTGTGTGTGTGTGTGTGTGTGAGTATGAGTAATGATTATGCCTGGGTTATACTGACTGACAAGGTCACAGCCAGAGGCCCCTACTGACACTGGCAGACACCGAGGTCATCATACTGCCCAGTGTGTGTGTTTAGTGTGTGTGTGTGTGTCTGTGTTTATGTGTGTGTGAGAGAAATAGAGAAGGAAAGAGGGACTGACTTATTTTTTCGTACAGCAGCTTTTCTGTTTGTACATGTATGTGTCTATGTCTGTGTGTGTGTGAGACACATTTACTGCAAGTGGGAAAGAGAGACATGTAGAGAGACTTCTACATAAGGCATTCCCTCTGTGTGTGTGTGTGTTGTTTGTGTGTGTGTGTGTGTGTGAGTGAGACACACTTACTTCTTCTTCATGCGGCGGTCCCTCTCTGCCTGTGTGCCCAGTTTGCCCAGTGTCATTGTGTCGCCAATGCCCATCTCAAAATCTGAAACCCAGGAGCAAATTCAAATTCAAAAGTCTAGTATGTGGTTGTCTGACTCCAATGGCTAAGCAGGAAGTTTTTCAACTGTAAACAGTAGATCTATAACAACTAAGGACTAAGGACATTATGTTAGTCTCAGGTGGTCTCAACCAAAGCACATCTGATTACACCGAGATTGTTGCCAGGGCTTCCTGGTGTGTCAGGATGACCCCTTCGCTGAGGCAGGACAGCTCAAATTAGTACAATGAGTTAAATGTGGTACAACAAACTACAATTGGTGCCAGTTCCCCCTCGTCTGTACAAGAGTTACACAAACTACTAAAAATGTTTTGCAAAAGATACCACTGGGCTTACTGTCTGCTATAGGGAGCAGGAACTGAAGCGTTGCTATTGTCTTATACCAGAACTTCATAGGAGTTGAGGGTCTACTAATGCTGCTGTCCTAAGGCTAATTTCTGTATCAAGAAGCAGGAACCATCAGTATGCCAAGGGCATGTGCCATTTTGGTTTCAACACACTCCAGTGTACTGTGTGTGTGTGTGTGTGTGTGAGTGTGAGTGAGTGTTTGTGTGTCTGAACGTGACCTTATGTCTTTGAATGAAATATAAATATCACTAAGTCCCCTGTTCGTGTCTTCTGTCTCAATCAATCAGACTGGATCAATGGATCCACCTTTAGCTATGTGTGTGTACATGCAAACAAATGTGCTGCCTCCTGTGAGGTCACAGCTGGATACACACATGGGTATATGTACTGTAATATCTCTAAGACATGTGTTTTGTATTTGTGTGTGTGTGTGTGTACCTGGGATTACTGGAGGGGTCATCTGGCCGTCTTTCATCATGGGCTGGTCCAGACGTCCTTTTTCCTTGCGGCCAAAGAGTCTTCCAATCGATGACTTGATGCCTTTCTTCTTTAGGGTCCTGTCAGGGAGGTCAAAGGGTATTTTATAAGGATTGAGCATTCTGACACATTATGAGGAGCCATGTGTGTAAAGGAGGAGGGGCAGAAACAATTGCACACACATTTCCAGACAAAACCATTGTCTGTCATGTGTGTGTGCCCGTGTCCTTCTGGAATCCTCTCTCTGTGAGTTCAGCATGGATTTAGCATATCGTCACCCGCCAGAGGTGGACAGAGTACACAGGTTCATTACTTGAGTAAAAGTACAGATACCCCTGGCTACATTTGACTCAAGTACAAGTAAAAGTACTACAGTCAGATACAGTCAGTCTACTTAAGTAAAAGTACTGAAGTACTTGTTTTTAAAAGTACTTGAGTATCAAGAGTACATTTTCTAAATATTGCATTACTACTGCAACAGTGCTTACATTATGTACAGAAACGTCCTACATGGAGTTATGGAAAAGGTTAATGTTAATACCTTGGAGAATGTACAAGGATTTGAAAGTAAAATCAATTAATTTTTTATTGTATTCCGACGTTGCATTTTCTGCAAATCCGAAGGCATACGAAGGCAAAACACATTAACCTTTTCACCATTTGGACTTTTATCACTATATACATGTTTTATGATAACTATTTCTACTAACTAATTAATTACTAATTACCAACTATTTCAACTAACTAATTAATGAATTAATTAACAATTAATGAATAGCTTTAAAGTAATATTTTGCAATCAACACAGTCGAACAAAAATAATAGTCTACCCACGGAGATACTAAAATAGCCTACTTAAATGACAACCTCCTGACGACGATAAATTATAGATAGATAGATAGATAGACTAACCTGCACATTAGACTGCACATTTACATTGCGAATGAGCTTCGGACTTTCCCCTAATGAGCTTACGGACTTTCCCCTAAAGATGGCAGCTGAAGCAGCAACATTTCCGGAAAGTGTGGCTCCTTAAAATTCATTCTGGACTCTTTATCCGACCACATGAACACCTCGGGATACCTCAGTTTGACTTTAGGGACCCTCTACTCACTACCATGTAAGTGTAATGTTGTTTGGAACTGTAGAAGAGGTATAAAAATAGCGTTTTGTGGCGGCGGAAATGATATGCCCTGGTCACTTCCAGGCTAACGAGTTTTGGCTCAAAACGGTAAAATATAACTCTCAAAACACATCCGAATGACATCATTTTGATGTGAGCTCAACGTATGTACTCCCAATCATCTGTATATTGATCTAAAGTGTATTTTACTTCGGATAATTCCTTTAAGTACTGTACTCAAGTAAATGTACTCTGTTACTCCGTCCGGCATTGTCTCCCGCTGAAGTTAATATAATTGTTTTCAATATTTTTCACACAACCACACACACCCACACAGATAGTATCATTCTTCTTCTTCTTCTTTTTATTATTGTGTTTAAAAAATAATATCCTTCTCCTTACTTACACTTGTGTAAATGTGTGTGTGTGTGTGTTTACCCTCGCCCATCATCCAGGCTGCCACTGAGCTGTGTAAAATTCATCTGATCCAAGCGGATGTTCCTTGGGGAGGATGGAGGTGACGTCTCACATTTGATGGTGGGCTTGTCCTCACGGGTCTCCACTGGGGACTAATACACACAAACATACACACAGCGGTGTAAAACTAAACAGAACTGATACAGTAACACACAACTAGTTTGTATCAATTCGCAACGAGCACTAAGTTACACTTACTCAAACACACACATACACAAACATGACTACTCAATATGACAAACAATATGACATGTACATGTAGAAGGAAGATGAGAGAAATACTCACTCACAAAAATATACACAGCAAATAAGAGTTACAGCATGCATGTACATCAAACAAGAGTTACAGCATGCACACACAAAACCTGGAAGCTGTGCACTAATATAGAAATATTACATACTGTAAACACACACACACACACACACACACACTCGGACATAAAACAATATAAACACTGAGAGCCACCACTGCAAACACACTGCCACCACATTAGCAGGAGTGACATCTTTACAAAAGATTCAATTTGTTTTTTGATCCACCCACAAAGACTATAAGTAGCTATAAGTACATATAATATAGTATAAATATTAGTGGTGGGCCGTTATCTGCGTTAACATGCTGCTTTAATGTGAGACTCATGTCGCGTAACAATGACAATATCGCTATATATATACTGTATTGGCTTGTTTTTTTTTCTAAAAATATCTCAATATCGCAATTCACTGTCGCTTTGTCGCAGACTAATTCTTGCCTGGTTAGCGAGGTAGACGACGTCTGTGAGGAGTAGCCTAGGTTATATGCTAAGTAGCAGAAGATTTGTTTTCATTTTTTTCAGTGATTTCATGTTGTAAACTTGACTAATGCAGATAGGTAGGGCCTATGGTTAAAGCATAGCCTATGGTTCTTTATTGCATTTTCCATTTTTTTACTTTTACACAGCTGGCTGTCTGCAGTTTAGTATATTCTTCTGTTATATTTACATTAAAAAAAAATGCTCTTAAATTTATAACCAGCATTATCAAATAAATAAATTTTGTGTCTAAAAAAAAACTGGTCTGGGGGGAAGGGGGGCTGGGGGGGCGATATATAATTTTGTAAAGAGAGACCCAAACTCTCTGGCTTTGTCTCAATGATGAATTAGTAAATCCAACACACAGTAATGTTGCAGTGAGGCGTTAGGTGCTATGCCCAAGGGCTTGCAGACATGGTCTAGTGTTAAGGAGCTGAACCAGGAACCCTTCGGTTTCAAGCCCAAAGCAATAAAGCAATAAAGCAAAACAGCCGGCTATGGCCATTTTTAACACAGAGATTTCCAGTTTGTTAAAACGTTGTCTGGCTCCCATTCTCTTAAAAATAGATTATATTTGTAACACACACACACACACACACACACACAAACACAAATACACACACCTGCCAAACACAGGGGTTTTGTCAAGCAGAGATCAGAAGACACTTACAGCTACTTTCCTGCGGTGTTTCCTTAAATCACTAGGCTGATATGGAGGAGGGGGAGGAGAGAGGGAGGGATGAAGAGATGGAGGAAGGGAGGAGAAAATAGCAGACAGGATGATTAAATACTTATGTCAGAAAAGCAGAATAGACATTAGATATTACAGCACACACACACACACACAATCTCTCTCTCATTCTTGCAGACAGGAAGAAGAAAGAATCCTAATATATGTCACCCATAACACACACACACACACACACACACACACACTGAGTAGAAGGTGACATCACTTGCATTCACTGTGTGTTGCCAGCAGTGAGATTGGGGAGGTTTGGACACCAGATTACACATAACACTTCCCTACCTAATCAGGCTTAAGACAAAATTGCAAGTCGACTCAATGCCAGCACTACCCACACACACATTACATAAATGAACTCAATGCCAGCTCTACACTCTCACGGAACTTGCAAGTATCGGAGATAGACACCAGATTCATTGTTGAGAGAGGCATTCATTTAGACACACCAGGCCTTGGTGTGACCTTGAAAGAATGCACTAAGACCTAATCTCCCAGTGTGGCCTTGAAGAGAGGCACTGAGTCAAGGCCTTCCAGTGTGGCCTTGTAAGCATAAAGAGCAGGTTTTCTAAGGGGTTCCTCGTAAAGATGTGCTAAGTGAAAGCTTTCCAGTATGGCCCTGTAGGTGTGCATTAATGTCTGTGATTGCTCCTTTTCCACAAGCAGGCTCCTCTCTTGACCTGGAAGGTTCTTCAAGTCCTCAATCAACATGTCATGACAGTTAAAGGGCAGTCCTGCGGTACTGCAACCCAACTTCAGGACTGCCTTTTTCATCCCAGTTAAAGGTCAATGCCAGTGTATTACACTTACAAAACAATTTTGCATAGCGACAGCAAATGCTAGCTGATAAGGGAAAAGAGAAATTTAACTGAAAATGAGTTTTTGCTGGGAGTTAATGCTCCCAGTTCACTATTGGGTAGAAGCTGTAAAAATACACAAGTAATAAAAGAGGGTTTAGTGGAAGAAGAAGGGAGTACTCTCAACAGAGTGATACAGACTTATAATCACTCATGGAATATTTATGACCAACATTAAAGTTTAACCAGCTGCTTATTAAGGAATAAGATAAGTTGGCATTTGTGTGTGTGTGTGTGTGTGTGTGTGTGTGTATATGTACAGTATGTATCTCACCAGCGTCATGATGCCGAGCTCATGAGCCGTGGAGCGTGATGCCATTTTGGGGGTTGAGCGGCCACTGACGGGTGGCGAGGAGCTGGCCAATGATAGGGCGGTGACGGAGGTGGGGATGGAAGGGCGGGGTCTCAGAGTGACGTTGAGGCCGTCCATGCTGCCGCTGTTCACGCGACTTTCAATCTCGTCTGCACGCAGCTCTGCTGACTCCTTCTCCACCTGAATCATCCTGAGAGACATGGATGGACAGAGAGAGAGAGAGAAAGAGAGAGAGATATCCTTTCATTAGTAATCTTAAAGACACTATTGTCTAATAGCCCTCTAAACACACACACACACACACACAACTGGCTCATGTAATACAGTATGTGCACTTGATTAGCAGGTTAATGTGTATGGTCTGAGGACAAGCCCCTGGATAACCGTATCTGTGTATGTCTCTGTGTGTGTGTGTGTGTGTGTGTGTGTGTGTGTGTGTGAATGTGAGTATGGGATGGGGCCTTAACTACAATCTACTCAGCAGCAGCCACACTGACACACATACACACACACACACACACACACACTTTTACACTGTCACATACAGGAATCTACTGATATAGAGAGAGACCAGAATTGCTATGGACCTCAGTATAGACAGCATCATTATTGGGTGAGATGAAGAGAAAGAGAACATTCACCAGCCTTTATGTGTAATAAGCATCTGATACATTTACATTTATGCATTTAGCAGATGCTTTTATCCAAAGCAACTTACAAAAGAGGATAACAATCAAGCTACATAGAAGAAACCGTAAAGAGCATAGTGCTTGGGGACAGTAGTGCAACAATACAGTTAAGTGCTAGGATAGAAGGTGTTCTCTGAATAGCTGGGTCTTTAAGAGCTTTTTGGAGGCATCCAGAGATGCCCCTGTTCTGATTGTGCTTGGTAGGTCATTCCACCAGCGTGGAACAACACATGAGAAGAACCTGTGTTGCCTTGGGCGTGGTGCTGGGACTGCCAGTTGACAGTCATTTGAGGACCGGAGCTGACGGGGGGAGAGCACTTAGGTAAGAAGGGGCAGATCCTTTAAGCACTTTGTAGGCCAGCATCAATGAGGGCAGAGGGGTGACGTGCCCTCTTGGGGTGATTGAAGAGACGCGCCACAGCATTTTGGATCATCTGGAGTAGCTTGACAGCACAGGCTGGAAGTCCTGCTAGAAGGGAATTTTAGTAGTCAAGGCGTGAGAGGACCATAGTTTGAACCAGCATTTGGGAGGCTCGTAGGGTTAGGTATGGTCTGATCTTTCTGAAATTGGGGAACAGAGGCAACAAGGTTAGCTGGTTATCAATCAGAACTCCTAGCTACTCCTTGCTACTCGTGACAGAGCAAGAGACAGGGAACCAGAGTTGCTGCAGATCAATAGTTGTGAGGGAGGACCAGCAGTTCAGTTTTTTAGAGGTTCAGCTGGAGATGATGGTCTTGCATTTATGCAGAGATGTCAGAAAGACAATCTGAAATTCGAGCTGAAACGGTTGGGTCATCGGGTAAGAATGACAGACAGAGCTGGGTATCATTGGCATAGAAGTGGTAAGAGAAGCCATGCTGGCAAATGATTGGTCCAATGAGGTAGTATAAATGGCGAAAAGAAGGGGCCCCAACACAGGTCCTTGGGGCACTCCTGTAGCAAGGAAGTAAGGTTCAGATGTGTGTCCAGATGTGTGATACGTAATGGCAAAATTATACAACATATTACCAGTATTAACTGTTGCTAAAATATAAAACGACACTGCTAAAAATGCTTGTGTATTGGTTATTATAGCTGCTAGAGGCCTCCCATAGCGCTCCCACTCGAATCTCTACAAACACTAGGGTCAACATTATCTCTTGTCTGTTCCTAAACAATTTTGGAGTGCTTCAGTGAACAAGAACCCTACACTTACAGTTAAACTAGCTCTTCTTAATATCAGAACAGTTTTAAATAAGTCATTTTTAATCAATGATCTTATATGCACACACAAACCTGACTGAAATCTGGCTGGAGCAAAGAAAACATTTGTACCCTCATCAAAGCAGCTCCCCCAAGTTTCAATTTCAAGGGTGTGACAAGGAATTTAAGGACAAGAGGTCGCAAAGATATTTAAAACATCTTTTTTACTGGAAACAGTAATGTTTTGATGCATGTTTTGCATATTTTGAGAATTTATACTGTATGCACTCCCTAGTTTTTCTTGAAGAGTTTGGTGAATTGCTAACGTATATTTGTTTGATGTTTGATTGACTATTCAGGAGATTTCAACCTCTATCTGGATGATACAGAAAACACCTACAGGACACCACATAAGAACTTACACTACTGTAACTGATACTTTTGACCTAACTCAACACATACAGGTTCTGACACACTGGTGATACTCTCGACCTTGTCATCAGAAAAATTAGTATTTCCTCAATTAAGGACGTAGCTTTGTCTGATAACTTTTGTATTTTCTGTGATGTTTGTATGTGTCCACACACTCACAACAAGGCTCTGACCGAAGGAAATTTTTAAATGATAATACAGGTCTTCTATTTGAACAAGCACTCTTACAGATCTTAAGTAAACATTCAGACACTGTAGATAACAGACTCGGTCACTGACAATTTCAGTTTCAAAACAGAAGCGTCATTGTTGCCATGGAAAACAATACTTAAACACCAATGGTGTTCCCCAGGGGTCAATGCTTGGATCATTACTTTTAAACCTTTATCTGCTCCTACCTGAACAACTCAATCTATTATCATATGATGCTATGATGCTGATGACACGCACATTCACTTTGCTACCTAATGACCATATCAACAAGTGGATGTCACATATATATATTTTTTTAATTTCTTATTGATTTTATGTTTGTTAGGTTAACAAAATATAAAAAAAACACTTGAATTGCAAAAAACTATGTTTACACCAAAATAAAAGGCCCACATGGATAGAAGAAAATATAAAAACAGTATTAGTCTTAGTTCTTACGAGACTGAAAACCTGCCTAGGAGTTTGGGCTAGCCCCTTGACTCGTCGGAACTGCCCAAGGTTTCTTCCTTTACCAGTAAAAACAAAAACGCTGCTAGGGAGTTTTTCCTTGTCCATGTTGCTCATTGGGCCTATTTGTGTTAAGTGCTGAGACATGCTTTTTGTGAAAAAGTGTGATACTAATGAAATTGAATTGAATTAAATTGAAGTCCCAAAAAATCTGAGCTAGAAAATCGCTAGATTCTCGTAGATTTACCATTAAAATGGCTATGAAGCTGGTAAATTAGTCTAAGAACATGATCAAGTGTGGCCAGGTGTTGTTTTTAGGGCATCAACCACACCTGATCTCCTCGTTGATGGCGTCTAGCTGCTCCTGCAGCATGAGGGCCAGAGTCTGAGCATCAGAGTGGCCGCTGGGGGACAGCATGTCTCCAGAGCTAAAGATGGTCTCGCGGTCCTCATCGTCCAGGTCGGACAGGTCCGCATCGCTCTCCAGCAGGTGTGTACGGCTGGCCCTCAGACTGGAGGGTTGGGAACGTTCCCAGTCCTTCTCCACCACCGGGTGGATCTACACACACAGAAACACACACACACACACACACACACAAACAAAATATCCATGATCAATTCATATAGAAACTCAGAATAACAAACTCACATTTACAATGCACATAGATCATAGATCAACCTCACACAAATGTTACTCATCATCACACACACACACGCACACACACACACACACAAACACACATGCTTGGCACATTCACACACTCAGAGACACATGCACTAAAACACACATGCACACACATGTCACACACTTTAATAAGAGAGTGCAATTGAATTCAACTTACAGGAGCAAATTCCACAGGAGGCAAAATTCAAAGACAGATAGAGAAAAAAAGTGAGAGTGAGAGAGGGAATGGGAGACAGAGGGAGCAAAGAAGAGGGAGGGAGAGAGTGAGGAAGTGAAGTACAGAGAGAGATAAAGTGAGAAAGGTGTAGAGGGTAAAAGGAAAGAGAAAAGCTCAGCTCACATCTCCTCACCTATCACAAATCATCACACGTGTGCATGTGTGTGTATGCATGTATGAGCGTGGAGCCCATCTCGCATTTCAGGGGGTGGGGGGGGGTGGGGTGGGGGGGGTGTAAGGATCTGTTTCACAGACAGAAATCTGAGCAGTCAAGGCCGTCTGCTTTTAAACTGGGCCATGGCGCCTGGGCTGTGCACTCGAAGCTGTTTGTAGGCCAACAGCACTGTTGGGTCTGTGTGTTTGTGTGTGTGTGCATTTCGCTGCTGAGCCCATGCTGATGGTGCCCACAAGGGTGTTTTGCCTTGTGTGTGTGTGAGTGGGGGTGAAACTTGCACCTTGTTTGCCACCATTCTGCCTTTTTGTGTGCGTCGGACCACTGATGAGGAGCCATAGTGGTCGGTCGGGCCCTCCACCATGGAGTAGCGCAGGTCTGTGGCACTGCCCACATGTGACCTGGAGCAGGATGATACGGGAAGGGGGAGGGCATAAGGCGTTAAAGACATTAGGATAATTATTTTCAACTGAATCACAACCATTCCCAGAAGCTTCTAGTTACAGTGACTGCTGAATATGCTGTTATCAGGGCCAGAATATCTTGCCAGTGTAAATTTATGTGTGTGGACTTATGTGTTTGTGTTTGTGTGTGTGTGCGCCTCTGTGTACTGAATGTGTATGTGTGTGTGTGTATATGTAAAAGTAAGAGAACTACCGGGGATGTGTTCCATCTCCAAACACTCCACTTCTGCGTTTCAGGTGATCAATCTCTAAGCGAAGCTTCTCAATTTCGCCAATCAGCCGCTCCTACATTCACAATTCAGAATGATTAAAGCCACTCCAATCCAAAGCAATAACAACAACTATTTAAAGGAATTATCAAGAATCAATTGTCGATCAAATAACATCTAATGCTATCCGGATTGCTGTCATCTGTTGACGTTAATTATTGGTTCACAAATTTGCTCTACGTTTCGGCAGCTTCAAGGAACAGGGATATGAGCTATGAGTTTTTTCCTTGACATTCTAGATTAGCCACTAGTCTACCTTATTGTACTAGTGAACTCTAGCCACTAGCCTGTCTTAAATTAGTGAACACTACCTGCTAGTCCACCTTAGTGTCTTAATGAACCACAAGCCTTATTGTATTAGTAAACACTAGCCGACAGCCTTCATTAGTGTTTTAGTAAACACTAAACACTAGCTACTAGCTTACCTTAGTGTGGTGAAATTCTTCCAGCTGTTTCTGGCATCTTTCCAGGTCATGAATAAGGGCATTCTGAGGACAAAAGGAAAGCAAGAGAGAGGGGGAGACAGAGGGTGAGAGAGAGAGAGAAGGGGGGAGAATTAGAGAGAGAGAGAGAGAGAGAGGTCAATACCATTTCAAACAAGCCTGATTATGCATATATGTGGCCCATTCTGATGATGTGTACAGTACAGTGTCATTCTGTGTTTAACTCTGTGTATTATTGGTTTTGGTGTGTGTATGTGTATGTGTATCACCTTATCCTCCAGTGCAGCCATGCGTTCCTTGAGATGGAGCTGTAGTCTCTCGTTGGACTCAGTGAGGAGGCGATCCACTGTGTCTGACAGACGCTTATTATGCTCCTCATTCATCTTCTCCCGTTGGCGAGCCTGAAAGAGAGAGAAATAGGAAGTGAGAGAAAGAGGGAGACGGAGGAGTGAGGAAAAGGAACAGAAGAGGAAGAGAAAGACAGAGATAGTGAAAAATCAATGAGGTAGAAACTTTTTCCCAGTGGTGGGTTTTCTCCCATATGTTCTCTGTTCTGGGCCTCATTAGAGCACTGTCACATGGCAGCCAGCAGGGGGCAGACTAACTCAGCAGCTTTCACCACAGTCTTTAACAACCTCTCTCTGCTCATGCCCAGACTTCAGCAGCTCAGTACAGTCTAAAACAGCCTCTCTCTGCTCATGCCCAGACTCAACAGCAGCTCTGGCTCTAGCTGGGAGACTGCTGATCTGATCTGAAACCCCAATCTGCTTTACTCATCCTGATCACTGACTTTGTCTGCTTATCTTAAACACTAACCTGCTCTACTGATCTTAAACATTGATCTTCTCTACTCATC